>CM026200.1:691913-866913 GCA_014839995.1 Xenentodon cancila | reverse complement strand
CTATTGCAATGCTTTTAGTGGTCTGTTTGCCTGGACATAAAGAAATTAGCCATTTCATGAAATCGTTTCTCGCGAACCACCAAACGCACCTATGCCGATGGACCTCCAACCGCTGAACCATGAACATCATGGAAATTACCTCCTCTGGAGTGCAATGCCACAAGAACAAATGAAAATTATTATAAAGTATATGTAATCCTAGGAAAGTTGCTAATTAGGCACTGTTATTCTTTTCAAAACTAATTAAACAGCTATGCAAATTCCTGGAAGCTATCTTCAGAGTTAACAGAAAAAAGTGGTATTAACCAGTGAAACTTAAGGTTGTAATATGTCAGTCTGGTTCACAGCTCAAGAAGCATGAACGAGTCCGTCTGCTGTCGTTCCAAGTTTACCCGCTTCAAAAATCCCTCTGCAGCCAGAGACGGCAAATATCTGCAGCCCCGCGTCCTTCTCAGGGCGGTTTCTGTTTAAAATCAATACTCAGTAAGTCTGTCCAATGTCTCAGAGTAGAAAGCTTAACAACAGGGCTTCATTTGGTTAAATAACCTTATCTTAACCTACTGTGTATGTTCTTTTTTATTAAGAGGCAAATTTCCTGCCATATTTATTTTACTAATTTGTATTCTTTTTTTTTCTTCCAATAGTGTAAACACAGAGGAGCCACGTGGCAATAAAGCGTAGGTGGAAGGTATCTGGGATCCCGTTGAGCCCTGCATAAAAAATGTAGCTCATGGAAGCAAACGGGAGTCACGCTGTTTTAAGATGTCATTCTATAGAAACCACAACCAAAGAATCTTCTTCATATTTAGTGTCTTTTAAAATGATTTTTCCCCTGAAACAGATACTTGATTTAGGAATTTCAAATAAGCAGATAAGAAGATGCAATAGGACTCTACATTCAGTTTTATCCATCCTGTAATTTAGGGCACAAACTGGTGACATTGAAGGAGAACAAAGAGAAGGAGCACCAGACACGGCACACACACCTTCACACCAGTGCAAAATCGAATCATTTTGAGGCACCAAACGGTTGATTTTCTACCCGCTCAATCTGCCCTGAATGGCGCTTCACATCAGTGGCTCCCTGGCTTGTGATTGGCCATACTCTGAACGGGAAGGCCATAATTGACCTTGGTCACAGACAGCGTGAGGGCCGAAACCGCTCAGTCCTACATAATCAGCCCCTGTCAGCAAAGCAAAGAGACAGGGACGAAAATAAAGAACAGTCACCGCAAACCATGAGAAACAACAGGCCAAGGTTGGGATTAAAGGATCCAAGGAGGAAAGATAGTTATTAAAAGAAAGAAACCAACCGATACAGTATGATGAGTATGATGAGTATGATTGGAAATAAACTTTTCACATTTCAGGTGAGAGGAGGTTTATATGATGTGTATTAATGCTGCAAGCATAAAACCTATTAATCTGTGGAAAAAGGTCAACCTCCGGAAAGCTGAGCAGCATTGACGACGCTTAGCTGCTCTCATATGTAAAAGAGTCACGTCCACAGTGTGTGCAGGCAGTGTTTAAACTTGGAGGAGGACTAGAGGGGTCCGCTCCTGCTCCTGCTCCTGCTCCTGCTCCTGCTCCTGCTCCTGCTCCTGCTCCTGCTCCTGCTCCTGCTCCTGCTCCTGCTCCTGCTCCTGCTCCTGCTCCTGCTCCTGCTCCTGCTCCTGCTCCTGCTCCTGCTCCTGCTCCTGCTCCTGCTCCTGCTCCTGCTCCTGCTCCTGCTCCTGCTCCTGCTCCTGCTCTTGCTCTTGCTCTTGCTCTTGCTCTTGCTCTTGCTCTTGCTCTTGCTCTTGCTCTTGCTCTTGCTCTTGCTCTTGCTCTTGCTCTTGCTCTTGCTCTTGCTCTTGCTCTTGCTCTTGCTCTTGCTCTTGCTCTTGCTCTTGCTCTTGCTCTTGCTCTTGCTCTTGCTCCTGCTCCTGCTCCTGCTCCTGCTCCTGCTCCTGCTCCTGCTCCTGCTCCTGCTCCTGCTCCTGCTCCTGCTCCTGCTCCTGCTCCTGCTCCTGCTCCTGCTCTTGCTCTTGCTCTTGCTCTTGCTCTTGCTCTTGCTCTTGCTCTTGCTCTTGCTCTTGCTCTTGCTCTTGCTCTTGCTCTTGCTCCTGCTCCTGCTCCTGCTCCTGCTCCTGCTCCTGCTCCTGCTCCTGCTCCTGCTCCTGCTCTTGCTCTTGCTCTTGCTCTTGCTCTTGCTCTTGCTCCTGCTCCTGCTCCTGCTCCTGCTCCTGCTCCTGCTCCTGCTCTTGCTCTTGCTCTTGCTCCTGCTCCTGCTACTGCTCCTGCTCCTGCTCTTGCTCTTGCTCTTGCTCTTGCTCCTGCTCCTGCTCCTGCTCCTGCTCCTCATATGGGGAGAGTAGCCTGTAAACATCTGGGTTTACATTGTACCTTCTTTTTCTTCTTTTTAAATCACAAGTTATCTAAATGTACATGACATAGAAAGAGGCATATGTGATGACAAGAACCAAACTATGATAAAAAAATTAAACTGCATACACAAACATAAAAATTACTGAAAGATTAAATGAAAAACCTTTGTGAAACTTCAAATGTCAGAATAACAAATATGACAACTGCAGACAGAAAACAAAGTGAGATGAATGTGACATCTTGACTGTGCCTCAAAGTCACAGTCGACAGTTTAAAAGAACTGGAGTTTCTTTGATCTAACAGATCTTTGGATGCAGAGATAGATGAAGGGGTGTCGTCATCCAAACACTCCTGGTAAAGAGGCTCGGAGAACAACAGCTGTAGGACGGTTACTGATCAGCAGGTCTGGGTTTGATTTTAAAGAGTTAAATACAAAGGATTTAAAAAAAAAAAGAAAAAGAAAATTATTCAAAATGTAGCAAACAACAAAATGTTTCATTTTCTTTGTGATCTAATCATCTCCATTTGTGCATCATTTTCATGAAGCCAGATATGCCCTTAAGTCCATACACTTGCTAAAATATTACAATTTTTACATCACAGCTGAAACTATGAGATTATGTACATCAATAAAGATGCTGCCGCAATAAATCATCTCTAACGAAAGAGGGCAAAAATATGACTCATGCAGACCTTCTTTACAGGAAGCACGACACGAGCAGAGACCCATTAACACTGACCACCCCCCCACCCCCCCCATCCCATCCCCCAACATACCATCCCCCTATCGTCCCATCCCCCCATCGTCCCATCCCACCAACATCCCAACCTCCCATCCCCCATCCCCCAACCTCCTATCCCCCATCCCATCCACCCATTGTCCCATCCCCCGAATATCCCATAGTCCCATCCCCCCATCTTCCCATCCCCCCATCATCCAATACCCCATCCTCCCATCGTCCCATCCCCCAACTTCCCATTCCCCCATCATCCCATCCCCCCATCATCCCATCCCCCCATCATCCCATCCCCCAACTTCCCATTCCCCCATCCTCAATCGTCCCATCCCCCCATCCCCCTATCGTCCCATCGTCCCATCACCCATCATCCCATTCCCTGAATATCCCATAGTCCCATCCCCCCATCATACTATCCCCACATCGTCCCATCCCCCGAATATCCCATAGTCCCATCCCCCCCCATCCCATCCCCCCATCCACCAACCTCTCATCATCCCATCCCCCAACATCCCATCCCCCCATCCACCAACCTCTCATCGTCCCATCCCCCAACATCCCATCGTCCCACACCGTCAACCGCCCATCGTCCCATCCCCCCATCCCCCAACCTCCCATCCCCCCATCGTCCCATCGTCCCATCCCCCCAACCCCCAACATCCCATCCCCCCATCCCTCAACCTCCCATCGTCCCATCCCCCAACCTCCCATCCCCTATTGTACCAACCTCCCATCTCCCCATGGGGGGGGGGGGGGGGTGTCTTTAACTCTGCTGTAAACTGGTACCAGACTGGCGTCAAGACATCGAAATGCTGCCTCAAAACATGAGTACTCTAATGTACGTCAAAGCACAGACAAAAACAAAGTCAGAAGTGCAAGTACATGTTGCATATAGTAAAAATAACCTTTTGAAAGGTGTGTGCAGGTATCATTATTATTATTAAATATTGTCATCAATCAATAACCCAAAACTGACTATTAAATGATTCGGCTAAATGTCCAGCCAAAAGCAAGTACATCTGATCAGCAGATCTCTGCTCAGAAGTCCTCAGACCAGTTGCAAGAGTACGTAAGAGCTCAGAATCGTACAGGGCTGCCGCATCGTTGAGAGCTTTAAAAATTAAACACCATACTTCCAAATTTGATCCCGAAACTGAGTTTGTCAAATGAGAGATATCACTTTCTGTTGGATAAAAGATGCGCGGAAGGATTTTGAACAGACTGCAGGGATCTTTTATTCAGGCAAGTAAAAAGAGGATTATAGTAACCCAACTGGGAAGAAATACAAGTCTGAAACATCATTTATATTTCTACCTCAGAAACATGTCTTAACTTTGCAATGTTCCTTAGATGGAAGAAAGCCGAGCGACTCAGCTTACTCGTGCTGACCACGGGCGTCCCAGGACAGAGACCTGTCCAGAACAACCATGGGTTTTGTTTCCTTCAAGACCACATGCCTGAGGCATAAACCAGTATGAACATCTCAATTACAAAACAGCATTAATAGCATAATGTGACATATCTAGCAATATCACAGATGTTAGCAGCATTTAAAAAAATAACCTCACATCTCATCAAACACACATTGGGCCACCAACCTCCTGTTTGACTGAACACATTCCCATTTCGCCTTCGCCAAGGACAAGAGCGGACGCATACTTGCAGCAACAAATCTCCAGGATAACCACAAAGAAGATCCTTCATGTGGTTGATTAATAAATGGCTCAATTTTCACAGAAGCAGATCAAAAATAGGTGCACTTTGGTCAGGCACACCTGCGTTTTTTTTGCCCTTTCATCTTTAGTGACACATTGCGTGTGGGTTGAATGGCATTCAGGGGCTGCGTGTATGCAGATAAAATGTTGTGTAATTTTGCACTTAGAGTTTCATGGTTTAAGTGATGCCAGGTATGTACCCTGAATGATTCTGGGAGGTGCCAAAAGCTTGATAACTGCTGGAATATAGCAGTAATGATAATTAGCTGCTGCCAACAGTGTTTACCGCTTGTATGTGCCGGATTTAAATACTGCCTTTAAAGACAACATTACATTGACTATAATAAAATATTTTATCCAAATTCTTAAGTGCATGTACATAATTGAGCATCCACAACGCTATTCGTAGCTGTTTTATGTTATTTTCTCACTGGTTGGGTTGTTGTACGCAGTCATGTCAGAAAGATTTGTTTATGATTTTCAGACGGTCAGCGGTCAGCGTCTCAGGATGTGTCTTTGCTCCGCCCCTTTAATCAGGGATGAATCCAGTGGACACACACTGAGAAGTGGCGATGGCAGACAAGAAAACTCACACTACTGAGCTACAACTTTAAAATATTATGGATGTAGTTTTAGGATGTTTGCAAGAGAGGAAACAGTTCTTCTAATGTCAGAGTTTTGGTTGATTTATCAAGACAGAGTCTGTTTGGAGACGTCAGGTTATAGTGGAGACTTAACTTGGGACTTTTTTATCCTGTTCCAATAGCAACCAACGTGCACCGTTTCTGCGTTTCTGAGTTTCTGAGAGTGAAATGTTAGATGTACTTAAACTTAAAAAACAACAGTGATTTATAAGAAAAAACATAACAGTTTAATTACAGTGTTTTAAAGGATTCTATTAAGAAATGATATGTGTGACAGCCACGACTGTTGTCTGGTCCGGATTCCTGCAGAGACGTTCTCCACGTCAACACAGCCAACACTCTTAAATGCATATGTTTATATGGGTTTGATCCCCAAATTATAACAGCTTCATCTCACAGACCACTGAAAAATCTTATTAGCTAAAAATTGTGATTTAAAGTGCTTCAAATATTGCATTATAAAGTATAACCCACATTATTTTTGATCAGGCAAATTTTTCTTTTATACGGAGGTGGTACTGATCTATTTCACAACATGCATTGCTTCTGAAACCAGGCTGCCAGGCTGCCAAAGCAGTCATCCTGAGCATCTGTGGATGAGAGGAGGACAGCCGAGGATTCCCAGACAGCCGGGGTCTCTCACTGGAAGGTTAAATGACCCAGTTACTCAGCCAGAAAGGAACCACGACGCCACCTGTCCTGCCCGTCAGCACTTCAACCATGAGCCAAAATCATGTCAATTAGAAAATTAGAGAGCTATTCTCAAATGCTTTTTACTACTTTTGAACACAAGCGGAACATGTGAAGACTGCTGATGAGCTGCTGGCGTTGAACAGCGAGAATGTTAGTGACTAAAATATTATGTTCTTCTTATTCTATTATCTAAAATATTATTGAATTTATATATATATATATATATATATATTTATATATATATATGTACACACACATAATTTCCACAGGCACTGATCTTAAGGTGACACATAGGATCTATCATCAACAATCTGATCTGTGCACAACAGAAGTTTACCTTTTAAGCAACAGAGAGGTACAAGCATGGCAGCCGGTTCCTCTCAAGCATCCTTTGCAGCTCTCTCTAGGCGTAGCACTCTTACCAGGGTTGCGTCTTCAGTTCCGTGAGGGCACAACCCTACCACAACACTAAGAAGAAATTCCACCACGTCCTGATTTCCCAGTTTGTATATCGCTCCACCCGGTCCACTGACGACGCCATCTCCACTGCCCTCCACACAGCCCTCACACATATGGACACTAAAGATGCTCTTCATGGACTTCAGTTCAGCATTCAACTCCATCATCCCCCAGCAGCTGTTCACAAACTGGACCAGCTGGGGATCAGCACCTCGCTGTGCAACTGGCTGTTGGACTTCCTGACTGGGAGACCACAGGCAGTACGGGTCGGCAGCAACACATCCAGCACCATCACACTGAGCACAGGGGCCCCCCAGGGATGTGTGCTGAGCCCCCTCCTCTTCACCCTGCTGACCCACGACTGCACACCGATTCACAGCTCCAACCTCTTCGTAAAGTTTGTGGAGACACGACTGTGGTGGGTCTCATCAACAACAACAATGAGTCAAACTACAGAAGCGAAGTGAGCCGCCTGGCTGAGTGGTGCAGACAACAATCTCTCCCTGAACGTGGAGAAGACCAAGGAGATTGTTGTTGACTTCAGGAGACAACACACCCAGCATGCTCCTCTGACCATCAACGGTGCTGCTGTGGAGAGGGTGAGCAGCACCAAGTTCCTGGGTGTCCACATCTCAGAGGACCTCTCCTGGACTGTTAACACCGCATCACTCGCCAAGAAGGCACAGCAGCGTCTCTGGACCGCCGTCTTTGCACCAGGTCACTTTACCCAGACCGATAAGCTGAACAGCTGCAGGACCATCACACACCTTTAAAACTGTTGTATATTTCACCATCATTAGGTTAGGTTCCGGCAGAACCTTGGGACCTTGTGAAGGATAAAGCGAGTGAAGAAAATGGATGGATGTTCACTCAAAGGATCTTTAGTATCCCCACATCCACCTGTTACCACACGACGTAACAAATGTGAAAACTGAAGAAGTGAAAACCCTTTGGCCTACAGGTTTCCCTGGTTTGCTGCATGCGGTCTGGGAGGAGTGCAGATGGCACGTGGTTTTTATGATGTCATGAGTAATTATTTTACACTTGCTTGTGTAGATCTGAAACCACCCAACTGTAAGCTTCCCTTCCCTGTTTGTTGTCTAGCTTGAGGGATCTCTGGAGATGTGCTTGGTTGTGTCACACTGCAGCTTCTTCTAACCCACCCTCCTCACAAAGACTCCTGTCCCCATGTAGCACGGTGCAACCAATTAACCTTAAGTATATGTGAGGGGTTTGGCTTTCAGACAGATAATTGTTTAGCTCAGGTACAAACAAATATACCTGTTCATGGACTTGCACTTTCTACTGCTCCTGCTGTTGTACTGACAATTGTGAAAAGCGACATACACAGTAGAGATGAGCTTAGCTGTGATTTAAGAAAATGAATTTTTAAGATTTACAGCACTTCTGTAGGAGCTCTCACTGTATTGATTTTTGTAAATCCTGGGGTGAAACTTGATAAAATGTTACTTTCATTTCATGGAAGGAAGCTGCAAAGGAAAAGGGCTTCCTGCAGAGGAAAAAGAGAAGCACGGGTTTTACACCTGGAGACAAGGTGAAGACGGAGGTCGCATCTGTTACAGCGAGAACCTCCATCCTTCACCTCCACCCGCTGATGTAGGTATGGAGAAGTGCTCGAAGAAGAGTTGAACTTGAAACACTGTTGGTTTGACACAAATGTCTCTCTGAGGCTTGAAATATGATGAATATAGTAAAATTTCTGTTGAGAGCGTTAAATTGTTTAATGATTTCAAGTCTACTTTGTAAGTTGAGCTCTGATTTAGTACAACCATTTTACACTTTGACCAAACCAGCTTGTTCTGAAAACACTCCACAGCCTAGTTTTATTTACAGTAGAAAGTAATTACTTAGTTTGAATGTTCTTATTTTCACATGTTCTTCAACATTCAAAAATTGTTTCTGCAAAACTGATTAGCAAATTTTAATGACAGGTTTCCAGAGAGTTTACCAAGTCCATCAGGCTGCACCAGTATGAACCGGTACACACTCGACATGTAAAACAGCCAGCCGAGAGGACGGTTAGTGTGCACTCTCTGCTGAGTCTGCAAATGATGAACATTGCAGTTTGAATACTGAGCACCTGAGTGCTACTTGTTGCTTTACTAGCCCATGTCCTTCCGCTGCTCATTTGCACACAACAAACGCAAGCGTGCCATTTGTATTTGTATGGTACTTGACATTTACACACTGGGAAAGCAATTAGACCAGAACTAGGGTCATTAATTCAGGAAGCAAGCTAGACGCGTTTCCTCTGATAACGACTGTAATGTGCATTCATGAAGACGACACAGTGAAGCCATCTGCATCTCTTCATCGTAACATTTCCTCCATGGGTCTCATGAAGGAACAAAACTAAAAATCTCAGTGCCTCAAAGTCCTTTCCCCGTTGTCATAGTAATCATCACATGTTATTGTATGTCACCGCCAGTGACATAATATTTTTCCTGATATTTTCCTTAGCTGCTTTATTTTACTTTGGATTAGACATAAATGATACACTGATCTGTTAAAAACAATAAATGAATGTCACTTGTACATATGTCACCACTTTTTTTCAGTCGTCAAGTTCATTTCATTTGCTGATGAATATCAATTTTCACATTTCTGGTACAGATTCTTTGGTACAAAAGCAGTATCCAATAAACACTGAGCATCTGAGGAGCAAAGCTGGTGAGTAGACCTCCAGTAAATCTATAAATGTGTAAGAAAATCATTAAAATACTAAAAAGTAATTGTCTGAAGAAAAATCTGAAGGATTTGTCTTTTCCCACACCTGCAGACCCTCCTGCTGAAGACCAGCCGGGTAGAGCAGCAAAAGAGAGATCAGAAAGAGTTAAAAGTTTAGAGTGAAAAAGGAACATTTAGTGCAGTGGCTCAAGGTAACTATTCCTCACTGCGTAGTGAGAATGAGTTTTCTGCATAGGAGACTTAGTTTTGTTAGATTAGGACACACAAATGGGCAAAACTTGCTATTATGACTATGGTGAAGCTTTCACTGCTTAACACACCATGGAGATCTCGCTCTTTATCTAATCTCTTGTTCCTCCAAACAGTAGATGCACTATTTTTATTTTCTTTAGTCTCATTTTTTTCATTATCTATCAGCAGCCCACAGTTCATAGTTTTTCCTGAAGCATCTATCTAACAACTGTTTGTGGGTTTTCATTGATGTAAAGACTATCCCAGATATATGAGGGAGCTTCAGTGAAAGCTGCAGCTGATGGATCAATACTTGCCTATTGGCCACCAAGGTAGACCGTCTGCCTACTGTGGGTAGATAAATACAGCTGGAACATGCATATATAGAGAGAAATGAAAAACTTTAGAGTGCAGAGGAGGGATGTCTTGGAGCTACACAGAAACCTGCACAAGCCTCAAGCAGTTATTTCTATATTTGTGCAACGATGGTCCTTTCTAGTAGCTCTGTGGTTGACTTCCTGTGTGTGCGAGCACTTGGACCTGCATACTCTCTTATACAGCTAAAACATCACACACTGTTTTAAAAGCTCCATTTATTCCTTATGCCAAGATCTTGTCTTAAAAAATAGGGAGTTTTAACCCCTCGTGGGGAGTCACGCTTCAGGCTCGGGCAACGCTCATGGGTAAATCTCACTTCTAAATCCAAACAGCAGCTGCAACTTACACTGCACATCCAGCAAATCTGCCCAGCCTGTCAAAACGTCCCGCTCCACTTCCTCACACATGAGTGTGCTACACTTACATGTACTCTCGTCTGCGATACATCTGCAATAAATAGCAAACAAACTCTGGCTCTGGTTTAATGTGAGACACAAATGGTGTAATGTGATCATAACTCGGCCTGGTTTATATAAGATGAAGTGAAGCTGCAAAAAGCACAGAAGCTGCAGAAGCTCAGGTCTCCAGGTAGGTGATGTGCAGCAGAGAGGCGATTCTGATCTTGACAGAGATAAGAAGACGTGCTGTGACAAAGCCACCTTGCTTTGTCCACCAAGAGGAGATAGTCCAACCGCTTGCAAGTAATCCAGGAACGTGCATGAAAAGGATGAAACTTCTCCAGTAGTACTGCTAGTGATTTATTTTCTTACTTCAGTTTACAGAATCCATAAACTACTGTCCACACAGGCCTCACATCAAGCATTTCACTCCTCTCTCTCCACCTTCTTCTAACAGACTGGTTTCAGCCGCTTAAATAGACACACCCCTGGCTAATTGACAAATTGGGTCATACCATCGCCAGGGGTGTACGCCATTTCACACAATCTCAAGAAAAATAAACATATACAAAATGAAATGATTACTACATAAAATTACACAAGGGAATATTCAAAACTAAAGCCAAGCAACAGAAAGACAAAGTAATGTACAATATGATTAGCAAATAAATATTTACAAAAACACATCACCCCCGGTTGTCGATGATCTCCCGGCCCCGCCCCTCTGGTGGATAATTAACATACAGCTCCTCAGCGGCGCGCGCTTCCGCGTTGGAGCGACAGGGCAGTGCGGTTCCTATCTCCCGGTAAGTAACAAATAGCAGGTGAATGAACTGATGGAATAATGGAAATGAGACATGAAATAGTGGGTACCTCACCACATGTCCTAGCTCTCAACATTACAGAAACGGGTGGTAGTGTGAAAACAAAGCCATGACAAACAAGAATAAACAATCCCACACCTGCGTGACAAGGAGCGCAATCTTCGTCGAGCCCATTACGCAAGGCCCTCCTCCGTAGCAATACCAAAATGTATACATAAAGTCACCCATTCATTTAATTCCTTATGTGACCACCACCAGACATTATACCCCGAAAGTGTGCAACTTGCAGTCTTTAAAACCCGACGGCGGGCTCCGCCAGCTAATGCTGGTGTCGCAGAGGGAGGGGGTGAAATTCACCCACTCACATATCCTTCCCCCTCAGAAGTCTCGCCACCGATGTGGCGAGACAAAAAGTCAGCTACTGGGTTCTGTTTCCCCCCAATATGTCGCACCGTAAAGCGGAAAGGTTGAAGGGCCAAGAACCAACGTGTAATCCGGGCATTAGAGTCCTTCATTCGGCCCAACCATTGCAAGGCTCGATGATCCGTCTCCAGTGTGAAGTCACGACCTATAAGATAGTACTTCAGAGAGTCCAATGCCCATTTCACAGCCAGGCACTCCAACTCCACAGCTGCATACCGGGTTTCTCTGGGGAACAGTTTACGGCTGATGTACGCCACTGGCCTCTGATCGTCCCCCGTCCCTTGCAGCAGGACGGCTCCCAGACCGATGCCTGAGGCATCGGTCTGAACCGTGAAAGGTTCAGTAAAGTCTGGGCTCTGCAAAACTGGATCCTTACAGAGAGCATTTTTTAAGTCCTGGAATGCGTTCTCTTGCTGTTCCCCCCATGTAATCTGAGAGGACCCAGACTTTCTGGTAAGGTCCGACAAAGGTGCTGCTCTAGCCGCAAAGTTCGGCACAAAGCGGCGATACCAGCCGGCCAGCCCCAAAAAGGACCTGACCTCCTTCTTGGTTTTGGGCCGTGGACAGTCCCGCACCGCCTGTACCTTGTCTCTTTGTGGACGGATTTCACCCCGACCAAGCACATGTCCCAGGTACTGTACTTCCTCTTTGGCAATGGTACATTTCAGGGGGTGAATGGTTAATCCCGCTTCTTTGATCCGCTGCCACACTTGACCCAGGTGGCTCCGGTGCTCTTCCCAGGTGTTGCTGTACACCACAATGTCGTCCAAGTAAGCAGCCGCAAATGACTCCACCCCCGACAATACACAGTCCATGAGTCTCTGAAATGTAGCGGGTGCACCCTGCAGTCCAAAAGGCATCACTCGAAACTGGAACAGTCCCTGGGGTGTCCGGAAGGCTGTGTAGGGCCTGGCTTCCTTGGACAGGGGGACCTGCCAGTATCCCTTGCACAGGTCCAGAGTGGTGATGTATGATGCCTTCCCCAGGCGCTCAATCACATCCTCCAGCCTGGGCATGGGGTAGGCATCAAACCGGGACTGCGCATTCACCCTTCGAAAGTCAATGCAGAAGCGCATTGTTCCATCCTTTTTCGGCACCAGCACCACAGGACTACTCCATTCACTGCCAGACCTCTCGATCACACCAAGGGCCAGCATCTCCTCCACTTCGGCCTTGAGGGAGGGTAGAAGACGTTCTGGCACTCGATACATCCGTTGGCGCACTGGAGTATGGTCGGTAAGTGAAATGGTATGCTCCACCACTGTAGTGAAACCGGGCCGTTCCTGAAATAATCCTTCTGGTACAATCTTCTGAAGGTCCCGCTGCTGCTCAGCTGACAGGTGAGACATGTCCAGGGTGTGGGATGGCTGCCCTGTTGGAAAAAACTGTTCTATATTGTCAATGTCCTCCACCACAGCCTGCACCCGGTTTTGAAGACCCAAACGCTCTGTCCGTTCCGTCCACTCCTTCAGCAGGTTGATGTGGTAGATCTGGCGGGGCCTTCTTCTGCAGGGGACCTCAATTTCATAGGTGGCAGGCCCCATTTTCCGCTGCACTATGTAGGGCCCCTGCCACCTGGCCAGCAGCTTGTTCTCTGTCGTCGGTAGCAAAAGAAGAACTTTCTGCCCCGGTGTGAACTCCCTTTGTCGGGCCGACCTATCAAACCAAGTCTTTTGGTAGGTCTGAGCCCGCTCCAGATTAGTCTGCACCAGCTCTGTCATCTCCTCCATCTTGTCCCTCATTTGCAGTACATAGGAGAGGATGCTGTAGGTCTCTGGTGTTCTAGGTCCTTCCCAGGTTTCTTTCAGCACATCCAACGGCCCCCTGACTGGCCGACCATACAGAAGTTCAAAGGGGGAGAAACCTGTAGATGCCTGTGGTACTTCACGGTATGCAAACAGTAAGTAGGGTAGCCAATGGTCCCAGTCCTTCCCATTGGCGGCCACAAACTTTTTTAGCATGCTTTTCAAGGTCTGGTTGTATCGCTCAACTAGACCGTCAGTCTGTGGATGGTAGGGGGTGGTCCGGATCCCTTTAATGCCTAGCAAACTGTATACTTGTTTCATGGTTTTTGACAGAAACGCCGTGCCTTGGTCAGTAATAATTTCTTTTGGAATGCCTACGCGGGAGAAAAGATGTAGCAGGGCCTGTGCTATTGGACGTGCTGTGATCTTGCGCATGGGGAAGGCTTCTGGATATCGGGTGGCATAATCACATAGAACGAGGATATATTTATGTCCGGCCTGAGTCCTCTCAAGTGGTCCTACAATGTCCATAGTAATTCGGGAGAACGGTACTTCAATAATTGGTAGTGGCTGAAGGGGATATGGACTACTCTTCCGATTGCTGGTAACTTGACACTCGGGACACGCTTTACAGTACTCATGAACATCACTATAAAATCCTGGCCAATGAAACCGAGCTGCTATCCTTTCAAAAGTTTTCAGACCTCTGAGATGCCCTGCCCATGGGATACCATGTCCCATAGCCAACACCTGCTCCCTTAATACTTTGGGAACTACTAGCTGTTCTGCTCTACCCTCTCCTGGTTGATGGTAAAGCAACCCATCCTGTAAATGGTAGCCCTCCCCTGTAAGTGTGGGTGCTATCCCTGTGGGTTCTCCATTAATCTTAGTCAGTTTGTCATATAATTTGGTTAATGTGGGATCCCCTCGCTGCAACTTCCCAAAATTTTCCGGCAACTGTTCCCACCCATCCTCTGCCGTTAAAGCTGTTTGTTTCTTATGCTCTTCTGGGGTGCCTGCTAGCTTGCCTTGCCTTTTTTGCCTTTTTGTTTTCCGTGGCCTTAGTTGCCTAGGGGGAGTGATGGGGGTGTCTGCAAAAGGTAGCTCTCTGAGGGTGTCCTGGACAGCGGACTCACCTGCTGGGGCCTGTGCTTTACTCTGTGACCGGGTAACCACCATGCACTGTGGTTTATTGTCCTGCATCAGTTCTGGCAGCACTAGAATGTCATGGCCTATCACAACCGGATGACTAAGCCGTTCTACCACCCCAACCATCATCTGGTAAGTCTGATCCTTCACCTCCAAATACACCTCTGCAGTAGGATATGAATGTTCATCCCCATTAACACACACCACCCTCATCAATCCGTTCGGCACCATATCTCGCTTCTCCACTAGGTGAGGTTGAACTAAGGTCTGAGTGCTCCCGGTATCCAGCAAAGCCATAACATCCCTCCCATTAATCTTAACCCTGGTGGTTGGCAACGCGGCTTCACTACCCCTGTTGACCCCCTCCGCTAGCGGAGTACAACTCTGACTGGTGGTCTTTGGCTTCCTATTTGGACAGACAGGCTTTATATGGCCCTCCTGACCACAGTGATAGCATACTACAGGGCCACTGAACCGCCTCTCTGGGGTATTTGTAACATTGGTTGGCGTAAAGGTTCGTTTGACAGGGACATTATTAAACTCGGTCTTTGGTCTACCACCCCGGTCAGAGTACTCACTTTGACCTCGGGAACCTTGTCTAAAATATGGCTCCTGGCGAAAGTTCTTGTGGCCCCGCCGAGCCGCTACGAAGTTCTCCACGAGAATGGCTGCCTCCTGGCCAGAGCTGGGGTGGTGTTCTTTGACCCAGACTCTAATTTCGGGAGCAAGGTTGCGAAAGAATTGCTCCAAAATCAGAATCTCTGTGATTTCTTCAACCGACTTAGTTGCCGGTCTAATCCACTTTTGCAATAAATCCTTGAGTCGAGTGTAAAGTTCCCGGGGCGTTTCTCCTGGTATGACGTCCGGTTCGCGAAACCTCCTCCGGTACACCTCCTCATTAATCTCATACTTTTGTAGGATGGCCTCCTTCACAAGGTCATAGTCCATAGCATCACCACTGTCCATTGCGATGTAAGCGCTGCGAGCTTTCCCAGCCAGATACGGCACCAGAAAAACTGCCCAGTCCTCCCGGTGCCAACGATACGCCCCTGCCAACCTTTCAAATGTGGTGAGATACTGCTCAATGTCCTCTCCTTCCACCAATTTAGGGATGGCTGACCCGGACCAGGCTGCTGGGGCTGCTACCGGTGCTGCTGGAGTCCTCACGTTTCCAGCATGGCGGTGAACCTCACAGACCTCTCCCTTCCTCAGTTGGAGGGACTGAAAAACCAACTAGACCAGGAGGTTGAATTCTTAACATCTTCCATAGCTCAGTTCAAAGTTGCCCAGACCAAGTACGTTGACGCAAAAGACAGTTTGAATGTCCTGAACGCAAACAACAAAGGAAAGGAGCTACTTGTACCGCTCTCCAGTTCTATGTATGTGCCTGGAACGTTAAATGATGTGGAAAATGTCTTGGTGGATGTGGGAACAGGATATTATGTTGAAAAGAATGTGGATGACTCAAAAGGATTCTTTAAACGCAAAATCGACTTCCTCACAAAGCAGATAGAGAAAATTCAGCCAACTCTTCAGGAAAAACATGCAATGAAACAAGCTGTGGTTGAAGTAATGAACATGAAGATCCAGCAGTTACAACAGAACCAACAAGGATCACAGATGGCTGCGACCACCAAGGCCTAATGCGAACAGCTGTCTGAGCTCTGTGAAGGAGGCCGAGGGGGCCCTACCGGTGCTGCTGGAGTCCTCATGGCTGGGGCTGGGCCCGGGGCGCCCAGGTTGGCTGCTGAGGTTGACGCTGTGGCGGCTGCTGCCGAGGTCGAAGCTGTTGCTGCTGAAGTCCCCCTCGGTGGTCGGGTACGGGTGGTTGGACTCAGCGGAGGTGATGACAAGTCAGACTGCTGTCTTGCTTTACTTGGTCTCTCTGCGTCCAAGTCCTCCCGGAACTGATTCAGCTGGGTTTGAACACTTCTCCACCGCTGTTCCTGCTTGTACGCCTCCCTCTCTTGGGCTTGCAGGGTTTTTTCCAGGAGCTGCCGCAAGCCGAGTAGGTCCATGTCGGTGACTGGTGGCCCGGCAGCTGCTTGGGCACCCTCCCCTGCTTCGATAGGGTCCTCCTCAGGGTCCGTAGTTTCCACTGGAACATCCTTTCGCTGGCGTCTGGTTGCCATCTTCTTTGTCTTGCGTTACTTAATTGGTCTCTTGGCTGCACAATCCCACTTCTGACACCAAATGTGACAAAGCCACCTTGCTTTGTCCACCAAGAGGAGATAGTCCAACCGCTTGCAAGTAATCCAGGAACGTGCATGAAAAGGATGAAACTTCTCCAGTAGTACTGCTAGTGATTTATTTTCTTACTTCAGTTTACAGAATCCATAAACTACTGTCCACACAGGCCTCACATCAAGCATTTCACTCCTCTCTCTCCACCTTCTTCTAACAGACTGGTTTCAGCCGCTTAAATAGACACACCCCTGGCTAATTGACAAATTGGGTCATACCATCGCCAGGGGTGTACGCCATTTCACACAATCTCAAGAAAAATAAACATATACAAAATGAAATGATTACTACATAAAATTACACAAGGGAATATTCAAAACTAAAGCCAAGCAACAGAAAGACAAAGTAATGTACAATATGATTAGCAAATAAATATTTACAAAAACACATCACCCCCGGTTGTCGATGATCTCCCGGCCCCGCCCCTCTGGTGGATAATTAACATACAGCTCCTCAGCGGCGCGCGCTTCCGCGTTGGAGCGACAGGGCAGTGCGGTTCCTATCTCCCGGTAAGTAACAAATAGCAGGTGAATGAACTGATGGAATAATGGAAATGAGACATGAAATAGTGGGTACCTCACCACATGTCCTAGCTCTCAACATTACAGAAACGGGTGGTAGTGTGAAAACAAAGCCATGACAAACAAGAATAAACAATCCCACACCTGCGTGACAAGGAGCGCAATCTTCGTCGAGCCCATTACGCAAGGCCCTCCTCCGTAGCAATACCAAAATGTATACATAAAGTCACCCATTCATTTAATTCTTTATGTGACCACCACCAGACATTATACCCCGAAAGTGTGCAACTTGCAGTCTTTAAAACCCGACGGCGGGCTCCGCCAGCTAATGCTGGTGTCGCAGAGGGAGGGGGTGAAATTCACCCACTCACACGTGCACATAACGGGGTGAACACAACACTGATAAAATATAAAGTCAAATTAAAGATCAAATAGGCCTGCTCTGGAAAGGTTTCAAGCACGGTTTATGGCACTAACTCTCTCATCAGCATTCATGGATTGGCACCTTCTGTAACGTCAGAGTACAGATGAGGGGAAGCTGCATCAGAAAAAATAAATCTAAAATAAAAAAATAAATAGATAAAACTACGTATGATGAGCTGGGAAAGCCGCATCTGACCAGCAGAGGTGCAGGGCAGAGTTAAGGTCCGGATGTCCGTTTCAAAACTCAAACGTGTTGGACTGGCATTCCTGATGTGTCCGCATATTTAATGACTGTTTATCAATGATCCGCTGATAAGCTAAAACATTTATAGACCAATAGGCTTCAGGCATCACAGTTTGCATTCTGTTAATGCTATTTGTCAAATTGTTTCCAAAAGTCAACCATAAATCTCCAATGAAAGGCTTATTTTTATTCTGTACCAGCATGACCATGGAGGCATATAACTAAGTTGGCTCACACTTTCATTCTTCGTACTCTAACTCCCGCTGGTGCAAACACTGAAGGAAACACTGACGAGCACAACTCAGGTCACGTCACGAGCTGAAACCAGGTGTTGGAACGATGATAACATGAGCTAATGCACGCACAGCGTCTTTCTTTATGCTCTATTTCATTTAAAAATGCAGCCATCTATCAAAGGATATCTTCCAGGTATCTCACTTAACTTTCTTAATTTAGTCAGTCACTCATAAACACGTGTCATGTAAACCCGCAACTCAGAAAGCAGCTGCGCTTTCAACTCCCAATTTCCTGGAAAAATCAAGGAAATAATGAGTAGTTGAGGGAGAGACGTGGACATAAGTCTCATTAAGCTGCTGCCCAGGGCAGAGATGCAGGACAAATCAGCTGTGCTGTGTATTCATGATTTCTTGTTGAGTTAGACAACCCCCACAGGTAAAAGCAAAGCTATCTGTGAGGGTGGACCCCGGTTTAAGGAGGGTAACTCATTCAGTTAAAAATCGTACAGACTTGTTCATTACAACAACTGATCCCTCTTCGATGGCGCCACATTTCTAAAGAACGTGCATTTGTGGAAGGAGCAGCAGAGCTGAGTATGGGGGTCGTCAACCTGACTGAAATGTTGTAGAAGGAGCTTCCGACCTGTGGAAAAACAAAGTTCTCATACCTCAGTGTGGTCTTGAAAGGAGGACGTTAAGTAACATGGTCACATTTTGTAAAATCTTGCCATTTATTATTGTAATACCTTATCATTTATATTTTCAACAAAATTCAAAAATAGTTTCAGTAGTGTAGTATCAGATGGCCATGAAAAGGCTGTTTCTTTAAGTTACTGGAAGAATGACATCTCTAGTGGGCAGAAACTTTGAGAAAAGTGTTGCTAAAACTGTGTAAGAAGCTGGAAGATGAATCTGACTCACATGAACGCTTGGGACTTTCGACTTGAGCCTCATCAAAGGACCCTTGTTTTATACCACTGTCTCTGACTAAGACCCCGACCCTTCACAAAGACACCATGCACTTCTATGTTGATGTAACCTGAAGGAGCACTCACATCAAGCTGCTTAAAGCTTCGGTAGATTCTGAACCGGGCGCAACAGGAAACAGATGCCCCCTGTTCGTACAGCTGATGATACAGGCTGGAGCTCCTGCTTTGCTCCAGATCGGTCCTCTCAACGATTCCGTTTCTAAAAGGGCCACTCAAGTGATGTGGCAAGTCAATTTGACAATAATGAAAGATAGCACAAACTGCAAGCTCCGGATAAAGAAAGCCTGCAGTGAGACTCCAGTGGAGTGAGGGAATGAGGAAGTGGTTCTAAAGAAAGCCAGCCAACCATGAAATGTTGAACTTTTACACAAGAGAGATGGCAGGACGCAGTATTAGAGGTGCAGGCGCTGTATACTTCCCACGTCCGGCAACTGAGATACTGATGAGCCACTAATGATTCAAGGATGCTCAGAGTCTCTTTCTGAAACATTCACATCATTCCTGTTGATGACTTAGGGGGCTACATTCATGTAAAATCATAAATGTATGCAGATTAATGAAGAAACCCATTTATGCAAAGCAGCTCCACTATTTTAGTTAAAACAGTGATGCCAAAACTTTTCAATCTTACACCAACTAGGAGCCACCAATGCAATGTGCTTATTAAAAGGTACACTTATAAATAAATTAAAAACAAATCATTATAATTTCCTTGGAGTATTAAATGCAAAATTCAAGACATCTTGGTGAAAACAAGTCCCTAATGTGAGCGTCTATTTCTGCATTAATTATATTACTTAGTGTATAGAGTATAATATGACCATATAGAAGGGATATATAACAGTTATCAAAAGACTTTCTTTCAGTCTTGTTTCTGCTTAAATAAGCTGACAATGGCTCCTTTTTTAAAATACTTTTCCAGAGATATGTCTGATCCGGGGAACAGCCGGGAAAAGAAATTAGCCAGAAGTTTATTGGTTCTGATACAACGAGAGCAGATTGAAAAGCAGTGAGATGATTGAACTCTCCTTTATTCTGCCGTGCGCCCTTCGTGCCAGGCTGAAGTGTCACTTTGATTCTGTCTCTGTCATCCGAGGCACACTCTGAGCCTCGGGTGCCTCACACAAAGGAATATGATGCACCACCACATGCCTGCAATCGGCTTTTCGATTCGCTTTGTGTCAGTGATTATCAACGAACGCCATCGAGTAAAAGCCTTAGTTAGGCATTTGTGAAAGATTACAAGTGGCTGAGTGAATTTCAATTAGTAAAAATAAGGTGGACTTTTGAAAATTAGGATATGCTGAGCAATATTACTTAGTTCTATTTATTCTTTTTAAATATCAAAATCGTATTTTTTTATATTTTCTGATAAAGAATACAAGACAGCAGGTTTGTAAGCATTAGAGTCTTTTTAAAGATGTTTCTGAACATAAGTGAACAAAATTACATACCTTTAATGGATACGAAAGGTCAACTGTCAGGAGCTTGTGAAGGAGTGATAATGGAGAAAGATGGAACTGTGCTTACAGATGAGCACAAAATGAAAAGGTATAAAGGAGGTGGTGGAGATGGAGGAGGAAGAAGAACATCTTACAAGACTACCATTAATGGAGTAAATTCACACTCTAAGGAGAAAAAACAGACCTTTGAGTGGGTGGATGGGACAGTTGAGGACTGATCACAACCTCCATTAGCAAAGAAATAAGCTGCAAATGGACAGGAGGGTTGTGTGAAGAGCAGAGCAGGGCCAGCTGTGCTGGGGGGACATAATACCCCAACCAGGCAAACCCAGACGCACTTCACAGCTCTTCTGCTGGACTAAACATGTCAAGAGGCCATGGGACAAGATAACATGATAATCAAAGGCTCTGATGTAACCTAAACCTCGTTACGATCAATGTTGCCCAAGAGGAAAGTAAAGCAGGTCTGGCAGTCCGAACAAGAACAACTTTCACAGCAGCAACTCTTAGTGGGCACCAAAACTATTATTTCAAAGTTATTCAGTGATCTACAGTAAGCATAATGGTATGGAAAAATACAAAAATACTGCAAGTCCAACACAGAAATCTAACCATCTAACCAAGAGGGGTGGGTGTTGCATAACTTTATAAATATAATGACAACTCTTGATTAACCTGATTTCAACTTTATGAGACACGTGTGATTTCATAGTTGTGATTATTAATGTATATATGACGTATGAGTCATGATATGGATATACGTGCTGGTCAGAATCCTCCTGCGTCTCTATGTCTGATTCTGTCCTCAGAAACAATTCCTGGCAGCCTCCTCTGATATTTGGGAGGGTTTTGGCAACAATCAGTGTATAAAACAAGCTTTAAGATGTAGCCATCTAAAAGCTTTTTGCACCTGTCGGCTGTGGTTTCTATTGACTCTTTCACAACTTCTTTGAAGGAATCCTTTTAGCAGATTTTAGTTATTTTTACAGGCTTTTTGCAGGATGTTGATAATACTCATTCTTTTTCTTTTCAGACATTCTTTTGTGTCATTAGAAATGTACTTCAGTTCTTTGCAATGCTGATTAACCCACCACCCCCTCTTCGAACCACCTTTGCTGACGCCGGGTAACGGTTTAGTAGCGTCCTCGTGGGCCTTATTTGATAGTCCAGTGTTTGTTCTGAGTGTTTCTTGGCTGGTTTTAGTTGTGTGCTTTGGGTTGTTATCCTGCTGGAGGACTCATGACCTGTGTTTGACACCAACCTTTCTGACACTAGACAGCACATTTGTCTCCAGAACGTCTTGATGGTCTTCAGAGTTCATTGTAGCTGGACAGATTTAAGACACCCAGTACCAGATGCAGCAGAGCAGCTCCAGACCAGACCCGAGCCTCCACCATGTTTCACAGCAGATACAGTCTTCTTTTCTTTGAGGGCTTCATTTTTGCATCTTCGAACAAGGAGCTGAATTGGCTTGTCAAAAAGCTCTAGTTTTGTCAGATCTGTCTGTTCTGATGTTCTGGGTTCTCTGCGGTCTTCCGCTTTGGTCCAAGGATTGTAATCTGACACAAATGGACCTTGACCTTGAAGGTCACCTTAAATCTCTTTGGAAGTTGTTCTTTGGTTTCCATTCATATCGGTGTCTTCAGTTTGACATCAGTTGTCCTCTTGTGTCTAGGAAGGTTGTCTACAGTTCTGTAAAACCATGAACCTCTGAATGAAATGTCCAACCATTGTCACAGGAACATCCAGCTGCTTGGAGACAGCCTTCCAGTCTTTACCTTCAACATGCTGGCCTAGAATGTTCTTTCTGATGTCCTCAGACAACTGTCTCCTTTGCTTTCTCTGGTCCATTTTCAGTGGTGGACACCATGATACCAAACAGCAGAGAGACCACTTTTAACCTTTAAATAATCCGACTGACTGACTGAAGATTGAAGACACCTGAGATGTCCATTACAGAACAGTCTGTGGACACATTATTTTATTATCTTTTCATGGGGGTAACAACTCATTTGTCGATGCTAGATTAATCAGTTAGCTGTTATAAGTGACTCTTTTGAGCTGCGATTCAAAAGCATTGTCTGATTTTCATTAGTCAACTCTAAGTAACTAATTATTTACTATTACTTTTCAGTTTCAAGTTATTTTGGTGACTATTGCAGGTTTCATTTTCTTTAATGAAAGAATACCAACAAATTTGTCCATATGTGAAAGTTTTGTAACTGTGCTTTTAAGCTTAAAAAAGCATTTTGGTTTACAATTGTGCTGCATAAATACAACAGTTTAGTTAATACAGCTTTTCCTTTGGTAAGTGGTATCATTACTGTTATTTTGTTGATTATTTAATTTAAATATTTGTATCTTAGTATAAACTTTGGGTGAATGCTGGAGTTTTGTATTTTCTTTATTTTTGAGAGCAAACCAAATAGTTAGAAATTATCTCAATTTAAATAAAAAACTGTTTATTTTTATGTAACTACAACTAAGAAATCATACATCTGGCACAGACTTTAACATTATAATGCTTCTCGCTTAAGTTTTTGTATGCATAACACACAGAACAATAGAATAGAATAGAATAGAATAGAATAGAATAGAATAGAATAGAATAGAATAGAATAGAATAGAATAGAATAGAATAGAATAGAATAGAATAGAATAGAATAGAATAGAATAGAATAGAATACAGTGCTTACTGATGTGTAGAGATGGCCCTCCCCATTCATGGCGATGTACAGCCCTGTCTTCACTGACTGAATGGCAACAACTCTGAGGCCCACAGGAATAAGGTTAAACAAAGCTGAAAAACACAAATATAGAGACAGTTGTAAAAATATAAAACTAAATAACTTTCAAATAGACAGGTTTTACACAAACTGATTATTTAAGATGTAATTGTCTGATCAGTGATTAAGTCGGTGGTGCAGCTTCAGGTTCATGAACAGCTTTGGTCTGACGTTACTGACAAGCAGATGTACATGGAGTCACTGTTGGTGTAGACGGAGTCACTGTCGGTGTAGTTGGAGTCACCGTCAGTGTTGACAGAGTCGCTGTCAATGTAAACGTAGTCCCTGTCGGTGTAGTTGGAGTCGCTGTTGGTGTAGTTGGAGTCACCGTCGGTGTAGTTGGAGTCGCTGTTGGTGTAGTTGGAGTCACCTTCGGTGTAGTTGGAGTTGCTGTTGGTGTAGTTGTGTCACTGTCGGTGTAGACAGAGTCGCTGTCGGTGTAGACGGAGTCACTGTCGGTGTAGACTGAGTCACTGTTGGTGTAGACAGAGTCGCTGTCGGTGTAGACGGAGTCACTGTCGGTGTAGACGGAGTCACTGTTGGTGTAGACGGAGTCACTGTCGGTGTAGACGGAGTCACTGTCGGTGTAGTTGTGTCACCGTCGATGTAGATGGAGTCACCGCCGGTGTAGTTGGACTCACCGTCGGTGTAGTTGGAGTCGCCGTCTGTGTAGACAGAGTCAATGTCGGTGTAGACGGAGTCGCTGTCAGTGTAGATGGAGTCACTGTCGGTGTTGTTGGAGTCACTGTCGGTGTAGACGGAGTCACTGTCGGTGTAGTTGTGTCACCGTCGATGTAGATGGAGTCGCCGTCGGTGTAGACAGAGTCACTTTCGGTGTAGACGGAGTCGCTGTCAGTGTAGATGGAGTCACTGTCGGTGTAGTTGGAGTCACTGTCGGTGTAGACAAAGTCGCTGTTGGTGTAGACGGAGTCGCTGTCGGTGTAGTTGGAGTCACTGTTGATATAGACAGAGTCACTGTCGGTGTAGTTGGAGTCACTGTCGGTGTAGACTGAGTCACTGTCGGTGTAGATGGAGTCGTTGTCGGTGTAAACGGAGTCACCGCCGGTGTAGACAAAGTCGCTGTTGGTGTAGTTGGAGTCGCTGTCGGTGTAGTTGGAGTGACCGTCGGTGTAGACGGAGTCACCGTCGGTGTAGACGGAGTCACCGTCGGTGTAGTTGGAGTCACCGTCGGTGTAGTTGGAGTCGCCGTCGGTGTAGTTGGAGTCACCGTCGGTGTAGTTGGAGTCACCGTCGGTGTAGACGGAGTCGCCGTCGGTGTAGTTGGAGTCGCCGTCGGTGTAGTTGGAGTCGCCGTCGGTGTAGTTGGAGTCACCGTCGGTGTAGACGGAGTCACCGTCGGTGTAGTTGGAGTCACCGTCAGTGTAGTAGGAGTCGCCGTCGGTGTAGTTGGAGTCACCGTCGGTGTAGTTGGAGTCACCGTCGGTGTATACGGAGTCACTGTTGGTGTAGATGGAGTCACCGTCGGTGTAGATGGAGTCACCGCCGGTGTAGTTGGAGTCACCGTCGGTGTAGTTGGAGTCACCGTCGGTGTAGATGGAGTCGCCGTCGGTGTAGTTGGAGTCACCGTCGGTGTAGACGGAGTCGCCGTCGGTGTAGTTGGAGTCGCCGTCGGTGTAGACGGAGTCGCCGTCGGTGTAGTTGGAGTCACCGTCGGTGTAGACGGAGTCACCGTCGGTGTAGTTGGAGTCACCGTCGGTGTAGTAGGAGTCGCCGTCGGTGTAGTTGGAGTCGCCGTCGGTGTAGTTGGAGTCACCGTCGGTGTAGTTGGAGTTGCTGTTGGTGTAGTTGTGTCACTGTCGGTGTAGACAGAGTCGCTGTCGGTGTAGACGGAGTCACTGTCGGTGTAGACTGAGTCACTGTTGGTGTAGACAGAGTCGCTGTCGGTGTAGACGGAGTCACTGTCGGTGTAGACGGAGTCACTGTTGGTGTAGACGGAGTCACTGTCGGTGTAGACGGAGTCACTGTCGGTGTAGTTGTGTCACCGTCGATGTAGATGGAGTCACCGCCGGTGTAGTTGGACTCACCGTCGGTGTAGTTGGAGTCGCCGTCTGTGTAGACAGAGTCACTGTCGGTGTAGACGGAGTCGCTGTCAGTGTAGATGGAGTCACTGTCGGTGTTGTTGGAGTCACTGTCGGTGTAGACGGAGTCACTGTCGGTGTAGTTGTGTCACCGTCGATGTAGATGGAGTCGCCGTCGGTGTAGACAGAGTCACTTTCGGTGTAGACGGAGTCGCTGTCAGTGTAGATGGAGTCACTGTCGGTGTAGTTGGAGTCACTGTCGGTGTAGACAAAGTCGCTGTTGGTGTAGACGGAGTCGCTGTCGGTGTAGTTGGAGTCACTGTTGATATAGACAGAGTCACTGTCGGTGTAGTTGGAGTCACTGTCGGTGTAGACTGAGTCACTGTCGGTGTAGATGGAGTCGTTGTCGGTGTAAACGGAGTCACCGCCGGTGTAGACAAAGTCGCTGTTGGTGTAGTTGGAGTCGCTGTCGGTGTAGTTGGAGTGACCGTCGGTGTAGACGGAGTCACCGTCGGTGTAGACGGAGTCACCGTCGGTGTAGTTGGTGTCACCGTCGGTGTAGTTGGAGTCGCCGTCGGTGTAGTTGGAGTCACCGTCGGTGTAGACGGAGTCGCCGTCGGTGTAGTTGGAGTCGCCGTCGGTGTAGTTGGAGTCGCCGTCGGTGTAGTTGGAGTCGCCGTCGGTGTAGTTGGAGTCGCCGTCGGTGTAGTTGGAGTCGCCGTCGGTGTAGTTGGAGTCGCCGTCGGTGTAGTTGGAGTCACCGTCGGTGTAGACGGAGTCACCGTCGGTGTAGTTGGAGTCACCGTCAGTGTAGTAGGAGTCGCCGTCGGTGTAGTTGGAGTCACCGTCGGTGTAGTTGGAGTCACCGTCGGTGTATACGGAGTCACTGTCGGTGTAGATGGAGTCACCGTCAGTGTAGATGGAGTCACCGCCGGTGCAGTTGGAGTCACCGTCGGTGTAGTTGGAGTCACCGTCGGTGTAGATGGAGTCGCCGTCGGTGTAGTTGGAGTCACCGTCGGTGTAGACGGAGTCGCCGTCGGTGTAGTTGGAGTCGCCGTCGGTGTAGTTGGAGTCGCCGTCGGTGTAGTTGGAGTCACCGTCGGTGTAGACGGAGTCACCGTCGGTGTAGTTGGAGTCACCGTCAGTGTAGTAGGAGTCACCGTCAGTGTAGTAGGAGTCGCCGTCGGTGTAGTTGGAGTCGCCGTCGGTGTAGTTGGAGTCACCGTCGGTGTAGACGGAGTCACCGTCAGTGTAGTAGGAGTCACCGTCGGTGTAGTTGGAGTCACCGTCGGTGTAGTTGGAGTCACCGTCGGTGTAGTTGGAGTCACCGTCGGTGTAGATGGAGTCGCCGTCGGTGTAGTTGGAGTCACCGTCGGTGTAGACGGAGTCGCCGTCGGTGTAGTTGGAGTCGCCGTCGGTGTAGTTGGAGTCACCGTCGGTGTAGACGGAGTCACCGTCGGTGTAGTTGGAGTCGCCGTCGGTGTAGTTGGAGTCGCCGTCGGTGTAGTTGGAGTCACCGTCGGTGTAGACGGAGTCACCGTCAGTGTAGTAGGAGTCACCGTCGGTGTAGTTGGAGTCACCGTCGGTGTAGATGGAGTCACCGTCAGTGTAGTTGGAGTCACCGTCGGTGTAGACGGAGTCGCCGTCGGTGTAGTTGGAGTCGCCGTCGGTGTAGTTGGAGTCGCTGTCGGTGTAGTTGGAGTCACCGTCGGTGTAGACGGAGTCACTGGTGGTGTAGTTGGAGTCACCGTCAGTGTAGTAGGAGTCGCCGTCGGTGTAGTTGGAGTCGCCGTCGGTGTAGTTGGAGTCACCGTCGGTGTAGTTGGAGTCACCGTCGGTGTAGACGGAGTCACTGGTGGTGTAGTTGGAGTCACCGTCGGTGTAGTTGGAGTCACCGCCGGTGTGTAACAGGTAACGGCGACAATGGGCTCAGTGTGTCTGTGACTGTGTTTGATTATTTGAGGGTCGAGGCACAGACGACCTCTGCTGATGTAATACTGGTTAGTATTGCAAGGTTTGCAGCCTGGGGGAAAGTCAGAGGGGATCAAACAGCAAGTCTTTGGTTTTAGTGACTTCTAGTCCGTTTAAAAAATGTAAAATCTTATGTGGAGGAGCCACTGTCAACACCTGATTTCATCTTGGAGTTTTAATGACAACATATCCGCTGTACACACTATCTATGAAGCTTGCTGTTTGGGGAAAGTCTTAAGCCGATCAGATGTGACATGTGCCACATCTCCTCTCGCTGACAGCAGTAACTGACACGATCCGGAGTGTCAGGCTGGCGTTAGCACCAAGCTCTGGAATCAAATTAACCATCTCGCCTGAAGTGCTAGAGGAGCAGTGCCAGAACGAGCTAATAATACCATGTTCTTCCCTATTAATCTTGGTCACTTCCTGATCAGAGAAGAAGACAAACTGGTCTGCCCCAGTGGCCACACTTTACAGAGATGGGATAAAAGTGGGGGTTGTCCTGGTGCAAGGGTTAGAGGAGTTAGAGGAGGGTGGTGGAAGTTCCTTCTCCGGAGAGATAAATCTAACCGCTCCAATGCTTACACTGTGTTCAGATGGAAGGTTGACTGTGCTTGTGTGTCTAGTTTAATGCTCTAAGTTATGTGTTAGTCTGTCATCTATTAGGAATTCTGTGATTTTGTTTCTTCAGTCATCTATAAAATGATTCATGTTGAAAATCAATAGCTGCTACAAGATACTCACAAGAATTACTGCTGTCATCCTTTGTCCCATCAAGAGAGCCATCGGGGTTCATTTGCAAGTAGTATCCCTGCCTGCAATATAACCTGGTCACTATACCCTTGAGCTGGGGATCTGCAGGAGAGAAAGGACACAGAGTACAGGAAATTATAAGAATTCCAACAGAAAATGGTTTTATGTATAGAAATTAATCATTTGCTTTGAAATAGCACAGGATTCTGTGCAGTAGTGTCTTGTTTTTAATGGTGTTAGCTGCAAAAGACCGTGAAACACCATGTGACTCCGGTGTTTTTCCATAAGCAAATCCCTGAGCCACCTTTCCGGGCACATAAGCCCCATCCTGCTCAGAGATAGACCATCCAATTATAGGCATCTGAATTAATCTGTGGCGGCCTGAATCCCATAACGAACCCAACAGCACCCTCTCTGGGCCCTCACACGTAGGACGGAAATGTGTTCAGTCTATTCCAGCTGATCCTGCTACGTTTACAGCAAATACATTACTCTTGTGGTTTCAAATTGCCCAGAGCCAGTGGAGCTCAGTGTGTTATGTTTTCATTTTATTGGCACTTTACCAGGTTCATACAAATCGATCAATTTTCATGGATAGTGAAAATCTACAAGCAAAGAAATGTGAAAGGAAAAAGGAGAGAATTTCATAACGCTGCATGTGGATGTGAAATAGCTTTCATCTGTGCTTGTGTGTGTGTGTGTGTGTGTGTGTGCGTGTGTGTGCGTGCGTGCGTGTCTGTGTGTGTGTGTGTGTGTGTGTGTGTGTGTGTGTGTGTGTGTGTGTGTGTGTGTGTGTGTGTGTGTGTGTGTGTGTGTGTGTGTGTGTGTGTGCGTGCGTGCGTGCGTGTCTGTGTGTGTGTGTGTGTGTGTGCGTGTGTGTGCGTGTGTGTGTGTGTGTGTGTGTGTGTGTGTGTGTGTGTGTGTGTGTGTGTGTGTGTGTGTGTGTGTGTGTGTGTGTGTGTGTGCGTGTGTGTGTGTGTGTGGGATCATATATGTTGAGCATCAGAGTTATTATAGAGATAGCCATCACCTGATGTTTCATTCTGAGAAAACCCATGGGAAGTGAAAAAGCAACTTCACCTGTGCATGTGTGAAAGACACAAGAGGAAAAGAAAGAGAGTGCAGCCACAGGGCTGCTCTCAAGAGGTCTAGCTGAGGGCAGAGTCCTGTGTTTTTGTGTTGCTTTGCAGGTCAGGACATTCTCTTCTGAAAGGCTTCTGTCAGATGGTGACATTAGGTACCACTAAGACCTTACCTAGCTGCCCGAGAAAGGAAGTGTCTCTCTGCAGGTGTATTTAAGAAATACCATGACAGCATTTCTTTGTTGCTTCATGAAAAGGTGGCTGAAGCAGATCCGACTGTCCAAACTCCTCTACAAACATGACGCAGGCTGGTGGGACAGTATTTCCCTGCTCACAGCGGCACTAAAACCCAGCAAGGTGTTGCAGCCACATGTCAACGTGTAGATATTATTCTTTCATGGTTTTTCCGTGTTTGAAATCCGATTACTCTATAAACTGAGAATCCGTTCATGCCCTAAATCCCATTTCTACCAATAAAACAACACATACACAATAAGAATGAAAAAAACATGCAGAGTACAAACAGTTGCACATTTTGACCTGAACAACGTCACAGTGCAGTTAGATTGCAGTGTGACAGTCCCACATTTCATGGTATATTTTATTTTTTTAATTTATGAAACTATAAAAGAAGTATGAGACTGCAAATCTTACATTGTGAAAGCTGAGACAACACCAAACACATCTGGATGATAGCATGACCTGTTGGAAAATATCGCTTCCCTTGACATTTTTGGGATCTGAAATAAATGACTGAAACTGATCATTTGAATGTACGTTCTGCGTTTGACGGTTTCAAACACAACATGTAAGCACAGAGCAATCAGACGTCATACGGAATAACAACGCAGCCACATTCCTGATAATCGAAGAAGCAGGACGGATGAGTTTGAGCTTCAATCCTGGGAATCCGTTCTGCTGTACATGAAGCAGCAAACAAGTGTTAAACACACACCGTCACAGACACTTTGATGACAGTAATGTTCCCTACACCAAATACTTTGTGTTGGTTCAAAAAGTTGACAAATCTGTGATCGATTAATGGCTTTGATTCGCCTTTAAACATTGCCAAAGTGGGGTGTGATTGATTCTGGGGACGGACCAGAGGAGAGCAATCTGTCATAATTAAAAGGGTCGAACTGGAGGCTGGCTATGGGACTCGTTTGTGTATATTTGTGTGTACGTGTGTGGGTGGAGGTGCAGGTGGGGGGGGCTTGGCACCGCCTATCAATCACATGCCCCTGGCTGTGGTCCCTGGGAGTCGGCCGTGTGTCTCACACTCAGATCCTCCAGCTTTAATCTTCAGCGCGTAGGATGAAAATTTCTAAAAATTTGGGAATTTCATCAAAATAACTTTAAAAAAAGGCCAATTAATAAAAAGAAACACATGAAATGATATGCCTGGACTGAAACCAACAGTAGTGTCATTGGTGGGAGCCAGTTCAACGTCAGACATGTGTTCTCTCGTGCGTTCATCCGGCAACGAAACAAAAAGACATTCGCACCTCTTCAAGCGGGTTGTTTTGTCCTAATAAAGCATTTGCCCAGTGATCTAATGCTGGTTAAAGGGTAAACTCATTCCTAACTATTTATTAAGCTGAAAGTAATTTACCAGCTTTTATTTGACACGACGAGATAAACATTTGTTTATTCATGTGCAAGTTTATAAAGCATTTATGAAGTAAAAGGTGCAGTTTTTTGAAATCATAATGAAAATGAGTGTGGAAGTGTGAGAAACGGGGACACAGACGGAATAAGCAGCGATGTAAAGATGTCTGTTTTCAGAATGAGACTTTCCCCTTCTGTCCTCGTGGACTCTCGTCACAGTCCAGAGCTGCTGTGGAAATGTCACACTCATCTAAAGATTTGAGTTTAAAATAAGATCCAAATGGTGACTCGGCAGCCCCGTTGATGCCAGGTGAGAGCTGGATCCCAGCAGCACCAGTGTTGGCGCTGTCTGTTTCCACCACTACCAGCCCGTTTCTAGGGAAACCAAGTGGTGGTTTGTCATCACCTGGGGGCAGGGGGTCCTTGAAAAACAACGAGCATCTGAATCACAAGATATTAAATTCTGTTGTTCTGCAGATCAAGTCATCTTTACATACAAATTGGATGTCACAGAAGGGGTGTGATTTGTTTTTTGCCCCCTCGGCGGCCTCTCGACAGCTCCTGCGCTCCTTTTGTATCATCTTTTCTGTTGTGTCACCCTGATATGTGTGTGAGCAGACACACATTAGGCTCAGTGCAAAGCAAGCAGAGCATAAAGTCAGGACTGACACACTCACGGGCGCAGCTGCAGCAGCGCTTGCAGACTGCTGTCAGCCCTGCCCTGTCTGACCTACTTTGGATGTTTCTGGAACTGAAGAAGGGCTTTTCCAGCCTGCCAAGGAAAAACCCCTCTGTGTTACTTCTGTTGTCGTATAAAAGCAGATCAAGCAAAGAACAGCCTTGGCCCTGTCAGCCCGTCCCTATGTCTCTTACATGGACAGCACCTCGATACCACCAGCACATCATCTGGCGCTGGCGGCTGGGAAAGCGCACCGATGCTGCAGTGCTGTCCTGTCAACATACTTACTCTGGAATAAACATCCGAGACGCAGGAAACCCTTCATCTCAGATGGCCTTCTAGATCATGTAAGCTAATCTAATCATCTGATCTGTGTAACATGATCTAATAGTTTATGGATCTAATCTAGTGAGATAATTAGAGCCAGAGCAGTCAGATTATTGGCCCAAACTGAATGTGCCCCTAGCTCATTTGCTGTTTGAAATGTAATAGGATTTGGAGCTCACATTTAATCCTTAAAAGAATCAGAGTGATCACCAGCTCTGCATCTGCCATCAAATCACATGAATGATATGAAATTAAAATAAAACATGAAGTGTTCCCCATATGTTGTCAGAAGTACTGCAGGAGGACAAGACATGTGCGTTTTAATGAACACAGCATGAAAAAGTGACATTTTAAATGCATGTTTGGACATCTGGTTTCCATTATTAGAATGTCCTCCAAAGTGAGCTGGTGTCCCATGAAGATGGGGGTAAAGCAAGTCTCTGGTTATGCTTAATATGGAATGTGACTCAAAAAAACAAGGTGCATCACTGCTTATCCATCCACCTACAGTACAAATAATCGACAGTGTCAGAGTTGTGAGTGAGGGTGAATGTGCAGAACCTTCAAGGCATGTCGTACTGTAAAGATTTTTCAAATTCTCAAGTGTGGGTGAAATTAATGAGGTGTATCCCCATTAGGCCTTTAATCACAACAGTTGAAAATTAAAGCAAGAAAAAAACAGTGTTTGCTCTGTAAAGAGCTTTAGGAATGAGGATAAAACTGTCATTTCTAAAGCGTTTTAACTATATTTGTGTGTTTGTGAGTCTCCCTCATCTGCCAGGAAGCGTTCTGATGAACAGAGACACAGTTCATGGTCACATTGTCCCTGACTGGTGCTGTGGATTATCATCACCATTCAGTCCTTCAGGAGCTCCCCAATAAATAAAATAAATGGTTGTTCCACATTTGTAGATGCTGCAGGTCATTTAAGGGTTGACTTGACAAAACATACACACATTTAGATCCACAGCACACCATGTACATCTTACAAAAAAAAGAAAGGGAAAAACTGTTAATAGAGCCATCTATGTTTCTCTCTTGGTGCGGCCGACATTAATCCCCCAGCCACACATGACAGCATCATCTGTCCACATCTGTGGTCTCTGGGAGCTTCCAGACACCACTGGCAATATCCAATGGAAATAAAAAAATTAAAAAAAACTGATGCCACAAGCCAACTCAGGGGTGAAGGGCAATTAAACACATAAACATTCAGAGAATCACTCACACAGACTCCTGTCACAGCAGGCAGAAGGATGACTGATTATAAACCCTCCATTCTGATGAACACTGACCTGTCCAGATGTGTCCTCCATGGCCGATTATATAGATTCTGTTTCATCGAAGCAATTTAGTCCCTGTAATCACCAAGAGCTAGTGAAAGAGATAATCCAATCCATACTGTTCTGCCGTTCTAATGTAAAAGCAGGCACCAGGACAGAGACTGAGCAGTCCAAATGACTCTGTTTGCAGGCAAATTGGAAAGACTAAACGCATTTTTTGGTTGTTGGGTTTTTTTGTTTGTTTGTTGTTTGTTTTTTTTTTTTGCTTTTCACAGAGCTAGTTGGGACTCAAATGCCATTTTACCATGAAAAAAAGCCTAAAACACAGATGAAGTGAAATCTGACGCAGCAGGACTGACACCTGATGAGTCTGAGAACAGCCACCATACTACCAGAAAGCGGAGACAGCGATTTCCAGCAGTAAAATAATTATTGACTCTGCTCTATTATAATCCCTGATAGCCACATTATCACCAAAACGTTCATGACATTTTCATAATTGGAACGAAAATCAGCCGAAGCACGAGGCCGACGGCCCCGAGTTCGAGAAAAGATGATGTTTGAGAGGCGTAACCTCCATTCCGGGGGAGACGTTGACCTTTTTACTTGCATAGAAATGAGTTCCAGTCCTGGCATTTGTGGCATGCTTATGTACCAGACCGTCAGTGAATTCAGGATGTGCTTCAAAACGATCAGGCCCTTTTCAGAGTCGCAGCGGTGACTGCTGATAAACCTGTCTACACCACCTGATCGGCTGCAACTCACCAGCACCTTTCACTTGGGACTGCACATAAATCAGGGTTTGTGTTGTTTGTTTTAACAACTTCTAGTACACAGGCACAAACATGTTTATCACGCAGTATTAACATTTTACACACAAAGGAGAAAATTATCCAAAGTGTTTATTCAGAAATAAACTAAAATGATTCAGTTGCGCTTAGGATTCACATGCGCCTGGCCTTGGATCATCTTAGGGTTAGTTAAGCTATCAACCAGTGGTTGAGTGTATGCACATATTTGAAATAAGAATATAAAGCTTATATGGCAACAATACAAGCAGTTTGCAAAACGAAGTTCCCAGACCTTGTCTCCGTAGTCTCCGCTTCCTGAGGCCGAAAATGCGCACTTTGGAGAAGATATCGACCAGATTCCCATTGCAGAGCCCCTTGTTCTTGTTAGGACTCTTTCTCCGCCGGTTGGTTGAGGGTCGGTCCAAATGCTGCTCCCGTGCCTGTCTCTTCTGTCTGATCAGTCCACTTGCGATAGCAGCAGCCATGGCTCCAAATGTCACAACTGCTCAGGTCCGGTCTGTACACAGAGCACAGACTACACAAACGGCACCTTTCACGGTTCGCAGGACGGGTCACGGTCCCATAGTGGCGGCTAAGTGATCAGTTCCGTGATGTCAAGTGTTAAATACGTGTTCTTTTAGAGGATGGATATCTTGTCTATGTCCAAATACTACATGGTAAGTCTTCCATTAAATCTGTTTGTCATTATCATTCGGAAAAATAGTTGAGCATGGTGAAGGAATGAGATCACTTCATGCGTAATTCCAAACATCAATGTTATACTGATGAAGAACAGTGGCAAACTCACGCAGACGGAGATTTCAGAGGATTTGTCATACCTTCACGGTGTGTTTGTTCAATGTCCGTGAAATGTTCAGTTCCAGCTCCCCGTTATGAATGTTGAAAACTGGCTGCAGCCTTCCGCGTGGCAATATTCACGCACTCTTTCCTCCTTTCGCGCTCCGCTTTCTCCTCGCTCGTCCAGAGGAGGTTGCTTTGTCAGAAGTGGCTGTTTAGGCTGTGACTGGGACGCCCATCGATGTGAGCCGCCAGCAATTAAACAAACACATGCGCCTCCTACGAAGATGACCACCCGGCTGAAGGCAGACAAGCTGGGACAAAACGAAGTTTTCCAGCTAGAATAAGCGACAGAGTCCCCGAAGAGCCGCGCATTTACAGATGCAAAGAAATCCATATAATAATGTGGTCAAAACAACATTTCTTCACTGTATCCCGTCGCAACAGCTGAGCGAAATAGGAGGCAGACCGCAAAAGAAATAGCTAAAGCTGAGCTGAGCCCGGTGGAGATGACGTTTGCATTGTGAGTCAAGCTGCATACAAATACATAAACCTGGACAATCAACAATCAGAACATAATACGAGTCCATGTAACAGAGCTCACTGCGCGGAGAGATGCATTTATAGCGATAAGCGTCTAATGGGAATGACGAAGGAGAGTCATGCCATAGTCAATGAGCGCAATTTATTTCCCCACACTAAAAGGAGGGGATATCCAATAGGGAGTGGTGGTCACTCGTTTCAGTCTATAGGTTCCAGATCAACAAATGTTCTCCATCAACAAGTCCGAACCACTCGTTAGCACACGCATGAGTGAGGAGGATGCCTTCTCCCACACCCTCCTTCCAGACCCCCAAGCTCCTTCTTGTAGGAGAACAAATAGTCGGTCTGCATGCTGCTATCAGATTGCAAGATTTGACTCCCGGACGTCTCGGTTTGCGCTCTGCAGTGGATTCCATCTAATTCAAAAATGAGACAGCTTTATGCAAAAGTGGTATGCCAGCACCCGAGCTGACGGAATTACAGGTTAATTACAGGTTATTCTATAAAAATCGCAAACTGATATTAACAGTTTATGCATCAAAAATAATAAAATAAACGAAACTAATATAATATCATGCTTATGAGACAAGAAAAAACTCAAGTTTGTTGAAACTGTGTGGTTTCAGCACCTGAGACAGCGCTGCTGATTTCAGCACCACACTAACGGCGGGAAACGCTCGCGTCGTTTAGTTGAATGTCCAGCGAGTCAGACACCAAACACCGCCTCACCCAGAGATTTCTCCTCGATCTAGCCTACTTGCTGACACATTTTGGATTAATTAATTGCACACAATTAAACCAGTGCGAGACAAAATATTTGATGCGTTCCTCCATTTATGTAATTTCATCTGTGTCTCAATCACAGACGCAGAAATTAAAACTCAAGAGAGCCATCTGCTGTTTGTGGCAGTAATTAAACATGTGGAGTCATGTGGGACTGAAGACTGCTGCATTTCTCTCTGCGCGTTCTTGTTCCGCGCACCACACACCTGTTGATATCCAGCTGTATAAAATAGTATGAATCAAACATGAAAAATAAACAGCACAACGTGTCTGAGGCCTTCTGTCATGTACTACAACAGCTTTGTTAGAGCACAACGGATAGAGAAAAACACCTTCCAGTCAGGAATGCAGAATTCCTCACCTCCATCACTAGTTTCACTAGGAGCAGTGGGCTGCTATTTTTCCAGCACCCGGGGAGCAATTGGGAGTCAAGGGACTTGCTCAGGGGCCCACAGTGATACACAGTTGTTGCCAGCCCAGGGACTTGAACCTGGGTCCTCCAGACTCCCACGCTCACTATTCCACCGACTCCAGTGTGTTATGCACCGGAGGTGTTGTGCACGTTTCCTGAGTTGCTATCCTGAGGCTTCTGAGAATCTTCTTGCCTGAGCACGGCTATTCTGTGTGATGCATGCCGTTAAAGCTTCAGCCAGCAGCGGACACGTCAACAACTGCCCCACAGCCGAGAGCCGCCAGTCCTCAATTGTACATAGATTATCTGTATATATATATATATATATATATATATATATATATATATATATATATATATATATATATATATATATATATATATATATACGGTCACACATCGAAAAGTCTAATCACAGAACACACTGGATGATCTAAAAGATCTACAAGTTAATCCAGGATCATGCTTTCCTATCAAAGTAAATGCAGCACAGGGTGTCTAGGAGCATGTCAAAGTTCTGTCAACTCACTCATGAAGGAAAACAAGGGCTCACATACCTACATTTTTTTTCTTCCTGCATGTGAATGTATGTGAGTCCATGGCAGTCCCCTTCCATCTCTAAGTGAAGACCTCTACCCTGTGACTTCTAATACTCCATTTATACTGCCCCTTCAAGGGTCTAATACGGTTACTTTGCACTGACAGTCTGCCCAGAGCTGTTCACTTCCATTTGCTCATGAATGCCTTAAACACTTTATTCTCTAAGTTGGGTCAAGGTGAAAGGTGTTTAGATAAACACATTTCGACACTTTGTTTAAGTCTACACACAAATGCAACATGACTTAAAGTTGCTTTAGGGTGAAATTTGTCCCCCCAAAAAAGGATTCAGTCACTGGGTAAAAAGACATAAAACACAAGGCCTTTTAGCTTCAATACTTCCATTTCCACAGGGTTGGCACAGGATTAAACAAGCACAATACCATGCACAGCTTAATTTTATGAAAAGCATGGCAGCCCAAAGGGACTATTCAAACAAAAAGAAGCCACAATGAATGCAAGCACAGCCTCATCAGGACTGAACATTTAAATCCAATCTCCTTAGGGGAAATTAAATTATCTTTGTTAGATGTCCTGCTGCTGGGGCAGAGCAAATGTCAGGCAACATAACTGGGCTAAACAACCCATTTGATTATTGGTATTACTTTGTTTCAGGGCCATGCTATTTTATTACCCCTCCTGATGGGGAAAAAGAGGTGGCGGGACTCAGCACTTCGCCAGCCCAGTGAAATAAAACAACCTTAACTTGCCTGAATCAAATGCCATTATAGTTAAGAGTGAGAGTTAATTTAATTTCAGATGAGTAATGGTTTTGTTTACCTATAGGATTGATGTAATTTTCTTTTCTGTTTCTTTTGTTCATCCCCATATTTCAGCTGTTTAATATCGCACATCCATCTACTGAGGCAATAAAAGCTCAGAGAGCCACATGTTGACTGTAAGAATCCTAAAATCCCCGTGTATGATGACTGGACGGTCCCAGCTAATCAACACGCAAAGGCAGACAAGCCTGCAGCGAGACCTCCCGAGGGGGACTGGAGAGAGCATGGAGAGGTCCTGTAGACCACCAGAGGTCAACACATTCAGAGACACCAAAATGTAAACATGTTTACTGAGTGTTTTTGTAAAGTTTGTTCTTTTAAGCAAACTCATATGTAGAATCTGCATGGCCGTCTTCTGTGTCATTCAGCTGCCTCTTCAGTGGAGAGGAGGAGATCAGAAAGAACATTTGGGAGCAGAACGTTAAAGGTGAAGACTAGAAGACCATCTCCAAGCAGGTAGATGTTCCTGTGACTACAGTTGGAAATGTCATTCAGACGTTCATCACGATGAATCAACTTATTTCTGTGTAGAACTTTTCCAGGTTCAGGTTTTCGTGTCTGCACACGACTGGACCCCTGGGAAAACCAAACATTTGTCCTCAGCTTGCTCATTCAGAGTATCTGAATGACCTCCTAGTCAATTCAAACAAAATGATGACTCATTGGTTATCATTTAAAATTACACATACCCAGAAGGATCAGAAGAATTTCATTTCTATTCTTGTATTTCCAGCTGTAGTGAATAACTGTTTTTAGATTTGTTCTGCTTCCTGGGTTTTACCTTCTTGCCTTGTGTGTCATCCTCTGTTGTGCATGTAAAGCATTTGGTTTTGCAGCCTTACACAACTACGCTTTTGGCTTTTTGAATTCCAGCACCAATAACGTCGTCCCATTGTGGAGAACAACCAGGAAGCTTCTTTGATTGCTGCACTGCAGTACTGAGGATGAATGATACATTTAAAAAGAGGACAACAAGAGCACGTTTGTCCAAATGAGCAGAACAGTTCAAGAAAGAAAGATGAAACTGAAATATGGGTATTGTAGGGGGTAATTATTGGTGGCAGGTCTTTTAATGCTATTTTGATTGAATTATGGGGATGATGTTGTGCTCTTTTAGGTCTTTTTGGCCACTTTAACTCTGATTTCAGAGGTTGCATGTTAACGGCAGACATACAAAAGGACTTTGCTGATACGTACAGAAAGAACAAGAGACATGGGAACAACTAGGACTGAATCCCAGGTGACAAACAGGGACCTAAATAAGAATATTTAACAAGTTTTATGTGAGAAAGGACACAAGTATAAGAAATGAAACCAAAGTAACCTCACATGCTACACTATGGAACCAACTTCCAGTTTGGGTGAAGGAGGCTGACACCACCTCCACCTTTAAAACTAAACTTAAAACATTTCTGTTTAATAAAGCATATAGTTAGTGTATATTTAGTACCTTAATGTGTCAGGGCCAGTAGTCAAAGCTGCAGCTGCAGGACCAGATTAGAGCAGCTCATCTTAAACAGCTTCGGTGTAGATATGCTGTTATAGACCTCTGCTGCAGGGGGGCACCAACATGATCCACTGAGTGGTGCCTTCACCTTCTCTGTTTCTCTTTGTCTTCTCTGTCTCTGCTTCACCTCAACCCTCATTTATTAACAGTATCCCATAAACTTAATTGTGGTCCATTGTTCTTGTAGTTTGTTGTGCTGGTCTTGCCCTTCTTTTCCTCTTCTGTGCATGTTCTGCAGACCAGAACCTCAGGAGCTGCTTGCTGACCTGCAGTTCCACCTCTGACCATCCCAGTGTTCACCTCCACCTGTCTGTGTGGATGTCTGTTGGATACTTGCTGACATCCCGACCTGCAGTCCTCATCCCCTTGGATCACCGTCTATCCATATATCACCCATATACACAGAAGTCTAATTGGACTACTGATGATAGTTACTATTGTATCCTGTCTTGTACCTTTGACGGTGTCTCTATGTCTCTATTCTTTCTTATTTCTTGCTCTACCCAGCTGGTCTTCAGCAGGAGGGTCCCCCCTCATGATCCAGGTCCAGATCCAGGTTTCTTCCCTCTTAAAGGGGAGTTTTTCTTGCCACTGTTTGGCTTAAGGTTTTTCTTCCACTAGGGGAGTTTTTACCTGCCGCTGTTTATGTAATAATTGCTCGGGGGTCATGTTCTGGGTCTCTGGAAAGCGCCTAGAGACAACTTGTGTTGTAATAGACGCTATATAAATAAAATTGAATTAAAATTGAATTGAATTGAACATGCAGAGGAGGCAGCACGGTGGCTTAGTGGTTAGCACTGTTGCCTCACAGCAAGAAGGTTCCCGGTTCGATTCCCGGCCCGGTGGGTCTTTCTGTGTGGAGTTTGCATGTTCTCCCCGTGCTTGCGTGGGTTCCCTCCGGGTACTCCGGCTTCCTCCCACAGTCCAAAAACATGCAGGGTAGGTTAATTGATCTTTCTAAATTCTCCCTAGGTGTGAATGTGAGTGTGATTGGTTGTTTGTCTTGTATGTGGCCCTGGATAGACTGGCGACCTGTCCAGGGTGTACCCCTGCCTTTCGCCTGATATGCGTCGGGATAGGCTCCGACAGACCCCCGTGACCCGGAAACGGATTAAGCGGGTATAGATAATGGATGGATGGATGAACATGCAGAAGCAAAACACTCTAACAACACAGTAAGGCCAAACACTGGGCACACACACACACACATGCACACCCCGCTCCATCCTGTGATCCGATTTAAAGTCTGCAGCAGTGACTGAATGTGCCTCGTCAGCACCACCACCGAGTGAGGTTCCTTGGAGAAGTCCTGGGTAGTGTGGGAGAATATCAATTAGTCCAAACCCCTCCAAGACCTTCCTCTGGAGCTGAAGGCTGACACCATGTATGTGAGACGGCGTTTCTTGTTTGCTTGTCAGGAAGTTAAAGCATCCTTAAGCAAAGACAACGTGTGTTCTGACTTTAAAATGCACAGAGTTCACTGGATGGGACATTAAAATGAATTATTTGTAGATGCAGGTGAAAAAGGTGAATTCTCATTTTGGAAAAATTCACAGAATGTTAAAGAGAATAAGGTCAGATAAGGTACATCTGTATCTGGGAATTCAAAAGAGAGATTGTGAGAGAATCGGATCAGAAGATTCTGTTGTGGATGTTAAAAGCACATTTTTCTTCCTTCTTTTTTTAAAGTCTGCAACATGAGTTTGCAAAAATGCAACTCTGGGTGAAGTATGGACGGATGGACGGATGGACGGATGGACGGATGGACGGATGGACGGATGGAAGGATGGACGGATGGATGGATGAATGGATGGATGGATGGATGGATGGATGGATGGATGGATGGATGGATGGATGGATGGATGGATGGATGGATGGATGGATGGACAGATGGACGAATGGATGGATGGACAAATGGACGGATGGATGGATACGAACGGACGTATGGATGGACGAATGGACGGATGGACGAATGGACGGATGGACGGATACGACTGGATGGATGGACGAATGGACGGATGGACGGATACGACTGGATGGATGGACGAATGGACGGATGGATGATACGAATGGACGGATGGACGGATGCGAATGGACAAATGGACAGATGGATGATTGGACCCTGAAATGCAATCAATATATTAAACAATAAACTAAGTTAATCAAATAAAACCTGGAATATAGTGAGTACATAGTGAATATACCAGCTGCTATATATGCTTTAAAATAAAAAACTTTTCCTCGTTTTTTTTTCCTTACCATCCTACCTATTTCTATTGTGTCAATGACTCTTTGAATGAAAGAATTTGTTATCATTGAAAAAAATACTCAATATTTAAGACTTTTACACTTAAAAAAAAGACTTGAGTCCACTATTTTGCCTGAGTTTTGTGTATTTCCGGTTGTTTTCCTGCTGTGTCCTGAAACTGCTCGGAGCTTCTTCTGGTTCCAACAAGTTGATGTGAGTGGGACGTTTATGACTTTGCAGTTGAGTGGAAGCGAGACTGCGGCTGTGAACTGACTAGTAACGTATATTAGTAGTCGGTATTCTGGCCGATGTGAAGCACTGACTGATCCTCTTTTGGAAGTTTGTGGTTTCTATGGAAGTGCAGTACAGGACGCTGGAGCGCGTGATTCCTCTGAAGCAACGAGGTTAACAGTCTGGCATGACAACGGTGATTAACCAGCAGACATTAACGATATCGTCGATCGAATGGCACAGTTCTCAACACATCAAACATTACACTTTATTATGTTCAGTCTTATCGGAGGTGCACCACAGTGATGTTATACATTAAGTAGCCAATCATGATACCACAATAAATAAAGGGTTGATACATTTATGAAATAATTACACAAAATCACAGTTTAGTCTTTATGCATCAGCCCCATGAATCAGATGTCCAGTTTGCCTCCTGCTGAATGGCCTCGTGACTCCAAGTGATAAGCTAATGAATGAAGAGAAACTACTACATTCTTGCTTTTATTGGTTCTCACTTCTCCATCAGAAAGGGTGGGATTTATTTTTAAGAGAATCAAAACATCTCCTTATCAGTGTTAAGATGCTCTTTTGTTGAGTCACCTCTGCCATGACCTCCACAGAAGATCTGTGGGCTCATTTCATCCCTGTTGTGGCCAGACCCAACCAAGAGAGGTGTCCAAAGTCCCTTTGGGTCAGCTCACAGGGAAGGGACACCACAACAGTATGACAGACTGATCAGACATTAGTCAAAATTTCTCATCAGATCTGACTGCATATCAATTGTTAGACTTCAGTTACAGTTACTCTGTTTAGCACGTGTTCCAGTTACTTCACAAGTATTTGGATCTCTGAATGATGTACTGAAATTCACAATAAAACTGAATGTGTGCACCCTCTGAGTTGATCATAAAACTCAATGAAGTTGTTCTTACAGCACTCCCCACAATCATTCTTTGGAAATCTGTGACATTATGACAAAAGTGATGCAACACCACTGCATTTTGGGGGTCAGTAAAGCTCCTGCTGAGGTGATTTTCATTAAATGGGGGTGCCCTTGTTGCGGTTTTAAAGTTGCTGTGCTGTCTTTCAGCCACTAGAGAGCAGTACAGAGCTCAGAAGGACTGCTGCAGGACTACAGTGTGGATGAACGGAAGCAGAGCTGCTCTGCACACAAAAGATGTGACTCAGCTCTCAAAAGTTGTATGTTTGCAAAGATTCTGTGTCGGACACTACAATGACAAAAACCACAAAGGGTCAATACCAATCAATTAGTAACTCAACACAAAACACAGATTTGTATAAGAATAACATAGTAACAGATGATTTAGTGTTGTGGAAATCCTTAAACGCAGTATACTTGTTTTTATTTTAGAAATCACTCGTACATCTTGGAAAACTAACAGTATGATTTAGTGCAGCCGATAAGAAGGACTGGTCAAAGAGAAAAAGCAAATAAAACACAGTGTAAAGACCTAACTAGTTAGAAAAAACAGTACCAAAATAAACGAATAGTTAAGTTTAAGTCCCAAAGAGCCACATTAGAGCGCGTTCAAATCAAGATAACAACCTAATGACAGAGATGTAGGCTTTACAAAAAAGGAGATATGATTGCTTTAAAGCTGTTTTCAGGTCTTTGTAAAAGTGAAAGATATAAAAGAGCGAAGTTAAAGATAAAAAGCCATTTAAAATAAAGTGTTTTGCATGTTGGCTGTTAGAGCCTAATGAGAAATGACACATTTGTAATTACAGTGGACTATAATTAGCTGGTGTGTAAGTGAGAAGCCACAACCCAGGTCTTCATGTCTGCTACCAAAGGGGGAGGGGCTCAGTGAATCATTGCAATCATATTCTAAGCATTCCTTACTTCACGGGTGGGGGTGGGGGGCTTTAGGGATGCAGCTTGATTTAAAAAGCTGCATTGTGGACACTGGCCTTCATTGTTTTGTTGTACAGCTCACTCACCTCCTCCATCACGCCTACTCACAGAGAACGTGGAGGAGGAAGACGAGGAGGGACATGTTGTTTATCCTGAGCCTCTCGGTGTTTAAGATTTTGGCTGAATACAGAACTGCAGATGATGCTGATCATGTAGTAGTAAAGCACACCTGTGATCTCCGTTTAACGCCGTTACCAGTCACTCTGCAAACTCATCCTACTTGAGAAATGGCTGCAACGCACAAGTACATAGTTTAGTGATTTTAATTCCAGTGAAGCTTTAATTGGTGGAAAATAGACTTCTTGGTTTCATTTAACGTTAGCACCATGCATAAATAGACGTGACATTAAAAACAGGCAATAAAGATTAAAAAAAAGTTATCAAATATAAAATTCAGAGTATTAAGAGATGTAATGTCCATTCTGGAGTCAAGAACAGGACAATAATTAGCGAACAGAAACAGAAGCAATGATGTTTTAACATCAGAGAAAAGGATCCTGCAGATGTTAAAAAGAGGTCACACACAAGGCAGCTACGGAGACTCCTTTGGCTGGTCTTCAGCAGGTGATGATCCAGGTCCTGGTCCAGGTTTCTTCCACCTTAAGATCCAGGTCCTGGTCCAGGTTTCTTCCCCCTCATGATCCCGGTCCTGGTCCAGGTTTCTTCCCCCTTATGATCCCGGTCCTGGTCCAGGTTTCTTCCTCCTTATGATCCAAGTCCTGGTCCAGGTTTCTTCCCCATTAAGATCCAGGTCCTGGTCCAGGTTTCTTCCCTCCTAAAGAAGAGTTTTTACCTGCTGTTGTTTATGTAATAATTGATCGGGGTCCTGTTCTGGTCTCTGGAAAGATCCTGGAGACAACTTGTGTTGTAACAGATGCTGTATAAATAAATTAAATTGAATTGTTTTATTTCAAATCATATATATATATATATATATATATATATATATATATATATATATATATATATATATATATATATATATATATATATATATATATATATATATATATATATATATATTTATATATATATATATATATATAGTATCAATATCAGGGAGCCATGCCTGAGTTAGAATAACATGCAACAATCACGGAGATGCATGCACTGGGAGACCTAAGAGATGCAGCAGGTGACTCAGACAACGTGGTGTCTGTTTCCCAGAGGAGCCATGTGTCCTGTTAAAACGCTCAGTGTTTTTCCAGCTGACGGAGGAGATGACCTTTCGACATGGCTCTAAAAATAGCAACACTGAAATAAAGGGAAGCTCCTGAGATACGTAAGATGCATGTGAAGAGCAGACGTGCACAAAAGTCTGCAGTGCTGCACACATGGAGGGACATCAGCTTGAACACGCTGCCCTCTTCACCTCCAGGTCAGCTTCTGCTCAGGGAGGTGAGCTTCTTTCCTTTCAACAAGCGAGAGTTAGACTGGTCTCATCCTTCCTTCCAGGTCAGAGTCTCGTCTTTCAAAGGCTAAACACCAGGTTGTTTTTAATTGAGGGACAATTACTCAAGTTACCATGTACACATGCTGAAGTTTAGGTCAAGGATGGCAATGACAGCATGAAGGAAGAAAAATAGATTCAACTCCTAGATTTTCTTTATACCTTTGATAGGTGACGACCTTCTTTCACAATTTCTTGATTTTTTTAAATCCATCGATTTTATGTTTATTTAAAGTTCTTGCAAGTTAGCAAAAATAAATATTTGTCAAGTTTTGAATGTGTGACGTGTTGCTGACAGACGTTTACTGTAATTTACAGCTCTGTAAGTGAATTAAAATCAGTTCATCACTGACACTTTCAGGAAGCACATGCACATTTTAAAAGGTCCTCTCCCCAAACAAAAAGTACAAAAAAGGACGGAATACTGAATCATATTTACAGTCTGTGTGTAGACTCAGCAGGGCTGGTATTAAATGAGAGAGTTGATCTGCAAGAGAATAAATATAAGAACGCCATCTCATGAATGAGTTGCAGATTTTCCTCTACATAAAGACAGCTGAGCCTCGGCCAGTTCTCAGGGTGTCACATGCTGCTGTTTCGTCAGAACTCACTGGCATAAGTGCCCTTGTAAGTAGTCTTTGTCTAGGTATGTTATCAAATCCAATTATATTATCACAAATAAAACAATGAGAGGAAATCAAAGTCAAAATGGATTTAAAATGAAACTCAAATGAGAATAAAAAGTAAATGAAAAACAAAATGCTTTGCATACTTGTTTTGACCTGAGTGACAAATATTGCAGCTTTTGGTACTCTGATTTTAAGCATTTCTTCTAATCAAAGAAATAGAATAACTGCACAAAAAACAACTTATGCAGTAATGCTTTGTACTTTCATTCTAACACACATCATGTAGCTTCAACACTTAGGTGTTAACCTAACCCTAACCTGAAAGATTCATACAGCATACATGAAAACAAAAAAACATGTGAACTAACACTAACCAAAGTTTATACATGAGGAATGTGCATAATTACGGCATTCTTCAGACCACACAGAATTTAGGATGTAACTAAACAGACGTGTTCATTGTATGATAGTAATTTTTCTATATACTATTATTCCACTGTGGACACCAGTAAGGCAAGACCAGCTCATCTGTATATCACAATTCAACAACGCGTTGATTCAAAGTGCTTTACAGACACATTAAAACATCACATAAATACATTAAAGAGAACAGGTGAGTCTCCAACCTGGATTTAAATAAACTGTTTCAGCTGATCTGAGGATTTCTGGGAGATGTTCCAGACATGTGGAGCAGAGAAGCTGCAGGAAGCTTCTCCAGGTCTGGTTCTGACTCTGGGAACTGATAAAAAACTGGATCCAGATGACCTGAGGGGTCTGAAGGTTCATACTGGGTCAGGAGGTCCTGGACCTGTGTTTCTCTGCTTACAATGTATATGAATATGTATTAGATAACTGCTTATATGTCTCCTTATCCCGATATATGTGGACATGCGTTAGTACTTAAATACTTCGATGCATATTATTACATAGATAACTTTTTAAATACTGCCCCCACACCCTCAAACACTCATCCACTCAGGTATGTAATAGAGAACAGAATGCTCCTCCCCCTTTTCTCTGTCTTCTTTTTAATTAACACCCTATTGTCTTGTGTCCACTTCTATCCTTTAAACACCACATTACTTCCCTTTTTTTCCTTTTTCCACTTTGTTACACACATTAAAACACAGACACCAGACTGCACCACCACTGTCTCGTCTCTCTCTCTCTCTTTCTCTTTCTATTTCTAGTCTGTTCACATACCACACCCGGGGATTTTAGCCCTCTCTGGCAGAATTTAGTTACTTATTTATTTATTTATTTATTTTTACTTTTTCTTTTTTTTTTCGTCCTACTTAGGGATCAATAAAAGAAATAGTTAGACTGTCATTAGGGCCGGTGAAGGTTACACATCTGCGCACACCTGTACACACATACGCACACACACAAAAAAAAAAAACCTTGATTACAGATTAAAATGCATATATATATATATATATATATATATATATATATATATATATATATATATATATACATATATATATATATATATATATATATATATATATATATATATATATATATATATATATATATATATCTTTTGGGTCCTACCAATTTGGTATCAACCATTAATATATGTGTAATATAATATAAGGAAAAAAAAAAAAAAAAAAAAAGGAGGTCCTGGACCATTCGGATCTTTATAGACCAGCACCAGAACTTTAAAGTCTGTCCTCTGACGGACAGGCAGCCAGTGTAAAGACCTCAGAGCTGGACTGATGTGGTCCACTTCAATTCTGTAAACCATTTCTAATTCAGAAGAGGAAAAATATATATTTTTAAAGTTTTAATTTTATTCCTCGTGTACAGCACTTTGTTTCGGCTATGGTTGTGTAAAAGTGCTTTATAAATAAAGTCGCTATGGTATGATCTTTTTTGGAACTATATGATAGTTGTTCGTGAGCCACTTTAAGCTTCCGAGGTCTGAAAAAATGACGTCGGCCCCGTGTGTAAATCTGTCTCTTGGTCCTCATAATCTCCACGCTAGGCGAGATCCAGGATACTTTGGTCACAGATACAGGACAGGTCGACACCCCTTCATGGGGGTTTTGGACCCCTCGTTTGTAATTCACCCATTTTAACCTCTTTTTTTTAACTCCTTCAAGGTTCTTTACTCTGACTTTAAAAGATGTTGCTTTTTTTAATAGTTTCTTTACTTTACTGTTGTTTTTCTATTCACAGCCATTTGCAGCCATTTGGCTTTAGAACCTTGACACCAAATACTTATTATACAATATTATATATATATGAGAGTAAATAATACTTATATTTTTTCCTACTTCATGACTGTCTAAAGACTTTTGCATTTGGTAAAATTGAACGTTGTCTTTAACTATTTCGATGCAGCTGCTCAGCCATGGAAACCCATCCATGAAGATCTCTGTGCTCTGTTCCTGAGCTCATGTGAAAGCCACATGAAGTTTGGAGGTCTGTAGTGATCGACTCTGCAGAACGTTGGAGACCTCTCGGCACTATGCACCTCAGCATCCGCTGACCCGCTCCGTCAGTTTACGTGACCGAGCACTTTGTAGTTGAGTTGCTGTCGTTCCCAAACACTTCCATGTTCTTATAATACAGCTGACAGGTGACTGTGGAATATTAAGGATCCAGGAAATTTAACTACTGGATTTTTTGCTCAGGTTGATTCACTGAGCTCCTGAGAGCGACACATTCTTTCACAAATAGTTGTAAAAACAGTCTGCATGCTCTGGTGCTGGATTTTAGACACCTGTGGCCGTGGAAGTGACTGGAACACCTGATTCCAGTTATTTGGATATGTGAGCAAATACTTTTGGCAGTATAGTGTATACACCAAACTGTGTAAATGGTAAACATTTGAGTGCACACACCATTTTAGTGATAGAACTACACCCAGTTTGATGCTTTTTGCCCCAGGTAAGCACACAGCTGGACAGCCAGGTGAATCTATTCTCATGAGCCAAGTTAGTTTTCCTGACACATCTGCTGATCGCAGACAATTCTGCCTCCTTTTATCTGCTTTTACACACACTCAAACATACATTTATGAGGGAAATGAAAAAAGCAGCAGAGCTTCTGAAGAAAACTAAAACAGAGTGGAAGAAGACTGTTGCTAAGTAACACACAAGAAGCTCCCTGAAGTACACTCCAGTAGGTCCAGGGCCTGTCGTATGCCTGCACACAGCGCACAGGTAACGTAAATGCACATTCAGGTTTCCACATCTCTCTGCTACTAAAGAGCCTCGTGCTGAAAACGTAACATCGCAAAGCACCTCTGATGAGATAAGATGCTTCCTTTGGACCTATTAGCTTTTAAAACATACAAACAAAATGACATTTGATGACAATCTGAATTGTGAAGCAAAAGTTTAAGAGAAACTGCAAAGAAAGAAAATGAGGGAAAAGCTAGAAAAATGAAGGCACAGTGGAGAAAGTGGCCCGACCTGAGCTGCCGCAGCTGAGTCGCTGGGAACGTAATTTACTGGTGGCAATACTCATAAAACACGAACCTCGTCCATGAGGTGCTGAATCATTTGCTGCGTGCATCAACCGGTCCGCCTCCCGCTCCCACATATGTGCATGTGTGCACAAAAGCAAACATGCACAGTAACAAGGAAACACACAACCCCAGCAAGTGGATCTCGCATTCACACACACTTCAGCACGACCGTGAATAACATGAAACAACCCAATCTCCTAAGGATATTTATCAATTAACATTTAAACTAATGTTATGCAACTTGTGTGCATGTGTCCACTAACGTTTTACTCCAAAAAGCATTACTCTAACCTTTACTTTAACACCACTAACATAACCACGGAGAATCAACATGCATTTAACTGGGTGTTGGGGAGCCATTCACAAATGATTCAAGCGGTTGACATTCAGACTTACTGCGTATCATATTCTTCAGTAATTAAAACAAGTTAACATTATCTGACACCCATTATGCTTTATTATTTTATAATTGTAGTGAAACCAAATTCAAATTAAATTATTTGCTTTACGGTGTACCACCTAAAGTCTGTTGCCAATAAGAGAATAAGTACAAATTCATAAACTCGATATTTATTTGGCAAGCTGCAGAGTCAGAGCTGTTTCACTAGGGAGCTGGCCAAATATTTTATTTTCTGCTTATTCATGTTGAACAATTTAAAAAAAAAGCATATTCTACAAGAGGGAGCACTTCCACTGAGGAACAGAGCCAAACTGACTGCTGAGAGGAGGGACGCTGTCTCTCTGAAACAGCTCTTTGTCTCCTGCTCAACTACTCAACTCATCAGCTCTTGTGGTTTACGTCTTCATCTGTTTGCCCGACACAGTTTCCATGTAGGCTGGTACAGTAACAAGAGATTAGACTGGGTTTACATGCAGAGGGCATGCATTGACCGCTGTAGCAGGGCAATAAACAATCAGCACTTGGTTGAATATTCATGGACTTCAGAACTCCAATGGGTCTGCAGGTGGACAGCCAAAAACCTACGACTGAGAGTGGACTGTGAGGGGACTGGGACATCACCGAGGACTGTGAGGGGACTGGGACATCACCGAGGACTGTGAGGGGACTGGGACATCACCGAGGACTGATAGGGGACTGGGACATCACCGAGGACTGTGAGGGGACTGGGACATAACCGAGGACTGATAGGGGACTGGGACATCACCGAGGACTGTGAGGGGACTGGAACATCAGCCGAGGACTGTGAGGGGACTGGAACATCAGCCGAGGACTGTGAGGGGACTGGGACATCACCGAGGACTGATAGGGGACTGGGACATCACCGAGGACTGTGAGGGGACTGGAACATCAGCCGAGGACTGTGAGGGGACTGGGACATCACCGAGGACTGTGAGGGGACTGGAACATCAGCCGAGGACTGTGAGGGGACTGGGACATCACCAAGGACTGATAGGGGACTGGGACATCACCAAGGACTGAGAGGGGACTGGGACGTCACCGAGGACTAATAGGCGACTGGGACATAACCGAGGACTGATAGGGGACTGGGACATCACTGTGGACTGATAGGGGACTGGGACATAACCGAGGACTGAGAGGGGACTGGGACATCACTGTGGACTGATAGGGGACTGGGACATAACCGAGGACTGAGAGGGGACTGGGACATCACCGAGGACTGATAGGGGACTGGGACATCACTGTGGACTGATAGGGGACTGGGACATCACCGAGGACTAATAGGGGACTGGGACATCACTGTGGACTGATAGGGGACTGGGACATCACCGAGGACTAATAGGGGACTGGGACATAACCGAGGACTGTGAGGGGACTGGGACATCACCAAGGACTGATAGGGGACTGGGACATCACTGTGGACTGATAGGGGACTGAGTAATGGAATGAGTAATTTTCCGGGTTCCGGTCAAGATGGCGCCAGTGTGTTTGGCCAGCCTTCTGTCCCTGCGAGCTTTGTTTGTTTTTGCGTTATGTTTATTGATTGTAGTAACAGATGTCAACTCGTTGGTGATCTATGATCGCCAGGCTCTCCTGAATCTTCGTCCCTCTTTCGGAGGTCTGTCTCGACTTGGACTCCACGGGCGGGAGTCGGGCCGTCCCCCGCTTCTCTCAGGTATACCATCTCACCTGTACCGTACTCCGCCTCCACGAAAACGGCGCAGACGACGAGGGAAACGCAGCGGTTTGCTGGTGAAACTGAAAGCCAGTCTAAGACGCTCTCCGTCAGCCTTCATCAGAGCCGCTGCGTATCGTCGCCAGACGTCGCACCGCTGTTTGGTCCCGATCGCGCCCTGTCTGGTTCCCGTGGTCGGCGTGGATGTGCAGCTGCAGGCCCGTCGACCCATCTTGCCGTACCTCCGCAGGCGGGGGAGAGGCCTCCACAACCTGCGGCTGCTTCCTCGCGCTCTGCCTACAAAGGATACTCCGGCCCCGGCCAGGATGGCGCTGGTGAACGCTAGATCGCTAGCCAACAAAACCTTCGTCCTAAAGGATTTCTTCGTCACTCATCGACTGGATTTCCTGCATTTAACTGAAACCTGGATCTCTGGAGACGACAGCAGTGCCTTCAGCGAACTTTTGCCACCGGACTGTTCGTATTTCAGCGTTCCGAGAACGTCTGGTCGGGGAGGGGGCGTGGCCACCGTTTACAGGAGCAGCTACAACTGTAAACAGGTGATCCCAGCAAGGACTTACTCCAGTTTTGAGATGGATTTATTTAAACTGGACTCTGCTCGTTCTGTGTTTTGCGCTGTTATATACAGACCGCCAAAGTACAATAAGGACTTTATTGATGACTTTGCTGATTTTATGGCGGGAGTAATGCCAAAATATGACAGAGTTTTAATAGTTGGGGATTTTAATATCCACGTCTGTTGTCCTGAAAAGCCGTTGGCCAGAGACTTTTTAAATCTTATCAACTCTTTTAATTTTGTTCAGTTTGTATCTGCCCCTACGCAGGAACATGGTCACACACTTGATTTAGTTTTAGCTCATGGTTTTACTGTTTTTAACCTTGAAATCTGTGATGCTGTGTTTTCTGATCACATGCCTGTTTTGTTTGATGTGCAGCTCCCGTGTCACATAGTTAAACCTTGTGCCCCTGCCCTGTGCAGTCGAACTATTAACTCCCACACAGCCGCTCTGTTCTCTGCAGCTTTTAATTCCACTATTCTGTCACCAGATTATCAGAGCTGTAATCCAGATATTGAGAGCATGTCGTCTTACTTTTATTCAATCTGCCAAACTGTTTTAGATAATGTAGCTCCGCTGAAAACAAGGCTCTCCAGGTTGAGATCTGAGCCCTGGTTAGATGAGGCTACTCGAGCTGTGAGGCGGGAGTGCAGGAGAGCCGAGCGGAAATGGAAGAAAGACCGGTTACAAGTCTCCTTCCAGTTGTTGAGAGATAGCTGGCGATCTTATCAAAAGACTATGAAAGCTGCCAAGACGAAGTATTTTTCAGAAATTATTGCAAGTAACCGTCACAATCCTCAGGTTTTGTTTAAAACTATTAACTCTGTTTTAAATGCTCCACAATCGGCCTCTCTGGAGAACTCAACCAGGGTTTGTGAGATGTTCGCGAGCTTTTTTATTGATAAAGTTAGGAATATTAGGACCCTCATTACCCCTCTCCCTTGTACTCCCTCCATGTCTATCACATGTTCTACTGTTTTCCACCAGTTTGAACCTGTCAGTTCGTCTTATTTGGAGAAATTAATCAGTCAGATGAAGCCATCAGGGTCTCCTAATGATCCAGTTCCACCTCGTCTTTTTAAAGAAGTTTTTCCTACTCTGGCTCCTCATGTTCTAAGTATAATTAATGGCAGTTTAGTTTGTGGGATTGTGCCCTCGTGTTTTAAACATGCAGTAGTAACACCACTTATTAAAAAGCCTGGCTTGGACTCTTCCATTTTGGCAAATTTCAGACCCATCTCTAAGCTCCCATTCCTTTCGAAGGTTCTTGAAAAAATTGTGTATTGCCAGTTAATAACGTTTTTAGAAGAGAACAACATTCTTGAGGTGTTTCAGTCGGGATTTAAACCCCGTCACAGTACTGAGTCGGCGCTATTAAGGGTTTCTAACGACATTCTTTTAGCAACAGATGCTGGTCACTGTGTTGTTTTGGTTCTGTTGGATCTGGCAGCTGCCTTCGACACAGTAGACCATCAAATCCTTTTGTCTCGCCTAGAAAGCTGGGTGGGCATTCAAGGTGATGTTTTAAAATGGTTCAAATCATACCTAACGGAAAGGAGTTTTTGCGTCCGTCTTGGACGTACAGAGTCCTGCAGGACACCTCTTACATGTGGTGTACCTCAGGGTTCTGTTCTCGGACCTCTTCTGTTTTCATTGTACCTGCTTCCACTTGGATCAGTTCTCCGTAAACATGGGATTTCATTCCACTTTTATGCCGACGACAGCCAGATTTATATACCACTAAAGCAGGAAGAAGCATATTCTGCTCAACAGTTATTACAGTGCATTGATGATATTAAGGCATGGATGTCATGTAACCTATTACATTTAAATCAGGAAAAGACAGAGGTTCTGTTATTTGGCCCAAGTGACATCTCTAAGGTACATGTCAATTTGGGTGTTTTAAATGATTATTTGAAACGGACAGCAACGAGTTTGGGTGTCAAACTGGACAGCAACCTAACTTTTAATGCTCATATTAGTTCAGTGGTCAAGTCCAGCTTTTTCCATCTGAGACAATTGTCCAAGGTTAAACCTCTTCTTTCTCGCTGTGACTTTGAGATTTTAATCCATGCTTTTATTACAACTCGTTTAGATTATTGCAATGCTCTTTATGTTGGAGTTGCTCAGAAATCACTTGCTCGATTGCAGTTAGTCCAGAACGCTGCTGCCCGTCTTTTGACTGGTGCGCGGAAACAAGAGCACATTACTCCCATTTTAGCATCACTTCATTGGCTCCCAGTTCGTTTACGCATTGATTTTAAAATTCTTTTATTTGTTTTTAAATGTCTTCATGGTCTCGCTCCTAAGTACCTATCTGACCTGATCCAGGTGTACACCCCTCCTCGCTCCCTCAGGTCAGCAAATCAGATACAGTTAGTCGTCTCCAAGACCAAGAGGAAACTGAGAGGTGACCGAGCCTTTTCAATCTTCGGACCAAAGATCTGGAATGAGTTGCCCCTGGACCTCAGACAGATGGACTCATTTTCCACTTTTAAATCTGCTCTTAAAACATATTTTTTCACTTTGACTTTTAATTGAGTTGGAATCTGGAGACTGTATTGTATTTTAATTTTCTTATGTCTGATTATTGCCATGCTCTTTTACTAATTTTATGCTTTGTTCAGCACTTTGGTGAACCTTGTTTTGTTTAAAGTGCTTTATAAATAAAGTTGAGTTGAGTTGAGTTGAGGGACTGGGACATCACAGAGGACTAATAGGGGACTGGGACATCACTGTGGACTGATAGGGGACTGGGACATCACCGAGGACTAATAGGGGACTGGGACATAACCGAGGACTGTGAGGGGACTGGGACATCACCGAGGACTGAGAGGGGACTGGGACATCACCGAGGACTGATAGGGGACTGGGACATCACCGAGGACTGTGAGGGGACTGGGACATCACCAAGGACTGAGAGGGGACTGGGACATCACCGAGGACTGATAGGGGACTGGGACATCACCGAGGACTGTGAGGGGACTGGGACATCACCAAGGACTGAGAGGGGACTGGGACATAACCGTGGACTGTGAGGGGACTGGGACATCACCAAGGACTGTGAGGGGACTGGGATATCACCAAGGACTGTGAGGGGACTGGAACATCAGCCGAGGACTGTGAGGGGACTGGGACATCACCGAGGACTGAGAGGGGACTGGGATGTCACCGAGCACTGTGAGGGGACTGGGACATCACCGAGGACTGTGAGGGGACTGGGACATCACAGAGGACTGTGAGGGGACTGGGACATCACCGAGGACTGATAGGGGACTGGGACATCACCGAGGACTGTGAGGGGACTGGGACATCACCGTGGACTGATAGGGGACTGGGACATCACCGTGGACTGTGAGGGGACTGGGACAACACCGAGGACTGTGAGGGGACTGGGACATCACTGTGGACTGATAGGGGACTGGGACATCATCGAGGACTGATAGGGGACTGGGACATCACTGTGGACTGATAGGGGACTGGGACATAACCGAGGACTGAGAGGGGACTGGGACATCACTGTGGACTGATAGGGGACTGGGACATCACCGAGGACTGATAGGGGACTGGGACATAACCGAGGACCTGGAGGGGACTGGGACATCACTGTGGACTGATAGGGGACTGGGACATAACCGAGGACTGATAGGGGACTGGGACATCACTGTGGACTGAGAGGGGACTGGGACATCACTGTGGACTGATAGGGGACTGGGACATAACCGAGAACTGAGAGGGGACTGGGACATCACCGAGGACTGATAGGGGACTGGGACATAACCGAGGACTGAGAGGGGACTGGGACATCACAGAGGACTGATAGGGGACTGGGACATAACCGAGGACTGAGAGGGGACTGGGACATCACAGAGGACTGATAGGGGACTGGGACATCACTGTGGACTGATAGGGGACTGGGACATAACCGAGGACTGAGAGGGGACTGGGACATCACCGAGGACTGATAGGGGACTGGGACATCACAGAGGACTGATAGGGGACTGGGACATCACCGAGGACTGATAGGGGACTGGGACATAAAGATATATTTACAGTTTCATAATAAAAGCATAAAATGACAAACAAATAAATAAACAAATACAAAATGAAAAACCGAATTTTGTGAGCTAAACTTGGGAATGTTTTAGACATTTCGTGGATCAAATAGATGAAATATGATTCAGAGGAAGGAAGCATAGTGACCGCAAACACAGATATGTTAATGAGCTTGCTTCTCAGTTGTGGATGTGTCTAAGTCATCAGTTGAAGCAGAGAAAATCTGCCCTACATGATTAGACCATTTCTCTTCTACCTGTCACTGACACAGACTCACACACTTTATATGAACACTTCTAATCGCTTTGATTCAGCGACTACTTTTGCCTCTCTGCGCTTAATCACTTAATGTTTGTTTAGAGGGACATGAACACAAACACAGGCCACTGTTTTCTGCTACTGCTACTGCTGTGCAGGCATTAGAAAAGTGTGACAAAAACCCTTTGACATGTGGTATCTCATAACCGGCAGGTGATCCATCACGTATGCAGCCACAAAAGAGGTCTTGTCCTTTGTGTTAAAAGCCTCCCGAAGACCTACGCTACGCAGCGGTGTAAATCACCAAGACAGAATCGGGGCTGTTGCAGCTAGCCTTGGCGGGGCACTCGTCTCTTTTAAGATATCCTCTGGCCTTCTATAATAAAATCTCCTCAATTACAAACAGCCTACTTTGAGAAGAACTCTGGTAAACACTTCCAGTCTGTGGACGGTAGAGACAAGGGCCTTAAAGGAATCGCTTACATCTGTGAGTTTGTTTGAAAGTAAAAGTTGCCAAAGTGTTCAAATTGATAGAAATCCTTTTTTCTGATCCGTAAACATTAAAGTTTCCAGTGTACCAAGTACCAGCCCGCATATACTCATTTTTAACAAACGAGCCTCTCTTTGACTCCATAATAACATCAAACTTTACCATCTGAAAGGATGTTAGTCAGCGAGAAGAACAGATAGAAAAGTGTGTTTTTGATCCACTCGAATGTTTATTACGGTATCCAACAGCCATTAAGCTACATGCTCAACCTTTTTAACACTCACACAAATACAACTTTACTTGAAATGAATTACATAAAAAATCTAATATCAAGTGCTTCTGCTGCGTTAAGAAATTACTGAGATAAGTAACTGAATACTTCCCTGAATCTGTATTGGGTAAAAAAGTATACAATATTTATCCTAAACTCATACTAAAACGTACTTGACGCAGTTGAGGTGTCTGTTTTCAGTGAATCTTTCGTGAGCTTCAGGTTGATGGAGCTGCTGGTCACACCAACCCTCCATCACTAATGCCCACAAACCACTCAATAGTTTTGCTAAATTCCTGCCAAATATTCAGCATCCATTACTACATTTTTTTATTCTGAGTTGGTTTAAAAAGAAATCACACAGTCTGGCATGATTTCTCATATTGTACACTCATGTGTTTGATGAAACTGCAACTACTGAGCTTAGATTGTGTGTTTAAGTGTTAATGTGTGCAGTTATGCAGAAGATAGGGAGGGGATCTTCACTAAGACTGCCTCTCCCATCAACGAGCATCTTTACCTCACCCGATGTCCTCTGAAGGAGAATGTACCCTGACTGAAATGATGGCAACACACAGAAGGCCTTGACGAACACATCAGGAAACTGCACCAAACTTTGGTCCCCATGATGACTGATCATACCAAATTTGGAGCTAAAAAAATGGAACACAACTGTTTCCAGGCCATCTTTTGGAGTAAAGACTGATATTAAGTCAGTGACGAGTGTGGTTTTCTTTTTAGCTATGGAAATGCAAGAACTGTAAAGGCTAAATCAAAGAATTTGCTTCAGCCTGTAATTAAATGAATAAGGAGGCTCTCCATCTCCTTCAGGAGCTTCGGCTAACCTGCAGGGAAACTCCCACGCGGCCTGCATACCTCATATTCATGATCTCCAAGGGAGACACGTCTCTCCCCCTCTCTGTATCTATTCATCCATCTATTCATAGGGCTATCATCCTGTTGCTGCTCATTAATTATGCACACTTTTTTTTGTTGTAACATGTAACTTCCTTGATACATGTAATGAGTTGAATTGCACCACAGGTACCATGTCCCTGAACATGGTTTACAGTGTGTTTATAACTATCCCAGTATCCCCAAGGAACTTCTCAGAGTAGCAGTGGACTGGCGCTGTGGTTGCTGTGGTCTGGGAGACGGATGCTTAGGTGCTTAGGACTGGTCAACTTAGGACCGCCAAGCAGCTGCAGAGTCATTCCAAGGAATACAGAAAGATAAAAATGTGCATAACTTTGATAGATATTTTTTTTTCTGCATGGAGATAATGACAATTTTCTTCTCCTGATTGATTGACAAAGAGAGCAATTGGAGTGCAGCACATGGAAACGGCAGTGATAAGAACTGGCCATCTAAGCATCTCTGCAGATGGACACAGAGTGGAGTAATGACGCGTGGAGCTGTTCATTTCAAAGGATAATGAAGACAGGCTTGATGAATAACAACTACCTCGTCATCTACAGTATCTGCCCCACCCTCCCCGGCTCATCCTTGAAACCTCAAACTCTGTTTCACGACTTTGGTTGTGAACGTATAACCAGGGTGTGCGTGCCGGTGGGCACCGTGTTTTCAGCATCAGTCGCTGCGTCAGGCACACTGTACCTTTAGCTTCTTTAAATCCAGTTTACAGCTAGATATTGCAATTTGATGATTCATTTTTTTTCCTATTGATAAACATGTCCTTAGACTGAACTTGATAGCAACACACAATTTACATTTTTTAAACAACTTATATGGATTATGAGTGCGGTAGCTGCGGTTTTTCCTGTGTATGACCTGTATATGTCATTAAACGGTATCGTTGGTAAATTTGTCAAGATCTGTAAGTTTAAGGTGAAGTCAGTTCATTTATTGTATAAATGAATGGACATAAATCGACTGCAGAGTTTATCAGGTACCTGCAGTTGGCTTTTAAATAAACCCGCCAGTTTTCTTTCCCCCCATGACAAACTGGACCCAGAAGTGACTGAATCTGGCTTCGTCTGTCCTGAATGAGTAAAATGTCTGCGTGCTTTCTCGTTTCATTGACAGCAGGACTGAACTGTTCAGCGAGCATCTTCTCAGCAGTACATGTTCTAAATGTAAACCTGATTGATTTTCATGGACTTCACATATTAATTGCTTTGGACTTTTTTGAATCCATCTCTTTCTCTAACTTTTAACTATTAGTAACAGAAGAAAATGGGAAATGTATTTTCAAAATGAATCAACTCTGCTTTTGATGGAGATCGAGCATGAGAAAGCCACAGACAAAAGTCTCAAACTAACAAAAAACATGAATAATTGAGTTGAATGCACTTGACATTTTTTGCATGACATGAATAACAAACTAAGAGTCTAAACCACAAGCAGGTAAGAGAAAAGTATAAAGCAAAACCTGAAATTTTGAGAAAAGAACAGGAAAAGCGAAGGCTTCAAACTGGGCCAGACTGACGTTGTGGTGACAGTCGGGCATTTTGGCGACTGTAACTGGAAGTTGGGGTCCCGCTAACGGAGCCACTGACCACTTCTGTTCATTAACCTAGCCTTTGCATTTGCTTTTCAAAACAAAATGTGAATAAATGTAAAGCATGTAAAAGATACGATAATTCACATTTACATGTATATGGAGGAGTACTTTCTCATAACAATGAACAAGAGCAGAAGTAAATACTAAGAGACCAACTTCAACTAAAGCAAGAAACTATGAATAAATGGCAGGTTGTCCTGCCATTCATGACATCTTTTTCTTATGAATTTCCGGGATTTTCCTCTTCGCAGAGTAAAGTACTTCATCAGTGCACACTGCTATTTCTATCTTTACAAAGAAGCCACTGGTCACTGAAGTACACGGTGAATGCTTTTGATTTGGCAGAGATGATATATTTATATAAAGTATATTCTGCACGAGCATGAATTCAACTATGATCTACTACGAGCTCTTTTTAACTCTGATGTGATCTTTCTCCTCCAGAGCTACTGATGTTACAGTGACAGCTCACGTCACGCCCTCTCAGTCCATCTGTAAATCAAACACTACCTGAATCTCCTGGTTCTCCTCCAGACCTTCACTTACTGACCACCCACTGGACTTGTTTTGTCCATCTGAGGTTGAGGTTCTGAGGTTCAACACAACACATTTCCATTAATAATTAGTGTTTGTGTCACACAATCACACAGGAGAATAAAAATCATCATAAATATCCATCTAACAATTTACCTTTGAAAGGAAACAATTTCTGTTGTGGTGTTTCTTCAGGCTTGGTTTGGTAGAATTGTGTGGCAGACCATCTCTGTACTTCCAGATATGCCTCATGTGTGTCACATGTTTGGCAGATCTGGACTCGTGTTTGTCAAATCACAGTGTCGTTGAGAGTGTGAAAAGCCTTCATCAGCATCGTCTCAGGACCCCCCACTGACACCAGCAGCGCTGGTTAACCACACGGGTCAGTCTCAGACACACCTTGCTGTTGTCTCCACGGTAATGAAACAGTCCACTTTGCCGTCACCAGGATTATGTTTATAACGGTAAGCAGGATGAACATTTTGAAATGTTGATTGAATGTCCTGCTCCTAGATTACAGCATGTGTGCTTAGCCTCGGAGACATCCATATTACTTTTTGTGCTCCAGTGGTCCAATCTCGATGAGGGTTGTGTTATTAACTGTTCTTAGAGAGAAACTTCTCCCTTCAGCTTCTTGGCTGAAGATCATGCGTCATGTTGGGGGATTGTATTCCCCCCCAGTTTCATCTTCTGACAACTTCTAACTCTTTATATTTTTGGTCTTCCTGGACATAAAAAACTAAAATCTTATCTTTGGACATCAACAGCTATGACAAAGAGAAAACTGAATGTATTATCATTTTCAGCACCTTTCCTTTTTTTTGTTTTTTTTTTTAATTTTCAGCACCTTTCCATCAGAAGACTCCTTTTCTTTTCCCTAAAAGGAAGAACCAAACAGTTGCAGTCACTAACATTATATAGTTTTACAAATTTATGATGAAATGTGTACTTCTGCGTGTATCACATAAACACTTGAACATTACAGCAATGGGCAAAAGCCAGAGGGAATGAAGAAGAGGAGGGAGCAGTACAGGATTTGGTCGTGGCCCATATTTTGACAACACTATCGAGGACAACCTGTTTTGCCTCATCCAATCATTCTATTATACCCTAAGTAGGTCTTGTAGTTGTGCGGACGAATGCCGCTCAGTTTCTCCACAACCACAGGTACGCCGCCATAAGCTGCACAACCTGCAGCCCTGGTTTACACTCCAAACGGACAATGTTTCTACAAAATCAGCCTCAAATGATTTCACCAATTCATTTCATGGAAGAAAATGACAAATGTTATGCAAATATTAGGACATCATAAACTAGACTAACATTTTTTACACATTTTTTTACACAGATGTTTCATTTAAAATGCACAGCTGTAAAATCTCAAAGAGCAGCATCTTTTAATCCACAATTGGGAGTTTTTCTTTCCAGAAAAGCAGCGGCTTCACAGAAGTTGAAGCTTGATGTCATGATTCCCAATGAATCTTATGCATTAAGAGCATCAAATGATGAAGATTCACCTTGTAAAGGAGCATTTAAAAAATACAATGAACGATCATGGATATATGTCAGTTGAGCACTGAACAGCAAATCTTCACAATGACTCATGTTACATTACATAGTTTCCCTTTAGACATTCGTGCTCTTGCACTAATGCAGAAGACAGGAGATCCTTCGGGATGCTACAAAAGATCCTTCGGGATCCTACAGGAGATCTTTCGGGATCTTTGGACCACACAAAACTTTGGACCACTTGTTGTGCTGCGTATCACATCATAGGACTAAATCAATAACAATGGCGACACAAGGAATTGAGGATGGAATACAAACTGAGAGCATGAATGAGCAAAAAAGCCGAACTCGATTAAACTTGATCTAACCTTTTACACCTTTAGGGGGATCCACTGAGCTAAACATGATCGATGTTCCTTTTGCTATTTTAGAATATCCACATATAAGTGACATGGAACAACCACTTAACAACTTTTCCTAACAAATCTGAAGCATGAATAAAGTCTAACTTTATTCATGATTTATCTTAATGAATAGTTACAGGTGTGAAATTGGCTAAATAGATTTACATTATTTGGGTCATGTCTTGCACAAACAAAAACCTTTGTTTTTACAAGTGTGATGTTTACATGTAGCAGTACATAAACTATTGCTTTTCCCATCATTTGGAGCGTCCAGTTTGGGGAATCAGACGACACATCTTTCAATCAACACCTCGGCCACCAAATACCCTCTGGGGTTTGGTGAGTGAGATACTGGTGGTTTAGGAACCATGTTAGCAGCAAGTCTCATGTCCTCAACCTGAACTCTTATTGCAAAACCATGAAGGCAAGCGGAAAGTATGTTGTATTACATACATCAAGTGCCTTGAAAGTCATTTATTTCATTTTATTTTATTTATTTATTTTAAATAATGCATAAGATGCATAAGAGAAATTATATGTTTTCATAAATAATTAGAGGGAAAGAATTCCAGCCAGCTATACAGTAGGTTGTCCAGAAACTATTTGCAGAACATTTAGGAAGGGTGAAAAGCCTAAAATCCTAAAAAATAGAAATGACTTTCTTTGGACCTCCAGTGAATTACAAAGACACCTCCTCCCATCTCTCGGAAGTACCGCCTTGTGTTGACACTAAACAACAGATGGGAATGAATAAGTCTAGTGGTTTTTAACTTCTCCCCACCGTGCTGCTTTAGGCATATGCATGTAGACATATGCATGTAGACATATGCATGTAGGAATATGCATGTAGACATATGCATGTAGACATATGCATGTAGACATATGCATGTAGACATATGCATGTAGGAATATGCATGTAGACATATGCATGTAGACATATGCATGTAGGAATATGCATGTAGACATATGCATGTAGACATATGCATGTAGACATATGCATGTAGACATATGCATGTAGGAATATGCATGTAGACATATGCATGTAGGAATATGCATGTAGACATATGCATGTAGACATATGCATGTAGACATATGCATGTAGACATATGCATGTAGGAATATGCATGTAGACATATGCATGTAGACATATGCATGTAGACATATGCATGTAGACATATGCATGTAGACATATGCATGTAGGAATATGCATGTAGACATATGCATGTAGACATATGCATGTAGACATATGCATGTAGGAATATGCATGTAGGAATATGCATGTAGACATATGCATGTACACATATGCATGTAGACATATGCATGTAGGAATATGCATGTAGGAATATGCATGTAGACATATGCATGTACACATATGCATGTAGACATATGCATGTAGGAATATGCATGTAGACATATGCATGTAGGAAAAAGATAGATAGATAGATAGATAGATAGATAGATAGATAGATAGATAGATAGATAGATAGATAGATAGATAGATAGATAGATAGATAGATAGATAGATAGATAGATAGATAGATAGATAGATAGATAGATAGATAGATAGATAGATAGATAGATAGATAGATAGATAGATAGATAGATAGATAGATAGATAGATAGATAGATAGATAGATAGATAGATAGATAGATAGACTGCTTAATCTGACACCCCACTGGTCTGTAAAACCACATTTAGTTAACAAAACATGAGTAAAACATGAGTTGAGTATTTGAAAATAGACTGAAGAAGGAAACAAACATGACAATTCGTCCTGTGATTTGTTCAGAATACAAACAAATAAGTAGAACTAAAGAACATGGGTAAAGAATAAATAGGCACGTTGATAGGGTTAAACTTTGACACACTCTTTGTTTAATCTCATTGTTATTTTACGCACTATATACTGCTCGTCTTGTAAGATAATTGTACACGTCAGAGAATATATCTTGTACTTGTTTCTTATCTCCATGTCATCTGTGACCTCCTTATTTTCAATAAAAGCCTGAAGAGGCCACCAGACGGGGGATGCAGACAGAGACCAGAGTTCTTTGTACATCCTCCGTGATGATGAATGAAAACTTACTGGCTTTGTCGTTCTTCCTTATTGTGTGTTTAATAAATGTTTAGGTCGTTTAAACCTGACAACATAAAGGATCAAATAGATTAACAGCACAGAGAGAGTTAAAGGCGAGGAAAGTTAAAAAAAAAAAAAAAAAGCAAAGGTCTGCTGTAATGCAGCCGGAGCTGCCTTCTGGTGTCGTGTGTTGTGTGCTTCGTGGATTTCCACAAGATTCTCAACCTCATGTGACCTCACTGAGACCTTGCTCTCTCAGTGGCTGAAGCTCAAACAGTGAGTCCTCCACAGATCAGGCCAAATCGCATAGTCTGAAGGTTCAATACCCAAACTCCAATCTCCTCTACACTTGCAATCTAACATTTACATTTAGAAACAGATATCATTAATAATTTACAATAACACTTGGGTGAATAAAGAAATCTTCCTGTAGGAGATCCAGAGTGATTGGATGTACTGTTGACATACACATTTCCACTGAAGCTCTCTGAATGATGAATTTCCCTTGTTAATTGTAATTAAAGAGCCTGTCACATTGTGGTTACTTGTGTGAATAGTGTTTTTAATAATTCGTCTTCGACTGCTCCATCAGCAGGATTTCACGGTCAAACTTGTGTTTTAGCTTCAATATCACACGTTGATTTTTTTCCTTTTATCGTTTGTTACTGCCAGAAGTTATGGTTTGCAAAAAAGGAGGGATGACCATGAGGACTTCAGGTTGTTTTTCCCAGCAAATATTATGGACACGAGGTCCCTTGAATAACACCATCTGCTCCCTCTTGGCCGGGATGAAAACAAAACGGGTCATTTTTTGGTTTTGGCATGACAGACACACACTTCCCGAGAGCACAGTAAACCAGAGGCGATCCAGCATCACTGGATCATCTCCGTCAGACTTCCAGTGGCGCCACTTTCTGTCTGTGAACCAGCAATTTAGGAGAGTTGACAACTGCTGCATCTGGACGCCTGAGCAGATGCCCCTCTGAAACATCAGAAGAGCTGACTGGTAAGAAGGAAAACATTAAATATGTTATGTCTAGACTTAAAAGGCTGTCTGGTGAAGAGGCTAATGTACCTGTATTTACGTATTACATATTGTTAAAAAAAATTAAACCCTTCCATGTTCCAGCACCTGCAAAAGTCTGTTGTAATGCAGTCGGAGCTGTCTTCTGGTGTCGTGTGTAAACCTGGAAAACCTGATAAACCTGATAAAGTGTCTGGTGAGTAGAACAGGAAGTAAAACTGACACTGAAAACAACACTGTTACTGTGTGAAGCTGCCGGCGTCTGTCATTTGTCCCAGATTTGGCTGAAACTTGATATTTGAAGTACTTGTCTTCAGTGCTGAGACACAAACGGTGGCTGTGTGAATCTTGTGTCCACACTAGTACACAACCGGTGCACAGACCAGGAGGGACGCTTTAAAACGGTATCACACCTGGTCCATCGTGCAGCGGTGTGAGTTGACTCAAGGAGGAGGAGTTTTAAATACAAAACCACGTAACAACTTGAAGTGAGCTCTTCGTTTTAAGTGGTTGCGTGGTTTGTGTGACAGAGGTTTGTAACTGTCTGTCTCTTCTTTCCACTTGAGCATGATAGTTCGAGCATGTTGTTAGACACCAGCAATGTTTATATGATGTATATGATGATGACTAAATGATGATGGAATACTTGTTAGTTCTACAGTCTACTGTAAATACTTCAACTGCATTGTTGAAAAGCCTTAAGGTGATATTTGTCATGATTTGGTGCTGTATATTTAAATACATAAAGTTGATTTGAATTGAATTTTACCGATATCAGTTTACCAAGCTCCAACCATCTAATGTCTGCGTTGAAGTTTCATTGCAGTTCCTCAACTGGCCCTTTAGAAGCTGCAAAAGTGAGTTCATCCCCACCGACCTCCATGTTAAAATGTCCAACTTTAGAGCTGAAATAAACATGTTGACAAACTAGTTAAAAAAAACCAGTCTGGTCTAAATCATTTGATTTCTCACCCATGACAACCCTGAGGGGGGTGAATCTTTTTATACCACACCAGGAGACTTTATATAAAGAAATACATTTATTTCTAATATGATTGGAATATGATTATGTACTTGCTGAGCAACATGGCTGCGTCGCGCACGAGGAAAAACAGGCTTTAAAACCTGACTTCGGAAAGCAATGGGTCACGTGACCCACCACTTGGTCCATTGTTTCATACAGTCCATGGTTGGTGTATGTTTAACTGGAACGCCGGCGATGTTTGTAACCTGTGTTGAGTCACAGCTGGACCAACCCGTTCGACTGCTGCACTGCCAGCAGCTTAGTGCTGTTGATTGGAGTTCACGTCTCCAGTGCTGGATACACAGGCTGCTGCTTCTTCTGTGGTTTTATATCTATAGCTAAGTGCATTCCAACTATTTTGGTCCTGGTGAGATGTGCAATAAATGTTAGTACCATCTCTTCCAAGGATGGCAGTGCGCTGAATAATATGTGTAACTTTCAATGGCTGTGATAGGAGTTACAACTGTTGCTAAACTCGATAATGCACGAGGCTCGCGAGGCCCTCACACGAAATAACTCAACTAAGTTAAGTTATACTCCAACGATAACTCAATTAAAGAAGGTAATTTGACTTGGTGGTGCCCCTGTCCTCCATCATCCACACACAGCTCGGACCGACTGTAGCACTTCAACCCAGTCTGAACCCAGTTGCAAATAGTCACCTTCTCTCATCAACACTAAGATTTAAGAGGTTTAAGATGTTTATGTGTTTAATTACGTGTTTAATATGTTGCAGTTTAAGAAGTAATGGTTACAGCCAGAGTGTGAGAAATGACAGATACAACAACGTGGGTAAATTAGTGTCTGTTTTACGCAGCAAAGACAACTTATGTCTTTTCATTTTTGTTCTTGCATATATCATGAAAGTAATGTGGAGGAAATGCAACAGACTTTATGTCTTTGTTGTTTTCTCACTTGGATGTTGATTTATCTTTTCTGTTTTCCTTTACAGGGGCGTTATACTCTAACATAAATATATCTGATTCAATTCATCCATCCATCCATTATCTATACCCGCTTTATCCGTTTCCGGGTCACGGGGGTCTGTCGGAGCCTATCCCGACACATAGTAGGCAGGGGTGCACCTGGACAGGTCGCCAGTCTATCCAGCGCCACATACAAACAACCAATCACACTCACATTCACACCTAGGGAGAATTTAGAAAGATCAATTAATCTACCCTGCATGTTTTTGGACTGTGGGAGGAAGCCGGAGTACCCGGAGGGAACCCACACAAGCACGGGGAGAACATGCAAACTCCACACAGAAAGACTCACCGGGCCGGGAATCGAACCAGGAACCTTCTTGCTGTGAGGCAACAGTGCTGACCACTAAGCCACCGTGCTGCCTGATTCAATTCAATTCTATTTTATTTATATCGCATCAATTACAACACAGGTTGTCTCCAGGATCTTTCCAGAGACCAGAACATGACCCCCGAGCAATTATTACATAAACAACGGCAGGTAAAAACTTCCCTTTAAGAGGGAAGAAACCTGGACCAGGACCTGGATCATAAGGGGGAAGAAACCTGGACCAGGACCTGGATCATAAGAGGGAAGAAACCTGGACCAGGACCTGGATCATAAGGGGAAAGAAACCTGGACAAGGACGTGGATCATAAAGGGAAAGAAACCTGGACCAGGACCTGGATCATAAAGGGGGACCCTCCTGCTGAAGACCAGCAGGTAGAACAGGAAGTAGAGAGAAGAGACACAGACACACCGTCAAAGGTACCAAAGACCAGATCCATCAGTATTATTATCTGTTAACTGGAGAACTGAGAGTTTTCTGTCCATCAGACTGGTACCTGGTTAGTTGGTGGACTACAGAGACCACTATCTAAACAGGTGCAGACAGCAGACACTGAGGTGGTCAGAGGTGGGACTGCAGGTCAGTGGATCATGTTGGGGTCCCCCTGCAGCAGGTCTACAGCAGCAGATCCAGATGAAGCTGTGTTGAAGACCAGCTGCTCCAGTCTGGTCCTGCAGCTGCAGCTGTGACTACTGGTCCTGACACACTAAAGTTTACACCAACTAGATGTTTTACTAAACACAAACGTTGAAGTTTGGTTGTAAAGGTGGAGGTGGTGTCAGCCTCCTTCACCCAAACTGGAAGTTGGTTCCATAGTGATGGTTCCTGATAACAGAAGACCCGTCCTCCAGATCTACATCTGGATCTTCTAGGAACTACGAGTAAACCTGCACTCTGAGAACGGAGAACTCTGTCAGGAACATGAGGAACCATCAGGTCTTGCAAATATCGCAGTGCTAGGCCATTTTGGACTTTGTCTTACTTTAAGTGGTAACATTTTGAACTGGATTCTGAGTTTTCCAGGGAGCCAATGCAGGGAAGTGAACACTGGAGAGACGTGGTCTCTTGTTGGTTCCGGTCAGCATTCGCAAATCCTGATCAAAATAACTCCAAGGTGTCTCACAGTTTTACTGGAGGACATCACAACACCATCTAATCCCTTCCTGAGGTGTTTGGACCACAAATAACAACCTCTGTTTTATCAGAATTTAGGAATAAAACATTAGTGGACATCCAGTCCTTGATGTCCTGAAGACACCTGAAGTTTGTCTGATGGTTTCATTTCATCTTCATAGACAAATACAGCTGCGTATCATCAGCCTATCAATGAACATTAATGTGGTGGTTATAATAATAATAATAATAATCATCATCATCATCATCACCATCATCATCATCTGATGTGTATCAACAAAAGTTACTTGTGTATATAACATAAATAAAACCTGCATGTTTAAAAACTGCATCTTTTACAGTAAAAAAAAAAAAAAAAGACATATTGTGCATTATTTAATGTGGAGGAAGTAAGCTGACTTCCACCCCATCTTTCCCCAAAATGAAGCTTCTACCTTGACATCAAGCCAGCACTCATCCACCCTGATGCAGTTTCCTTGTACATCCGACATGAATAACGTATGCAGGGTGTACAACAAGGCCTATCCTCTGTGTCCAGTCACTTATCATTAGGGAGAGTGACACACACTAACTGCACTATGTCATAATTAGACAACATTCAGTCCACTTAGAATCTGGAGGAATAACACACATGACAAGTTTCTACCACAGGCTAAAACACAAGCGACAGTTGCTGTGCTGGTCTGCGCTGCTCTCGCAGTAAGAAGCCTTTTAACTACAGAAGTGTTTTCTAAAAACAGAAGCAGTAAAGTCCTCAATGTATATTCGGTTCTGTGTGTTCTGTGAGCGTTCTAACACGGTTACTAACGGTTTCCAGTGAATCACCGCGGTACTGAGCCGTGTAGTGAAAAAAAAACTGCAGACTGCTAAAGCCAGGACTTAGCTTTGAAATACTGGAGATGAAAATAACATAACCACAAGCAGAAACATCATTTGTTTATCTACTTTAAGCAGGTTATGTTTCAATATTGTTGTATGAGAGTAAATGTATAAAATATATTTATGCAAGGATAATAATTAATATTGTATCTCAGTATATGAAAGGAAGCACTGTGCATTTGCATCAAGTAATACAATCACCTTTATATAGGTACCAATGACACTGGTATTTAATTTATACCATGTTTTATAACCTGCTCAGACACGTCTAGTACATCTTTCTTTTTTATCTTAGCATGTTGTGCTTTAACCATGGTGCTGTAACACTTACATCTCTTAATTTGGGATGAATAAAGTCTATCTATCTATCTATCTATCTATCTATCTATCTATCTATCTATCTATCTATCTATCTATCTATCTATCTATCTATCTATCTATCTATCTATCTATCTATCCATCCATCCATCCATCCATCCATCCATCCATCCATCCATCCATCCAGCATGTCTCCTTATAGAGCAAAATTCTACTCTAACACTGTAAAAGGAATGGAAAATGAGATCATGTTTCTTTATATGTGAGGGAAAAGCTACAGGAATTATTATATTAACCAGGTATGAGTCTGCCTTCCCTGAAAGCTTCAGATTAACTACAAATCAAATACCGTCTTTGAAAATTTGGGGCTGGATTATCAGCAGAAAGCAGGCGTCTCTCCCTCTGCTTCTCTATCCTCTCTCTTTCAGCTTGAAGGCAGTGAACAATGTTTTCCACTGAATAAAACCCATGTGTCATCACAGAAGATTCAGAGTGTGATCGGCAAAAGGGGAAGAAGCAAAGGAAAATATGGAAAGGTTAAGTGTACACAAAGATATTGACGAGTGATTCAGACAGAAGAAAGAAGAGTGGAAAGCTGCCTGATGGAGAGGTATGACTAAAGAGAGAGAAAAAAAGAGAGGAGAAAAGAGGCAGGCGTGCGCGCGCGCGTGTGTGTGTGTGTGTGTGTGTGTGTGTGTGTGTGTGTGTGTGTGTGTGTGTGTGTGTGTGTGTGTGTGTGTGTGTGCGTGGCTCCCCCAGAGTGAGGTAAGATTGTGGAGAGTGCATGTCAACAACTAATTGATCATTTCCTTCCTGGAGGGAAACACAAGCACACAAACGCGCAGGCACATGAGCAGTCCCTCTCACATTTTCATAGCGTTCACTTCCACACACGGCCGGGCAGCACCGGCATCGGTGCTGTATTATTAGAGCCATCAGGTGACGCGGCTATTCTTAGTTTCCAGATGCACAAACAAGGGACGGAGGGGCATTGGATGTGTGTGTGAGTGTGCGTGTGTGCGTGTATATGTGTATGTATGTGTGTGTGTGTGTGTGTGTGTGTATATGTGTATGTGTATGTATGTGTGTGTGTAAGTGTGTGTGTGTATGTGTATATGTGTGTGTGTGCGTGTGTGCGTGTATATGTGTATGTATGTGTGTGTGTGTGTGTGTGTATATGTGTATGTGTATGTATGTGTGTGTGTAAGTGTGTGTGTGTATGTGTATATATGTGTGTGTGTGCGTGTATATGTGTGTGTGTATGTGTGTATGTATGTGTGTGTGTATGTGTGTGTGTATGTGTATATGTGTTTGTGTGTGTGTGTGTGTGTGAGTGTGTGCGTGTATATGTGTATGTATGTGTGTGTGTGTATGTGTGTGTGTATGTGTATATGTGTGTGTGTGTGCGTATATGTGTATGTATGTGTGTGTATGTGTGTGTGTATGTGCGCTGTTTTTGTGTGTGTGTGTGTGTGTATGTATGTGTGTATGTATGTGTGTATGTGTGGTGTACAAATGTTTAAGTACACCAGCTGTGTAGTGTTTTGGGCATACTCCACGGTAGACTTCTGAGGGTCACTGGTTCGAACCCCACCTTCCCTTGTTCCAATGACTTGGTTTGGCAAGATACTGAACCCCACATTGCACCGATGAGTTCACCTGAAAATCACCAGCATGAGAGCTGATGCTGGGAAGTGCTCATGTCTTACATGGAGCCCTGTAAACACTGTTTGATGACTTGTGCAAGTGGAGCTATCAGAAATACTGGTGAACCATGAACTTACTCAAATTATAACAGAAAATCTTCACACTGTCACGTTCACTTTGCACGAAATTAAAAAATAAATAAATCAAACATCTGACTCATCTGCTGCCAGTTTGAAACAGCACATGGAGTTCAAGCATCTGGACAGTCATGAGGAAACATCTCCAGCTGGCTGACGTTACCAAGACATCTGTGAGCTCAGGACCTCCAACCAACAGCTGCAAAGTTGGCGCAGAGACTAAATAAATCTGTAAACCAGCCGGATATGCCGGATCTACCACATTAAGAGACAAAACGTACATAAACTTAAAAAATAAATATGATTCCATGATAGTCCATGATTCTATGGCTAGTATTTAATTTAGACAGCAGAGCAGCATTGATTTAGGGCAGCAGAGGCAGTGAGGAGGTTCAACGGAGCAAACTGCAGCATACAGCAGACTGTCATTGCTGCTTAATTCATTTTTATCTGTGAAAAGTGAGAGTCAACCTAAATCACCGCTGTAGGAACTCCAGAAAGGCATCTTCTGTCGTTTAAGCAACATCAGTGTATTAATTTTATCAAAGTCAGCTTTATTATGCTGGTTTGCTACACAAACTAGACATTTGGAAGCCATAACTTCGTACTTTGTGGAGAGGATGAAGTATCAAGGCTGCCATCCACAGAGCCATCTTGAATAAATTGTATCATTTATTTATTAAATTTCTAGAACGAAATAATGAAAGAAGCAGTGTTTAAAAGCTTCAGCTGTCAGATAACATTCAGCATGACTATTCCTGGTGCTTATTCAGTGATAATGATGATGATGATGATGATGATGATGATGATGATGATGATGATGATGATGATGATGATGATGATGATGATGGTGGTGGGGTGATGATGATGATGATGATGATGATGATGATGATGATGATGATGATGATGATGATGATGATGATGATGATGATGATGATGATGATGGTGATGATGATGATGATGATGATGATGATGATGATGATGATGATGATGATGATGATGATGATAAGGTGGGGGTGGTGATGATGATGATGATGATGATGATGATGATGATGATGATGATGATGATGATGATGGTGGGGGTGATGATGATGATGATGATGATGATGATGATGATGATGATGATGATGATGATGATGGTGGGGGTGATGATGATGATGATGATGGTGGCGGTGATGATGATGATGATGATGATGATGATGATGATGATGATGATGATGATGATGATGATGATGATGGTGGGGGTGATGATGATGATGATGATGATGATGATGATGATGATGATGATGATGATGATGATGATGATGATGATGATGATGATGATGATGATGATGATGATGATAAGGTGGGGGTGATGATGATGATGATGATGATGATGATGATGATGATGATGATGATGATGATGATGATGATGATGATGATGATGGTGGTGGGGTGATGATGATGATGGTGGGGGTGATGATGATGATGATGATGATGATGATGATGATGATGATGATGATGATGATGATGATGGTGGTGGGGGTGATGATGGTGGGGGTGATGATGATGATGATGATGATGATGATGATGATGATGATGATGATGATGATGATGATGATGGTGGGGGTGATGATGATGATGATGATGATGATGATGATGATGATGATGATGATGATGATGATGATGGTGGTGGGGGTGATGATGGTGGTGAAGGTGATGATGATGATGATGATGATGATGATGATGATGATGATGATGATGATGATGATGATGATGATGATGATGATGATGATGATGATGATGATGATGATGATGATGATGATGATGGCTGAAAACTAATTTTTCTTCATATTGTTTTGTACTGTAGCAACAACTAAACACACAAGCTAAATAAGAAAAAAAAGATCAACACCTGTAACGTTATATGGTAATTTTATATATTTAGCACTGAGTGCATTTAATCTCATGAAATAACACTCTTGCATATGTGCATATATATAACTCTTGGGTCCTACCAACTTGGTATCAACCATTAATATATGTGCAAACAAGGGCAAAAAAAAAAAAAAAAAAAAGAAGTGACACTCTTTTTTAACACACAATGAGCTTTTCTTCAAATGAATTTGCATATAAGATCAAATCTCATTTATACTTCCAGTATTCTATATTCCTAAACTGAGTAGCAGATATAACTCACCCAGGTTTAAGTAAAACATTTTCATTAGAATATTCTGACTAAACATACTCATGCTAAAACAGGGGAAATTAAAGGAGTAAGAATACTAAATAATAATCACTTATGTGTCAGCTCCTGCAACTGTAAAGCCAACATGATGGTTCAACTGGATCACCGTGGTGCATCATGCACTACACACCATGCAATTTACCAGCCAGTTTTAACATGCATCCCCAAACATCAGTAGGCAGCAAAAAGGGTCTTGTGCTTCATGATCTAAAAGATCAAACCGTTATAAATTCAGCAGGACACAGCTGCAGCACTATACTCAACTGTACCAGGACACAACACAACACACACAGGAACGTGCATGGTCAAGCTTCCTGCCTCCTCAATAAACTTCCAGCCTGTGCAAGTTTTACATCTACCATGTATTTTATGTATTGTTGTAAGTGCTTGCTGTGAAGAGCAATGGAGACATAAAGTGGCAGCACAGTTCCATTAAGGCCTAAAGTTGACAGATGTGGGAAGAGAGGTCACATAAAACTACAGTAATAAATGTAGATTTCATCTGTGAGTCATGCCAAGATAAATAAAACATACGCAGACTCTACACACACTACTACTGACCCGGAGTCAATCACACCCTCCATTATTTCCTATGTACTAACGAGTCTAGACTTGACTCTGGGTGGGAAACAAGAGCGAACCAATTAGAGGTGAAAAGCAAAGCTTACGTGCATACTGTGAGTAATGTGCTTTGGTTAAAGTGGAGTTAAGAAAAACATGAAGGTGTTAAATGAATCCCAGGTGAGTAAAGATGGCCAAGTGCTCAGAAGACCAAACACACAAGTGTACCTGCACTGCAATTAGACTGCACTTTACTGCACTTTACTGCACACAGAGCATCCTCAATGGTTTAACGTGCCAGGCAGCTTTTCTTGTGCTCAAACAGCACAGACTACACCTGTAGCGAGACCGCCGCTATTTCACCAGCAGTCAACTGTTTTAATTTGAAGTTCTGAAAAAGGTTCAGAGAATGCTTCCAAGATAAAACAGTCATTGAGTACATGTAATAAATGTGCCACCCTGTTGTGTGTATACATGACAGCAGCTACTGCCACACAGTTTCTAACAGCTGAGACTGCACCAAGTGAGACTCGCTGCAGTCGCTTTAGACATGAGCAACATCACCAATTAAAAAATAAAAAGTGGACCTAATTATTATGCTCAAAGCAGAAGCTGTTGATTGTCTACTAAAGCACCTTGAAAGAAAACCACAGCAGCTCCCAGCTGCCTCCTGCAGACGCTGGCTGTTCAGTAAGGATGTTTGTCTGCACACATTTCCATCATATACTTCTATAAATAACACTTTCCTGAGCCATAACAATTCCATTATGAATATTTCACTGCATTGTTTCTGAATAGTTAATGCTTTTCCAGCCCTATCAACGCCTTCCTAACTGAGGGCCATTTAACTCCAAACAACTGATGAAGCAAAGACTGAAGTGACAAGTCTTCACAATGTAGGTTCAGAAAGAGACAACAGACTCGCTTTTATAACCTTTGTACATGCACAAGGCCTCCTGTAATCATGCAACATAAAACCTTGCTACATACACTCACTACTTTATTAGTTTCACCTTAAAAACTTAATGCAGATTTTATATATATATATACACACACACACACACACACACACACACACACACACACACACACACATATATATACTCATATATATGAACAACCTTTGGAGTGAATCGCTTCGATCCAGTGATGGATCTGATACAACTTTACCTTAACTTTGGACTTCACCTTGAATGTTCAACTTGTCATCAGTTTTCTATTTGCGGTGTGGTAAACACCACGATACCAAACAGCAGACTGACGACTTTTAACACTTTACATAGTCAAACTGACTGACAGAAGATAATTAAGCTGTGATGTTAATTAGTCCAACATGTCTCTATGATCACATTATTTTTTACCTCCTCTTGGGGAACTAACCCATCAATAAAACCGTTTCATCCATTTGTTGTTTGTTTTTTGTTGTTGTTTTTCTAAATAATTCTGTTGAACCACAATTCCAAAGCAACGATTTGGCCCCGACAATCCAGGGTCCAGGTCGGGATGTAGAGCTGCAGTCTTACACACTTCTCTGCTGCTTCTCGACAAACCGCCTGCCAATAAAAATATAGAAATAAATTATGTAATTAGCGATTCTAAGAGGGGTCAACCAAAATAGAATCTGTGTCGATTCCTCGTCCTCCAAAGGTTCACCAAGTGTGACGTGATAGAGGCGTTAATCAAAATAACCTTGTAGAAATAAAAACCAAGAGAGTTTAAAAGAAACGTGGCTACAAGAGGAAAAGTATGTTAGTTTAAATGAATCGACGCCGCCCGGTTACTTCATCAGATTCCTCGAATCACAGGTCGAGGTGGAGGAGTAGCGATCGCGGTGTAGGCGATCTACGACTCCAGTCTTACAAAAAAATCCAAACCTAAATGCGATTATAATACCTTTGAAAGCCTCACGCTCAGTCTAAAACTGCCGAGCTGGAATCAGAGAAGCCAGTTTTGTTGGTGGTAGTTTACCGGCCTCCTGCTGGTGCTGGTCTGGAGTTTCTGTCTGAGTTCTCAGATTTCTGATCTGGTTTATTGATCAGTACAGATAAAGTCATCATAGTGGCGACTTTTACATTCATATGGATGTTGACAACGACAGTCTTAAGTTGGCTTTTGATTCTCTTCTAGAATTGTTGTGAGTTTCACAAAAAGTAAACAAACCAACACATTGCCTTAATCATACTCTCGATCTCGTCGTTGCCTTTGTGAGGAAGAGGAATTTGGGAGGAAATTAACCAGGTCCTTTTGGCAGCGGCATTTCTCCAGCTTCAGCGACTCCCCTAGGCCCTGACCCGACTCTAGACTGTTTGGTTTCTGTAGACCTCCCTGACCCGACTCCAGACTGTTTGGTTTCTGTAGACCTCCCTGACCCGACTCCAGACTGTTTGGTTCCTGTAGACCTCCCTGACCCGACTCTAGAATGTTTGGTTCCTGTAGACCTCCCTGACCCGACTCTAGACTGTTTGGTTCATGTAGACCTCCCTGACTTAACACTAGACTGTTTGGTTCCTGTAGATCTCCCTGACCCGACTCTAGACTGTTTGGTTCCTGTAGACCTCCCTGACCCGACTCTAGACTGTTTGGTTCCTGTAGACCTCCCTGACCCGACTCTAGACTGTTTGGTTCCTGTAGAGCTCCCTGACCCGACTCTAGACTGTTTGGTTCATGTAGACCTCCCTGACTTAACACTAGACTGTTTGGTTCCTGTAGATCTCCCTGACCCGACTCTAGACTGTTTGGTTCCTGTAGACCTCCCTGACTTGACACTAGACTGTTTGGTTCCTGTAGATCTCCCTGACCCGACTCTAGACTGTTTGGTTCCTGTAGAGCTCCCTGACCCGACTCTAGACTGTTTGGTTTCTGTAGACCTCCCTGACCCGACTCCAGACTGTTTGGTTTCTGTAGACCTCCCTGACCCGACTCCAGACTGTTTGGTTCCTGTAGACCTCCCTGACCCGACTCTAGAATGTTTGGTTCCTGTAGACCTCCCTGACCCGACTCTAGACTGTTTGGTTCATGTAGACCTCCCTGACTTAACACTAGACTGTTTGGTTCCTGTAGATCTCCCTGACCCGACTCTAGACTGTTTGGTTCCTGTAGACCTCCCTGACCCGACTCTAGAATGTTTGGTTCCTGTAGACCTCCCTGACCCGACTCTAGACTGTTTGGTTCCTGTAGAGCTCCCTGACCCGACTCTAGACTGTTTGGTTCATGTAGACCTCCCTGACTTAACACTAGACTGTTTGGTTCCTGTAGATCTCCCTGACCCGACTCTAGACTGTTTGGTTCCTGTAGACCTCCCTGACTTGACACTAGACTGTTTGGTTCCTGTAGATCTCCCTGACCCGACTCTAGACTGTTTGGTTCCTGTAGAGCTCCCTGACCCGACTCTAGACTGTTTGGTTCCTGTAAAGCTCCCTGACCCGACTCTAGACTGTTTGGTTCCTGTAGCTCTCCCTGACCCGACTCCAGACTGTTTGGTTCCTGTAGACCTCACTGATCCGACTCCAGACTGTTTGGTTCCTGTAGACCTCCCTGACTTAACACTAGACTGTTTGGTTCCTGTAGATCTCCCTGACCCGACTCTAGACTGTTTGGTTCCTGTAGACCTCCCTGACCCGACTCTAGACTGTTTGGTTTCTGTAGACCTCCTTGACCCGACTCCAGACTGTTTGGTTCCTGTAGACCTCCCTGACCCGACTCTAGAATGTTTGGTTCCTGTAGACCTCCCTGACCCGACTCTAGACTGTTTGGTTCCTGTAGAGCTCCCTGACCCGACTCCAGACTGTTTGGTTCATGTAGACCTCCCTGACTTAACACTAGACTGTTTGGTTCCTGTAGATCTCCCTGACCCGACTCTAGACTGTTTGGTTCCTGTAGACCTCCCTGACTTGACACTAGACTGTTTGGTTCCTGTAGATCTCCCTGACCCGACTCTAGACTGTTTGGTTCCTGTAGAGCTCCCTGACCCGACTCCAGACTGTTTGGTTCCTGTAGACCTCACTGATCCGACTCCAGACTGTTTGGTTCCTGTAGACCTCCCTGACTTAACACTAGACTGTTTGGTTCCTGTAGATCTCCCTGACCCGACTCTAGACTGTTTGGTTCCTGTAGACCTCCCTGACCTGACTCTAGACTGTTTGGTTCCTGTAGACCTCCCTGACCAGACTCTAGACTGTTTAGTTCCTGTAGACCTCCCTGACCTGACCTCATCCCAACTCATTAGTTCGACAATACTGGACCAGATCAATCAGTCTTGTGTGGATATGTCCCACAGGCTTTTTAAGTCGCAGTAATCAAACCATCAAATAAAAAACCCTCTCTTGATCCAGACATTTTAGATAATTATCTACCGATTTCCAACCTTCCATTTATCTCTAAAATTCTGGAAAAGGTCGTTGCCGCAGCTGTGTGACCGTTTGTATAGAAATGATCTGTTTGAAGTTCTACAGTCAGGGTTCAGATGCATCATAGCACAGAAACAGCACTGGTTCCAGTCTCCAATGACCTTCTTATGGCCTCAGATGATGGATTAGTGTCCATACTGGTTCTGCTGGACCTCAGATAATGGATTAATATCCTTACTGGTTCTGCTGGACCTCAGATAATGGATTAATATCCATACTGGTTCTGCTGGACATCAGATGATGGATTAATGTCCATACTGGATCTGCTGGACCTCAGATAATGGGTTAGTGTCCATGCTGGTTCTGCTGGACCTCGGATAATGGATTAGTGTCCATACTGGTTCTGCTGGACCTCAGATAATGGGTTAGTGTCCATACTGGTTCTGCAGGATCTCAGATAATGGATGAGTATCCATACTGGTTCTGCAGGACCTCAGATAATGGATGAGTATCCATACTGGTTCTGCAGGACCTCAGATGATGGCTCAGTGTCCATACTGGTTCTGGTGGACTCAGATAATGGATTAGTGTCCATACTGGTTCTGCAGGACCTCAGATGATGGCTCAGTGTCCATACTGGTTCTGCTGGACCTCAGATAATGGATTAGTATCCATACTGGTTCTGCTGGACTCAGATAATGGATTAGTATCCATACTGGTTTTGCTGGACTCAGATAATGGATTAGTGTCTATACTGGTTCTGCTGGACCTCAGATTATGGATTAGTATCCATACTGGTTCTGCAGGACCTCAGATGATGGCTCAGTGTCCATACTGGTTCTGCTGGACCTCAGATAATGGATTAGTGTCCATACTGGTTCTGCTGGACCTCAGATAATGGATTAGTGCCCATACTGGTTCTGATGGACCTCAGATAATGGATTAGTGTCCATACTGGTTTTGCTGGACTCAGATAATGGATTAGTATCCATACTGGTTCTGCTGAACCTCAGATATTGGATTAGTGTCCATACTGGTTCTGCTTGACCTCAAATAATGGATTAGTATCCATACTGGTTCTGCTGGACTCAGATAATGGATTAGTGTCCATACTGGTTCTGCTGGACCTCAGATAATAGATTAGTGTCCATACTGGTTCTGCTGGACCTCAGATGATGGATTAGTATCCCTACTGGTTCTGCAGGACCTCAGATGATGGATTAGTATCCATACTGCTTCTGCTGGACTCAGATAATGTCCATACTGGTTCATGAGGTTTCTTCAGTACAGATGAGGGTCTGCTATGGTGTCCCGCAGGGTTCAGTGCTAGGGCCAATCCTGTTCAGTTTATACATGCAGCCCTTGGGAAGTATTATCCGGAACCACGGCATTAATGTTCATTGTTATGCTGATGATACGCAGCTGTATCTGTCTATGAAGATGAAACAGAACCATCAGACAAACTTCAGATGTGTCTTAAGGACATCAAGGACTGGATGTCCATTAATGTTTTGCTTCTAAATTCTGATAAAACAGAGGATGTTGTTTGTGGTCCAAACACCTCAGGAAGGGATTAGATGGTCTTGCGATGGCCTCCAGTAAAACTTTGAGAAACCTTGGAGTTATTTTGATCAGGATTCATCATTTAAACAGCAGATTAATCAGGTTTGTAAAACCGCGTTTTTCCACCTCCGTAATATCACAAAGATCAGGAGCATCCTCTCCCAGAGTGATGCTGGAAAATTAATTCACACGTTCGTATCTTCTAGACTAGATTACTGTAACGTGCTGTTGGCTGGATGTCCAAGTAATTCTCTGAACATCCTCCAGATTATCCAAAATGCAGCAGTGTGAATGCTGACAGGTGTTTCTGTCTTAGTGAATAAAACACTTACTATATAACTGTTTTAATATCTTTCTCATTGGTCATCATAGTCCAGAAGTGCATAGTATTGACTTTAAGAGACTGTTGTGCTTTATTCTCTTAATGATTAGCAGTATTAGTCTACTTACAACAACCAGGGTTTTTTTTTTTTTTGTATCCCATCTATTAAGGATGTTTCCACTTAGTGATTTTTCTAAGCAGTGGGTATGTGTGGAGATGTACGTCCTTAATAATTAAAACAGCAGAATACAGCTGTTTGGTAACCGATGATAAACTGAATGAGGGCATTTTTACCACAAAGTCTGATCACTATAAGGTGTGTGTGCTGTAATCCAAGCTGCTCTGGTCTGCAGTAGTGCATGTCAATTTCTTCCGTGCAGACTCCCAGATTCCCTCCACGATATAATTCATTTTCTTTAACTAAGAAATAAAGAACAAAATACCAGAAAGACAAGCATTTAACCAAAGTCAACTCTGCTTTTATGTCTTCAACATAAGCGAGCCTTATGATGAGCTGCTCGAAGCGCTCCATGATCAGCTTCACTTTTATTTTTGGCTCTAGAGTTAACACATTATGTAGTCTTATTCTTATGTAATAATGACACGGTTATAAATCCCAACAAGAGAACAAATCTTTCCCTGGTGTTCTTGGCTTTTTCAGAACTTCATATATTGCATCATATATCATGGTTAATGGTATGTTGTCTCTACTATACAATTTGTTATATAAGCGGACAAAAGGAACGGGCTCAAATATGGTCACCTTTCCTCTATTTGATATATTAACCAAATAATCATCATGATCCTCCATTCACTCTGACACTACGTAGATGAAGAGTCTGAGACTTCAGATCATAGACACGATCCACTCTGTATCAGCTAAATTACAGTCAAAATGTACGGGGTCACAAGCACCTTGTGTTGTGTCACTGATGTAAATAATGACGCAGCATTGACCTGTCAACTAACTTAATACTCAGGAAGATCACCTGACAGTAGCAGACAAATTTATAGCGTTCCTGTGCCACGACAGACCCCTAATGGGAATCGCTGATGGGACCATAAGACTGCATTTTATCGTCCATTTCATTTTATCCAGTTTCTATTTATCCACAAATAGATTACATAATTCAAATAACTATAACAAATGCATGTCATGACATGCATATCAGGTCACCTTCAGAGGTCCTGTCACCCACCGCTGCATGAATACATGTACAGTGTGTACATATCACAGGGTGCAGTTCCACAACGCCTTTAATAAAATAGCTCATGATAAATATTATCTAGAGAGGTTGATTTGTGAGGACGTCAGCAGCAAGTGGTGCCGTGGAGTAGCATGTACACTCTCACTCTTACCCTCCCTCACCATCAGTGTTGTTGCCACATCTCACAGCTAAGGTGTAATCGAATCAGAACCGATGTGAAGCAGTAAATCTGACAACTGGTTTTAAGACTCATGTGAACGAGTGTGACACGAACAGAAATGTAGGTTTATATCAGCTGACGCTTGGAGTAACACTCAGTATGAAACACATCCTGCATATAATTCAAGCTTTAAGAAGATGCAGAATCTATGACCCGTCTAAAATTTCTTTCCGCACAACTTTCCAGCATTGCGACGGGATTATTATTATCTGGGACATTTCAGAGGAGATTCTGAAGCTGTCCAGTTGTGTGGAGGAAGCTGGTGCTGCATTTTGGCACTCTCACCATAACTACAACCCAATGAAACACCATTTCTGTCTCATGGAGAGAATATCTGGAAATAGGTCCCGTTATCCTGATGTTTGAATAAAATCTCATCTCCTCAACTCACATGGTCATCAATCCAGTCCACTCTTCTGTGTGACCATAGCGAACACATAAATGATGAGGTTGGGTAAAAAACAATGCTAGAGACCAGGATCAATAAAATAATATTTAAGAGAATGAAGTGGAGTTTTTCTTAGCTGACAAACCTTTTTTATTTTTCATGCCCCGTCTATGTCCACAAGACTTTTCGCTGAAAGTTTTTTTTTTGCTTCAGCTGTTTCTGGGGCAAAAATGCGATAAACCTCTCATTTTTCTGATCAACAATAGCTGAGAATTTAAACAGCTTCACTTTCAGAGCTCATATATCTCAAAACAGACATGTTTTTTTTCATGTATACATGGATGAATAATTGTCACACGTCGTTGTCCCAGCTCTGATCTAGCAGCTCTAAAGGACTTTAAATTGAGATAAATGCGAATGCTATTGCAGGCTTCTTTGTCAATGTCAACAGAATCTTAAATTACAGAGCAGGTATCAGAAGATCCTTTCTTGCTGCTGTTGGTGAGTTGGAGGGCACTGGGAGGATATCTGTATGCTATCAACAAGACTTTGGCATGCAAAAGACCAGTGGTGCTCAGTCTAAAAGGATCAGATTTTACTGATGGGCCATTTTGGAGCAGGTCTAGGGGAGCCAGTGGTGCCCTTGCAGGGAAACGTGATACAGCAGACGATGAAGAAAAAGAAATAAAGTGCACCACAAACAGATAAGGAGGAGGAAAGAAGCACAACACAGAGGATGCAGAGCATTAGTTAGTTAGTTTTTACACAAGAACTCACAGAAAGCTTAAATGCTGACACCAACAGCACGGCAGATGACCATAAACCATGCAGAATAGACAAACTTTATGGAAACATCTGCTCTGGACAGCTTAAACACCACATAAAACAAATGCAAAAATGTAGCACTCAAAACTGTAAATCAACGGATCACTTAACTAATAAACCAATCAATCAATAAATACAAGCACTTGAAGAAATGTTTATGCAACTCTAGATGGAAATAAATGTTGTGACAGTGAAGAAGCTTATGGGACGATGCCCCAGCCGAGAACATACTCCGAACTCAAGGCGGTCCCATCAGCCACTGGAGTGAGAGACTTCTGTTTGGGAAGGCTAGTGTACCTTAGATTACGTGTATTCCTGTTCCTTGATGGTGCTGTCTCTTGGATGTCACATCTCTTCCCACTGCCTCTGTCTGCAGTTTGCTCACCATGCCAGCAACTCGCTGGTGACCAGTTTATCAGTTTGGATTGGGAAACCCCACAGGACCTTTTCCCTTTCATTTTCTGACACTCTTTGATCTGTCCCCATTTTGACTTTGGGACTTCCAAACCAAACTTGGCACAGATGTTACTGTTCGTGTGTGCAGGTCCTGTTCTTGTGCTGCCCTGACTAAAGCCTTCACATGCCTGTGTGTGTCTGGGTGCGTGTACATGCAAAAGTCTACCAGAAAGGGTGTTGGACAACACCAGGTTAACTGAATTTAAAGCTGCAAATGCCAAGAGATAGCTGGTTTGGGATAAGATGAAAACCTGGGATTTTATGGGCCTGGATGAGCGATCTGTGACAAACTATTTTACATAGCAATTATCACCACAAGCACAGTGCATTTGTCACTGCTTAAAGGTTCAACCAACCATACTGTGACAACTTTAATTTACTTGCAGAGCACTTCATTTTCCATGACATTTCACAAATGATTGCTTCCGTCCACTGTGTATCCATCAGTGTTTTCAGTTCACAGGCGATAGCAGCTTCTGCCCCACCCCTCACACACTCCACCACCAGCAGGGCAGTGGCCATCGAGTCCAACTCTCATTCAGCTCCATGTTCACCGTCCTCACCAACTGTGGTTGCTCTTCAACTTTTATCATTTGTATGCAAAATTTAAAAAAAAAATCTTCTTTTGTCTCCATATGTACCACATTCTTTGCATCTGTTTATTTTTATATTTAACCCTTCAAATATGCACACAGGGGACAATGTACTTACAATCATTTCAGTGTAAATCAATAGCTCACGTACCTCAGATGTCATTATACTTTAATATCTTCCAATTGCTAGTAGATTATTTCATGATAAGATAACTTTATCTTACAATGCATGCAAAACTTATGCAGATGAAGGCTTGCAAAAGACAATAGGTGACCCTCTCGTCCCGCCAGTCCCCTACTGCTGGGGCAACAGACAAGTTGGGAAAGTCATAAATACTGTCTTCATCCCACCAGTCAGACAGAGTCTTGTTTTCTGCAAAAGTTCTCAAAGGCTGTGACAGCGTAGTGCAGACTTCCTTCACCACTCTCTCAATCAGTCTGACAGATGTGGTGTTCAGACGTTGCCTCAGCATCTCCATGGATGTACCTGACATCTGCAGCAGATGGCCAAACTTTGTGCATCCGGTCTCCCTGAGCCGGACCCGCAGACTGGAGGATTCCAGCATCGAGGAGGGAAGGAAGTTGTTGAAGAACAATGGCTCCTCCAACAACCACATGCCCGGAGTCTCATCAGGTACACGAGAGACCACGAAAACCTCCCACGCTTGCAGAACAGACACATAAAAAGGCGAAAGTCCAATAAGGTCCCCTTCTCCAGGTCACATGAGGAAAAATTGCTTGTCATAGCCCAGTCTGCCAACTCTCCTCAGCAACAGTCTTATCATGTCAATCCAGACCAAAACCATAAAACAGCAGCTGGATAGTCTGAATCCTGATGGACGCAATCTTGGACCGAATGTCAACAAGACCTTGTCCTCTTTTGGCAACAGGCAAATAGAGTCCAGCCGCCCGAATCCAATGCCTACAAGACCAGAAAAAGTTCACAAAAATCCTCTGTATCTCCTCCACCAGATCTCTGGGTGGTGACAAAGCAATGAGTCTGTGCCAGAGAGTCAAGGGAACCAGGTTATTGGCAGCCTAAACCCCTTACCCAATAAGACAGCTGAGGTAGCAGCCAATTCCATCTAGACAACCGAGCACACACCTTTTTCAGACACCACTCCCAATTCCTCTTAGAAAACCATCTGATCCCAGAAATACACCTAGAACTTTAATGCCACCCTTCCCCCACTGTAGCCCCCCCGTGAGACTAGGTACATCTCGTTTCCCCCACCGTCCCACCAGTAGAGCCTCACTCTTATCCCAGTTCACCCGTGCAGAAGAAGAGGTTTCATTAAGAGACAATGCCCTCGTCAAATGAAGCATGTCAGACTGAGATGAAATAAAAATGTTCACATCATCTGCATAAGCAGAAACGCAGCAGACAAAAGAACGCCAAAAACTGGGCAATGAAAGACCACCAAGCTGCACAGCCTGCAGAGCAAAGACTCAATAGCAAGGCTGAAAAGTTAGCCTGAAATAGGGCATCCCTGCCTGATCCCCGGCTGCACAGCGATTGGTCGACTCAGCCCAACCCTCATTTTTACCAAACATTCAGCACCATTTTACAACAACCCCAGCCAAGACAAAAATATATTCCCAATGCCGATGGCCCTCAGTGCAGAAATAAAATATGAATGATCCACTCTATCAAAAGAGACAAAATCCAACAATTCAAATCATAAATGTCACAAAAGTCAAACACATACCACAAATATTGTCCATAATTGTGCTTTCAGGCACACAATAAGATTGCTCCAGATGCACAATGATATCCAAACAGTCTTTAAGTCTGTTTAAAAGGGCTCTAGAAAGAATCTTGTAGTCTGTGCAAAGTAAAGCCATTGACCTCCAGCTCTCCAGGTCCCCTTTTTTAGGCAATAAAAATAAAGCTGTCTGTTGACAGGAAATAGGAAGAGATTCTGTCTTAAAGCTGTCCAACAGAACCTCATAAACATCTGCACCAAGAATGCTCCAAAAGTGATTATAAAAGTTTGTAGAGATTTCAGGCGCTCATCCAAGAGCCATCTGATTGACAGCAGAGTCAACTCTTCCAAGGTCAGATCACCATCCAAAGCAGCCCTCCCCGCCGAGCTGAGCTGAGGAAGACCGTCGAGGAGATCAGACCTACTCTGTTTTCCAAGGAGGGCAGAGTAGAAACCCACGGCATAGTTCAGCATCTCAGTCTGAACAGTGGTCAGACGTCCTCCAGGCAATTTCAAACAAGACATCAGTTTTTCTGAGCAACAGACTTTTCAAAGTTGAAAAAGAAAGAAGTAGGAGCATCCATGTCCTTCAGTTGGATGAATCGAGGTCTAACCAGCGCTCCCTTCACACGTTCATGCAGAAAGGAGCTCAGTGCTGATTTCTTCTCCTGTAGCAGACGACCAGCGACAGGATCAGGGCACCCCAGCAACCCCCCCTTCAATAGCCCTAATAGACTTCTCCAGTTCAAAAACAGCAGCTTTCAATGCAGTAGTGAAATGTGAAGTATATTATTGACAAAAAATATGAATTTGAGCTTTGCCTGCTTCCCACCAGTGTTTTATGGAGCCAAAAGAACTCTTACGGGGCCTCCACAGCTCCCAAAAGCACTGAAATCTGTTATTAAAATGCCAGTGTGTCTTAACCCCTACACCCGGTAGATCACTAAACTCGTAGTGACAAGATGTTGATCTGTAAACCTAACAGGGCTTATATTACTACAAGTAACACCTGAACCAAACCTCTCACGGTGTAAATACGATCCAGTCTCGCAGCGGTCACCATTTATACTGTTTCACCTGTGGAAATTTAACCCTCCATGTGTCCAATAAATCCCACTACTACTAATTACAGTTTTAAGGCTGAGAAGACGTGGATGAGGTTCCTTGTGTGTTCTATCCAGAGTAAAGTCTAGAGTACAATTAAAATCAACGGCAACAACAAGTTTGTTGCAATTCATCATTAAGTTTATCAAAAAAAAAAAGAAACTCTCTCGAAGCCACGATTTGGAGCATAGACATTCACAAAACAAAACGGCGAACCACTTAACTCCGCCCTAACGAATACCAGTCTACCTGGACCACTTAACTCCGCCCTAACGAATACCAGTCTACCTGGACCACTTAACTCCGCCCTAACGAATACCAGTCTACCTGGACCACTTAACTCCGCCCTAACGAATACCAGTCTACCTGGACCACTTAACTCCGCCCTAACGAATACCAGTCTACCTGGACCACTTAACTCCGCCCTAACAAATACCAGTCTACCTTGAACAACCTCGGTCACTGAAGGGATGCTCACAGACAGATTCTTCCTAAACAAAACAGCTACACCTGCACTTAAGTTTGAGCCATGGCTGAGAACAAGGTTACCGTCCCACCACAAGCCCCCATCAACCTCATCGACCTTTCCTGCAGAAAAAATAGATCAATCCCTTTTTGGACTGCAGTTTCACTAATCAAAGCTCTCTGATCCCTGTCCCTTCCACGTTCACATTCATGTCCCAACCCTAAAGCCCTGCATAAGAATGTCAGAGAAAAGAGAAACAGCAAAGAAACAAAGGAGAAAGCAGTAAAGAAAGAAGCCCATGTGACGCATCATCACAGCAGGACCAGCAGCATCGCCGGACCCAGCACCAGCCGAAGCAAAATCAACAGCAGAGTAGAGGCGCTCATGGTCAGTGTAGATCAGCAGCCAGGGGTACATCTACTGGCTGTCGTCTTACAGCCTGAAGAAAGTATCATGTTTTATGCTAGACAAATAAAACAAAATCATCCCCGGATGCAATGAACAAGTAATGAAATTGCCTTCTGCTTATTAGTATAGTGATGTGTGTGCGTGTGTGTGTGTGTGTATATATATATATATATATATATATATATATATATATTTATATACAATGGGAAGACTTAAACACACACACACTCTCTTTCTCTACTGTGTGTGACCTTCGCGTTTGATCATCTGCAATGCAGTGATTAGTTTTATTGGTGTGTAAAATCGGCCGTAGCGGTAAGACTCTTCTTTGTGTCAGGTGGAGTTTATGTGACGTTTTATGAGTTGCAGAATCGGTGTACCTGATATGACAGCTATCTGAGCAACACCTTTACCAGTCATGCAAAGATCGCTACAGATCCCAGTCATAAACAGACGCTCCCGCTGGGACTCACCATACTCTCTTTTGGCCTTCAGCACCTTCCGCACATGCTCCTCCATGATCTTAGCAAAAGAATTTACCTCCATGGCTTTTTTTCCGTTTTTTTAGCCGTTTTGTTTAGGAATAAACAGATATCTATTTTCAATTGTTGCTCACTGTCGTGGTGCCCCTCAGAATTTGCTACAGCCCTTTTAACCCGAACACACGAGCATGCCCACCTTTTACACACACACAACACGCCTGTCACCCACTTGTAAAGTCCCACCACAGCGGTCCACCTTGGAGATAAGCGTAATCCCACAGATAACGTTGACACATTCCCAGCTGGCTGGAGGTAAGCGACCAGAAATGTCAAATGCTGTCTAGTAAATGGTGTTGGTGACACGGCAACTCATTAACTGTTTCTACGCTGTGGGACAACAAAAGCACTGAGTCACCAAACAAATATGCCGGAAAAAATATTGAGCGGCTGGCAGTGTGATGACATGTTCTTTGTGCCCAAGTGTTTGAGCTTTCACGGCGTCCGGCTGTGCTGCCAGACTACCTGAGCGTGCTGCCATCTCTGGTCGGCGAAAGCTGAAAACAACCGGCCTTGGCTTTTGTCACAGAGCCGAAGACTCACCGCAACAACCAGGTTACTTAGTCGCTGCTATCATCTCACCCTCTCTTTGAATGAGCAAAGGACAAGGGCCTCCGGGGGAGCCAACCTAATTCTGTGAGAGCTGAGCTTTGAGAGAGGGTGAAATTCACACCGAAAGACTTTCCAAAGGTCATCATAAAAAACATTGAAAAAGCTCACAAAGAGGAGAAAAGGGAAAATCAAAATGAACGCTCTGCCAGGTGAGAGGAATGACATGGAAGCTCCAGGGCTAATGTCTTTTTTATATAAAACCCTCTTTTTGTACGTTTGTTTATTTTTACAGCAAAACTGTCTGGAAGTCCTTCATTACTCCCAAACAATGTAGACAAAAATGAATGCCTACAGACAAAAAGAGAGCTGGGGGAGAGACGGAGAGAGAGCAGCAGCACAATGCTGCCTGCTGCACTGCAGCAAAAATCCACACAGCACACCACAACCTGCAGCCCTGCACAGAACAACCCGGAACGATCCACAGATGAGACAGTGAAACAGGGAAAGGAACTTCTTATTGTCATCAGAGACACAAAACACACAACCTGACATTTACCTAATTTATTGGAGAATATGCATTAAAACCCAGTAAATAATGCCAAGTGGCATTTTTACTGTCCGAGTCCAAAGACAGAAAGTAAAAAAGAAAAGTTGGTTTTCTGACATGAGACTTCGAAATAGAGGAGCCAGATTGTGTCGGAGATAATGGAGCCAAACGTCAACCGGTCATTTATGATTCTAATGGCTCAAATAAGCACAGCAAAGCATGAAAACTAAAACTATAAATATCTGGTTACACAGTGACCTACCAGGACTTTATCATAGCTGGATGAGCGTGTGTTATGAACGGGCAAAGCTGAGTTAAATGTGTTCGGTTAGAAACCCAGTAACCCTCTGCTCCCGTCGCGGGAACACACTGCCCCCGTTTGAGCAGATGACAGGCCCATCTCTTTCACAACAGGCTTAACCCTGACTGTAGTGCACATGCTGAACAATATCCAGCCTCAGAGGAGTCTTCGCAGAATCCAGACCAACCTTATTCAAGCCAATAATGCTTCAACACAGTACAAGTTTTTGCCCCTTTGGAGAGTAATGCATTAGTTAAGAACCTAAAATACCAGTCAGAACCAAATGTATACGTTTTCACTGATGCCTTAATTAAGCATGGTGTTCACATGCACCCACACCCTGTTCATCCTCAGCATGTGACAGAATACTTGACCTTGAATTTACATTAAACTCAACGTCTGTTCATGTCAAAGTGTCCAACGTGTCCACTTTATCTGTACAGGGTGTACAAAGTTAAGGCATATTTCATCTAGCTGAGTGAAACATCCCACAGTTTAGAAGGTGAAAAGCTGCAGATACAGAGTGAAATGCAGGTTTGTACATATGTACATCATACACTGCTCGCAAAGTATTATTGTAAGTAAACCGCTGGGCTCAAAGTGAGGTTTCATAGTATTGAAAAATAGTCACACAACATTTAACCATACAAAATAAAATGTTACTATGTCATTTCAGATGGCATGCATGCTATTTAAATCATCTGACAATGTCCATGACAGCATGCAAGAAGGGTAAAGAGAAAACAGAAGTTGAAGTGACGCTGCCAAAATATTAGTGAGCTGAGTAACAGGCACCAACATTTCAACTGTCGAAACAGTTTTGTGACAGCTGGCTAAAAGTTGAATGAACTGGTCGTGCATGAAAAGATCATGGACTTTGTTACAAATGTGACTTCATAAACATGTCATTCACGAAACCAGTGCCGACACGAGTAAGCACTAAAACCTGAAAACAAAAGCAAATGATCTGGCAAGAATGTAGAGCCAGCAGCACTGACAAATAACCTTTGTCACTCAGCACTGGCACTGGGGGTCTCCAAGAGAAGACAGAAAGAACAGGAAGGAAATCTGCAAGGCAGCAGGTGTGTCTCAGCCCTTTCCGTGCCCAGTTTAGACTCACCGGTTAACCTAATATGCATGTCTCTGGAATGTAGGATGAAAAGAATATCAATAAATAAATACATACAAAGATCTGCAAGTGTGCAGGGAAACATTTGATTTTCACCCAGAACGGCCCCTGCAGAAGTTTAACTTTCAGAGACAGCACAAACCACTGCTCAGCTTTGCCATCCTAAATCTGAGACGAGTAAGGCAAGGCAAGGCAAAGTTCATTCGTACAGCAAAATTCAACAACACGTTGATTCAAAGTGCTTTACAGAGACATTAAAACATCACATAAATAAAAAGCTTGATTTAAAATGTAAACAATCAATCAAAAAAAATCAGTAGTTCAAATGTAATCAAGTTTTGAAACTGAAGCTTAAAAGTAAAAAAATGCAGATTTGTGTCTTTATCTAAGTGCAGCTGAGAACAGGTGAGTCTTCAACCTGGATTTAAATAAACTGTTTCAGCTGATCTGAGTCTTTCTGGGAGTTTGTTCCAGACATGTGGAGCAGAGAAGCTGCAGGAAGCTTCTCCAGGTCTGGTTCTGACTCTGGGAACTGATACAAAACCAGATCCAGATGACCTGAGGGGTCTGGGAGGGTCAGGAGGTCACTGGTCTGGACCATTCAGAGCTTTAAAGACCAGCATCAGAACGTTAAAGTCTGTCCTCTGACGGACAGGCAGCCAGTGTAAAGACCTCAGAGCTGGACTGATGTGGTCCAGTTTTTTTGGTCTTAGTGAGGACCGGAGCAGCAGAGTTCTGGATGAGCTGCAGGTGTCTAACTGATGTTTTAGGTGGACCTGTGAAGATGCTGGTACAATAATCAAGTCTACTGAAGATGAATGCAGGACTAGTTTCTCCAGGTCCTGTTGAGACATCAGATCTTTTAAACTTAATATGTTCTTGAGGTGATAGTAGGCTGATGTTGTTGTTGTACAGGCCTCGGTCTCCGGGTGACATTGTAATATATATATGCGTGTCATCTGCATAGCTGTGGTAGTTTATTTTGTTAAAACAAAATAAACTGCATGCACAGCTGCAACTGTGGTGACATCTGCATGCTTGAGCAGCTCATCACACACATACTCTCTTTATGGCTCAATGGTCTATTTAAAGGGGAAAGTTTTATTTATACATCTTATGCCAAATTATGTCACTCATCGACAGACCTCACTGCTGCTCAGACACTCCACCTTCACCCCAGCATCCACCTGAAAGCTCAGAGCCTAAGGATCAGATCTGGGGGTGCAGTCATTGCTCAGTCATACTCAGAGTCAGAGAAAGACAGACAGAGAAAAGAAATGAGTGGAACTACATCCTAAAAGAGGCATTTTTAAACTCTTGTGACTGTAAATAAAAAATACATTTCTATTTTGATGAGGTGCATTAATCCCCTTCATACATAATTAGTTTTCAATGTTAATCAAAGTCTGTGTCCAGCAATGTAATAATTAATACCATATGTGGCAGATTGCAGTAGAAAAGTCTGATGCGTCTAAATCTTTCTCCCCAATACTCTTTGTTTAATTTGCTTTTGTTTCATATAGTGAAAACTGATAATCATGAAGCTTGATGCTTGGTTTTATACCGTCATTCTTGATGAGGATACTATTGTACTAAAGTGTTGAGGTATTCAAAGTGAGAAAAAAAATGTATCTTTGGAAATTACATAAAAAAATTACATAAAGACGCCCTTTTCCTGTTTCTAAAGTAAGTATTTCATTTTCAGAAACTTCACAATGTGTGCAACAAGCAACAAACCATCTGACATTTCACCTCTCTTCTGATTGAAGAAGTTGAACTTCATTAGGTGAGTCTGTGAGCTTTATTACGAGCTCGGTCAGGATCAATGCAGTTATCCCATTGATCTTCAAGGGTGGAAACAGCAAGGGTCAAAGCTACAGAGATACAAGCCACTGCTCCTCATAACATTAAAGCAAAGTCAGAGTGAACAGGATACAGTGATGCACGGGTTGGTCTTTGGCTTTTAGTGGAATTAAGAGGGTCTGTATCCAGGCAACCAGATGTACATCTAGTTATGTGATCACATGGGTTCAAAGAGAAACATTGGAAGGGAGAAGCACAGTTGCTTCCGTCAGGCCACATCACTCTGGAGGGGAACTGTAAATTAAGTTGTTTTAGGAGAAATTATTGCAGAAAACATCACAGCAATTGCAAATTGCAGCAGGAAAAGTATTCTGATGAAAAAGTGCACATATATTCATATATATGAGTTGGGAGCATGTTTTATTCCCCTGAGATAACTAAAATAACTCAAAGGTGGAGTTCTGAAGTGGCTGCAGAGACAAGACCTGCCACAAGGGAATTTGGTTCTGGTGTATCTCTGAGAGGTTCCTGGTCCGATTCCCAGACGGGGGTCTTTCTGTGTGGAGTTTCCATTTTCTCCCCATGCTTGTTTGGGTTCCCTCCGGGTTCTCCAGCTTCCTCCCACAGGCCAAAAACATGCGTGTTAGGTTTATTGATACTTCTAAATTGCTTGTTGGTGTGAGTGTGAGCGTGCACGGTTGTTTGTCTTTGTATGTGGCGCTGTGATGGACTGGTGACCTGTCCAGGTGGACCCCGGCCTCTCACCTGTATGAGTTGGGATGGGATCCCCCTGACCCTGCTAAGGATAAAGCAGGTATAGAATATGTATGTATGTATGTATGTATGTATGTATGTAGGTATGTATGGATGGATGTATGGATGGATGGATGGATGGATGGATGGATGGATGGATGGATGGATGGATGGATGGATGGATGGATGGATGGATGGATGGATGGATGGATGGATGGATGGATGGATGGATGGATGGATGGATGGATCTCTGAGAGTAGTTGTGTTTTAGATGGTGGCTGCTGGTTGCCCTCAGATCTCTTTGCCACTAGAACAGATGATGCAGCACATGTTGCAAAGATAAAAAACATAGCAAGTAGAAACCAAAACCTGGTCATTGACAGGAGGCGGAGGAAGAAAGAAATATAACCAGAGCCGGCGTTCGAGGAAACACATGAAGATACTTTGAGCATCTTTCTTTACATGTATTCTCCTATGTGGCCCCCACCACTACATTTAATTATATCAGTGAAATGATCACATGTTGCACGATCTGTTTTTTAATGTCATTAGTTGCTATATGATTTCCTTTCCCATAATGTTGCCAATGACAAGAATGACAGAGGCAGAGAACGAAGTCAGTAGGGAGCACAGATGATGTAGCAAAGTAATAAATGAGCTACAGGCCAGTTGAGAGTCATGAAATCACATCAGTAATCTATCATAATCAAATAATTGAAATGTACTTTCAGCACAGGACAGAAGCAGAGCCGGCTGAGCCAGCTCAGTGATTATGTTCCTGAAGAACAGTAGAGCATCGAGCCATCACTTCAACAGTTTGACTTGGGTCTCAGGATTTCTAATAACACATTAAGTAGTTAAAAACACGAGCACACACAGAGTCTTGCACACACTGTGTAACAAGTATCAAAGTCTTCAAATGAGGTAGATGCCAACTCAGATGATCAACAACACACAATATATTGTCATTATTTATTTGTCAAAAAGTCACAGCCTCACTACTTCATTATGTTACTAACTGATCATTCGCAAGTACAACCAAGGTTTTAAAAAAGTCATTGTGGTGTGTTTTTGGAACCTCAAGGACAAAGGGCAAGGATGTTAACAGCTGGCTCTTGCTGCCCATCAATCCATAAGAGTTGTAAGGTCCTTTTCAAATATTTGGGAAACCACCATAAAACGATTATTTACAAATCATTCAAGACAGGTGTCAGTTTTCCCCAGATTGGACACCCCATGAAGGTTTACCTTGAATCGTGCAATGAAAAGGCAAACTGCAAAGAGAACGATAAAACAAAAAAAAGACCCTACTGATCTCATTGTATTAACTGACACTGACTGCACATTTTGACTTGTTTGTACGGATTTCCAGGAGCAAACTGGTGAAAAGAGCTTCTGACCAAGTGTCTGTGTGGGATACATTCATTTCAATATATAAAGGGTATAACGATTCTCCATCACTACTGAACCAGTATGGCAAACACACCACTCAGTGCACGTTATAATAAGTAGAGGTGATTCTGACCACAGCCTTTGACACAAGTTGCTCCGAGTGAATCAACCCACCCTGCAACGTCTGGCACTTTGTCCCGCATTGTCCGTCTGGTCTGTTGTGATTCTGCACACTGGTGACATCAAAGAGGCATCATCAGAGGCACAGGTGTTCTTGCCAAGGTTTCTCCCAATTCTGTTTCTTCGTCGTCTTTCTCTGCAGTGGTTCATGTATGCTTCTGTTGTGTTCCTCTTGAAGGTTTAATCATGTCTCTTTGACCTATCCATTGACCTCTCATGACGTACGACCCTTCATTCATTAAGTTCTAACCCTTCTAAAAGCTTCAAAATATTAAGTATGTTAGATCTTTGCTTTTTTCAGAGTGTGAGATGTCAGTGAGTAAAACACACAGCAACTGAAAACCTCCAGCCACAGAATGACTGATATAAAAATCTGGATTCAAACTTTGTTGTGCGACCCTGGTTTTATACTCTTGCTTCTTTCTAGTCTACTTACTTCAGGAGTTTTTGATCTGTTATTCTCTAGGTTTCTGTAGAAGTCTCAGCTTAGTCTTAAATCAAACGAAGTTCAAATTATTTCAATCTTTTGAGCACAGAAAAGTTAATGAAAGTATCAGCTGAGAAAACTGAAGAGAACTCTGAAGTTCCTTCAAATCTCACATCTGTTTCAGCACATGTCCTCAGCTTTCACCTCATCAGTCACAGTCATAAACAGAAAAGTTGTCTCCAGAGACAAAGGTTTCTTAGGGTAGCTGTTATGAATATTCTTTGTATTATATCAAGGCAGCCTAACTCACAAATTCAAAACTCTGTCACAGAGCTGTCTAATTCAGCTCAAATCAGCATCATTCACAATAGTCTCTCATCCCGCCACGTTTTTCACCTCCTGCCGACCTTTCACACCACAGGCAGCAAACTATAACCACGACTCAAATCACTGAGCAATCAGCTAATCAGCACTGCTGTGTGACGTTTGCTTCCTTTTCTGGTTCAGTGTTCTTAGTCGCTTCACATGCAGGCTGAAGCTGATGTTCCACACTCGAAACAAAACATTCGCTTCCTCTTTTCACCTTCACAAGTTTACCAGTAAATGAAAAAAACGCACTAAACCTTTCAGCACACACAGCTTTTCAGGACAGAGCGGTAAAACTACTCCTAATTCCTTAAAACAAGACTGATTCCTGATATTTCATGATGCTATTAGCCAGCATGGAGTCAAACAAACTTACATCAGATCAGTCAAAAACGTTTGAAGATGTGAAGATCAAAAGGCCAAGAGCATAAAAATAGATTCAAATTCAGTTTAAAAAGTATGCATATGCAGCACCACAGATACTTCATTAAGACAGAATGTTATGACATTTTATTTTTAATTCTCACTTTTTTTTTTAACAAGTCACTAAAAACATAAACCGTGTTTTGTTACTTCTAAAAACATAAACTACCGAGACGGTCCTTCGACCATTTAGATTGGCCAGCATCATCGTCTCAAGTAGATGATGTATCTCATTCTGTATCATCTCTCATAAAACTCTACATTTCAGCTCTTTCAGTTTTATTGGTTATTTTTTAAATATCTGAAAGAGAGATGGAAAGCTGGTAGCGGGAGGGTGCACTGTACGTACACCGTCTCCCATGAAGATGGAATAAAACGTTTTTTTCTCTCTTCTTATTAAATAATTGTAAAAACAAAAAAGAAAATTGTGTGTAAACTTGATTGGCTCACACTAGGAATGGGAATGGAAGACAACTTCCTGATTCACATCATCTCAGCAGGTAGCGATTTTCCAGAGTGGACGAACTTCTCTGTGGAAACGGACCACACCGCTACGATTACACAACAGTATCCTCCCGTTAAAGACAAAAAAACAAGCAAAAGTCACTGAAATTACTTGAAAATACCAGTAATAATATACAATAATTTTAAATAAGTTGACTAATGAAAATAAGACTGTGGTAAGACTAAAACAGGAGATGTCTGAGGTGTCAAATGCAGACACACAGCTTCATCTCACCCTCTAAAAAGGTCAAAAAGTACGACACAAATGCCAGCCACAAGAAGCAAAACAATTCCTGGAAAACTTAAAGTTTAGACATTCCAGTTAGGAGTGACATTAAACTTTCTGAAGTCCGTCTTATCACGAGTCCGGTTTCACTCAGGTCCAAGAAGAGATCAATATAGTCAGTGGTGCACACAAGCACGTTTTACATGTTTCCTGCTTGAAGGCACGATTCTAATCACTGGTCATCATCAGCATGTCACCAAAGTCTACACAACGCTGTTGGTGACACAGCCACGTCTATCGGGGTTGTGTTGAAGCAGGGAAACATCTGAAACGTGCAGTAGACTGGTCTCGAGTTCCGGCTTGTGTGCATCCCTGAATATAGTTCCTACAGTATTTGGTATTCAATCTACGATCCTTTTGAAATAATAAAACATTGACGCAGTGGTGTTAAACAGAATCTTTCATACAACAACTAAACAAACTAAATGTCATCTTGCATTATATGTTAGGATATTTATAGACAACTTTAATTTTATTCATTCCCTTTAATTACAGTGCCACATCTTCATTACCATAAAATAAACTTTGAATTAGTGTTAAGATGCTTATACAGGCACGTTTCTGGAAAAAAGGAGACACCTGCGCCCGGGTCTCCTAACATGTAGATGCTATTTTATCAAAAGACATTGCACAGGGAAATCATGTATTTCTAGAATTAGATTTATGAAGCTGAAATAAAACTCAGCATCAGTACCATCATAGCAAAAACTGAGCATTATATTTAAAGTGGGTCGCGTCCTCTGCTTGACGATAATTGACAGCTGATGTAGACGTCTGTCCCGCCCATGCCCAATGCTCATGCGTCTCCTTGGAAGCAGTGTTTTGTGTCGCAGTTGAGTCATAGGTGATCTGTGAGCTCATCAGCTGTAGAGTAATGACCAAGTATGACGAGGACACCTCCAGGGGTAGTGGCCACTATGTCTCTCCGGTGTAGCTGCCTAAAACTCAGATGACAGAAATGGTGGCTGAGACTTTCTGTCCCACAGCAGTCATTGTTTGATTGTGGATAGGTTTTCATTTAAAAAGTTTAATGTTCTCCCCAAATCCCAGGCACTCTCAAGATTTTTGGCAAGTAAGCTGCAAAGCTTTTTTTCAGTATGGCTGTTTTTGTTGCCTTAAGACATGAAGCTACACAATGAAACCAGAAAACTCTTGTGCTTTTTCACTTGAAGACATCCGCTGGTAGAGAACAGGTCACAGCGGTCCCTTTGGTTTGACTCGTGAGATACATCAGAGTTGAGTTACCCCATTGGAAAGTGAGTTTGTGGCCTGTACTGTTACTTTGCTGCCAGTGAGCCACTGCTGTGCAACACTGAGGAAGCCACCCACTGCCTTCACACATCCCACATCCACCACAGGTCTGTTCTTTCGACAGCTGGCTTCTCAGCATAACCTTTGTAGCATTTAAGTTACGTCAGAGTATGAATCAAACATCAGCCTCTGTTACATCTGGCACTGCATGACATAACGTTCTCCTCTGCCACTAACTGCAAATGCCCTCATTAAACTGCTATCACTAATCAAAGCAACACTATGACATTCTGAAGTTTTACAACGGCATCCATGCTGACATCGGCACAGTCGTCACTGCAGTAAAAGCTTCAGGGTGAAACTGTATTTTCATCTTTTCTACTCAGCTGGTTTGTTAATTCAATGAAGAACTCCAAGTCTTGTTTCTGCACTGTCACGTGCGCCTGAATATTGTGTCAGTCAGACCATCAGCTCTGAACAAACCAGCAACATCTGCACAAGAATACAACATCCACATTCTTTATCTTAACTTTCTCTTCTTCTATGTTGAAATGAAGTTCCACTAAAGTTTGTACACAGATGCAAGGAGAGAAGCTGAAATAGTCATACTTGAAAAACACGATCAAGAACTGTCATTTTTAATAATTCCAAAATTAAAATTAGAAGTGACAAGTGAGGAATGCTGATGTTATTGGACCTCTTCTGAAATGATCTGAACTGGAAGGTAACCAAAGCAAAAGTTTTTAAAAAAAAAGTAGCGGCGGACCGACCCGGAGCAGCTGCTGATACCCGTTCACCTGCAGCCCCCGAGCAGCCGGACAGTCAGGGCGGCTGGGTGACGGTTTGGAGGAAGCGCCGTCCTAAACAAAGGCGCATAAAACACCAACCACCTCGCACCGTTTTTCCCCACTCAGCGGCACACCTGCTGAGAAACCGACCTTGGTGATTGGCGACTCTATTTGGAGACATGTGAGGCGACTCCAGCGACCATAGTCAGGTGCATCCCGGGGGCCAGAGCGGCGACCTCGAAGCACATCTGAAGCTGCTGGAAAGAGTCATCGCACATTCAGTAAAGTTATCAGACATGTCTGCGTAATGACAGCCGTCTACGCCAGTCGGAGTCACTTAAACGAATATTGTGTTGGTGTGTGACTACAACAAAACCATGTGGGACTCCGTAGTTTTCTCTGGTCCCCTCCCCAATCTGACAGCTGATGATGTGTTTAGTCGCTGGTCGTCTCGGTGGCCTTTATTGACAATTGGAAGACGTTTTGGGGAAAGCCTGGTCTGCTTAGAAGAGACGGCATTCATCCCACCCGGGATGGTGCAGCTCTTATCTCTAAAAATCTGGCTGATATTATTAGCTCCTCCCCCTGACAATCCAGGGTCCAGGCCGGGATGCAGAGCTGCAGTCTTACACGCTTCTCTGCTGCGTCTCCAGGAACCGCCTAGAAATGAAAATATAGAAATAAACTATGTCATTGGAGATTCTAACGAGGTGCTACGTGATAGAAGCGTTAATCAAAATAACCTCGTAAAAATAAAAAACAATACGCATTTAGTGCCAACTAAAGACCGGAAAGTTAGATGCGGAGACCCGGAGTGACATTTTTTGCTTAACAGAAATGTGGCTCCAAGAGGAAGAGTTTGTTAGTTTAAATAAATCGACGCCGTCCGGTTACTTTAATTATCATATTCCTCGAATCACAGTAGGAGCAGCGGCGATCTACGACTCCAGTCTTACAATAAAATCCAAACCTAAATGTGATTATAATACGTTTGAAAGTCTCACGCTCAGTTTAAAACTGCCGAGCTGGAAATCAGAGAAGCCAGTTTTGTTGGTGGTAGTTTACCGGCCTCCTGCTGGTGCTGGTCTGGAGTTTCTGTCTGAGTTCTCAGATTTCTGATCTGGTTTATTGATCAGTACAGATAAAGTCATCATAGTGGCGACTTTTACATTCATATGGATGTTGACAACGACAGTCTTAAGTTGGCTTTTGATTCTCTTCTAGAATCAAGTTTGGTTCCTGTAGACCTCCCTGACCTGACTCTAGACAGTTTGGTTCCTGTAGACCTCACTGATCCGACTCCAGACTGTTTGGTTCCTGTAGACCTCCCTGACTTGACACTAGATTGTTTGGTTCCTGTAGATCTCTCTGACCCGACTCTAGACTGTTTGGTTCCTGTAGACCTCCCTGACCCGACTCCAGACTGTTTGATTCCTGTAGACCTCCCTGACTTGACACTAGACTGTTTGGTTCCTGTAGACCTCCCTGACCTGACTCTAGACTGTTTAGTTCCTGTAGACCTCCCTGACCTGACCTCATACCAACTCATTAGTTCGACAATACTGGACCAGATCAATCAGTCTTGTGTGGATATGTCCCACAGGCTTTTTAAGTCGCAGTAATCAAACCATTAAATAAAAAACCCTCTCTTGATCCAGACATTTTAGATAATTATCTACCGATTTCCAACCTTCCATTTATCTCTAAAATTCTGGAAAAGGTCGGTGCAGCAGCTGTGTGACCATTTGTATAGAAATGATCTATTTGAAGTTCTTCAGTCAGGGTTCAGATGCATCATAGCACAGAAACAGCACTGGTTCCAGTCTCCAATGACCTTCTTATGGCCTCAGATGATAGGTTAGTGTCCATACTGGTTCTGCTGGACCTCAGATTATGGATTAGTGTCCATACTGGTTCTGCTGGACCTCAGATAATGGATTAATATCCTTACTGGTTCTGCTGGACCTCAGATGATGGATTAATGTCCATACTGGTTCTGCTGGACCTCAGATAATGGATTAGTGTCCATACTGGTTCTGCTGGACCTTGGATAATGGGTTAGTGTCCATGCTGGTTCTGCTGGACCTCAAATAATGGATTAGTCTCCATACTGGTTCTGCTGGACCTCAGATAATGGGTTAGTGTCCATGCTGGTTCTGCTGGACCTCAGATAATGGGTTAGTGTCCATGCTGGTTCTGCTGGACCTCAGATACTGGATTAGTGTCCATACTGGTTCTGCTGGACCTCAGATAATGGGTTAGTGTCCATGCTGGTTCTAGGGCAAATCCTGTTCAGTTTATACATGCAGCCCTTGGGAAGTATTATCCGGAACCACTGCATTAATGTTCATCGTTATGCTGATGATACGCAGCTGTATCTGTCTATGAAGCTGAAACAGAACCATCAGACAAACTTCAGATGTGTCTTAAGGACATCAAGGACTGGATGTCCACTAATGTTTTGCTCCTAAATTCTGATAAAACAGAGGTTGTTGTTTGTGGTCCAAACACCTCAGGAAGGGATTAGATGGTGTTGTGATGGCCTCCAGTAAAACTGTGAGAAACCTTGGAGTTATTTCGATCAGGATTTGTCATTTAAACAGCATATTAATCAGGTTTGTAAAACCACGTTTTTCCACCTCCGTAATATCACAAAGATCAGGAGCATCCTCTCCCAGAGTGATGCTGGAAAACTATTTCATGCGTTCGTATCTTCTAGACTAGATTACTGTAATGTGTTGTTGGCTGGATGTCCAAGTAATTCTCTGAAGATCCTCCAGATGATCCAAAACGCAGCAGCGCGAGTGCTGACAGGAATCAACAGGAGAGACTCTCCAATGTTCACCTTCTTACATTGGTTTACCGGAAAACTTCTTGAATCCAATTCAAAATTTTATTGCATCTGTATAAAGTCCAAAATGCCCAAACTCCTTCTCCAAGACCTGATAGTTCCTTACATAGAGTTCTCCGTTCTCAGAGTGCAGGTTTACTTGTAGTTCCTAGAAGATCCAAATGGAGGACAGATCTTCTGCTAATGCTAATAAATAAAATTGAACTGAATTTAAATTGAATTGAATTAAATCTGAAAAACTAACAAATGAATACAGAAATGAATCGGATGCTTCGCTGTATAGAGCAATCCTTAATGCCTCTTTCAGAGATGCACTGAACATGACATGAAAATTGAATAAGTCTGTGTCATGTTTGCAACATCTGTGACAGCAGTTTAATCCAGCAGGTCCCCGTAACACATGTACAGGACACAAACACAGAAGCATCACGTTAATTGAGCTTCTGATCAGCTGTTCACACGTATCCAATTGATTGTGTCATACAGCGCTGTCCAAACCTTCCTCCTCCAATGAGAAGCTGCAGCACCATTGACTTCCAATGTAGCATCCAATAAAAAAATGATAAAGTGTTTAAGTAGCACCTGAAGCTTCTGCTCTATGTCTGCTCACATCAGTGTTTTCAAACAATCCCATCCACTGCTGCTCCGTTTAATCCAATCTATCCTTCACACACTCACACACTGCCAGACGTACCAGGGAAAGTGTGAAGTTCACAAAGTGAAAGTGACATGTTTTATAACACAACTATAACTCTAATGTTGGTTAGTTCGAAAGTCCTGGCTCTTTGGTCCTCACACTGGCTTTTCAACATCAGATGGCTCAGAGGACAGAAAAGAAGAAATGAGGAAGGGTTCACTACCGGATCGAACTGGTTAAAGACGTTAATTGAGCAAAGGACGTCACTGAAGTCTGAAAACAATGTTGGCTGCTGGACAAAATGCACTCTTGGGATATTTTCCACCAAAGACCAGAGATTTCTGAGGCATTTCACCTTGTCATTGCTCCATGTTTGTCCTCTGCTTCTTTGGTTTACGGTAGAGCTCTGTAGGTGTAATGGGGTCATGTCACATGTTGTGATGTTCTTTTCCTTGTTTGGTTCGAACCGTTTGGAAGCAGACTGATACTGCTGCAGCTGCTGCTAAAGTGATGGAGTAAAGATGATGACGTCTTCAAAAAGAAGTTAAAACAGTTGTGTAATGAAAACCTCCCACGTATAAAACTATTTCTTTGATAAGCTTTAATGTGTATAAATGTAATCATTTCAGCTGCTTTCACCCACTTCCACTGTTTTACACAACTACTCTGCTCTTGTCACACTAATATATATATATAATTATCTTATTAATTACCTGTTTTTCTAGACATATGTGCAGTATCTGTGCAACAAATACAGTTGTACATTAGCAGTTGGGCAGGTCTGAAACATCACTGATGCAGCTGCACATTTAGATTATGAAACGGGAAGGTGAATGGACATGACCAGGTTTTATTTATTTTACACAAACATCCATTCTAGTAATATCAAATGTGAAAGATGACTTTGAACTTAAATTCAGCTGATCAGGTGATGTACGCTTTTGTATATAAAAGGATTAAGAGAGAAAAAGCATTGAATTATCATGATGTTTAAATGTCAACCAGGACACAGAATCCTCTGATATGGCCCTGTTGACTTGGTCATACTGTGTCCTCTTGCTGTTACTAAAAATAAAACCAAGTCTTGGGGACTCTGTAGGCCTGTGCAGCTCGGGTCAGGTGAGCAGTAAACTAGCAGACTTCACCATCCTCCAATAACAAAGACAACAATAAACCTGAAAATGTTTTAAGATAATACCAGAATACCGGAACCACGACTGTGAGCTGGTGTGATTCGTGTCATGTGACGGGGTGGATTCAGCATGTTTGCAGCTTTGTCAGTGATTTGGAGACACAGTTTGCCCCCCCTCCAACATGTATTCCAGCCTACTTTACTTTTTCCCAGTGGACTACCAGCTCCACCTGCAGCTTCAGTAGCAACCTGCCAAAGGTCTCCATGTGTCTAAAGGCACACCAGCTTCTGAGAAATACTAAAAGATTGTGAGTTGATACTTGCTCCTGTTTTTAAACAGAGTGCAGCACTTAAGAATGAGTTGCTGAGAAAGAGCAGCAGCACGTTACGACCACCTCCTGCAGAAAACGCTCTAATATCATTATTTTAAGGGTATGCTATGTATGGAGAGTTTTCACTGCTTTATTTAGCCATCAGACAACACTTTCTGACAGAAAATAAAAGTGCTAAATCATCTCCGTTCTCTTCGAGGCCAACAGATGCCTTTGAGGAACAAAAGATCCTTTTACATCGCAGAACACCGGAGTTGATAGACTCCTGCCATCATGATTGTTCAGACTGTTTGTCCAGTTGTGTGATTTTTGTAAAACAATACTTAAGTTCTGTCTCTATCACTCCTTTAAAACACTTCAGCTGATGCAGCATGGGAAGACCAGCAGCTCCTGCAATGAGTGCAAAGCTTGGATATCTTGATATCATCTTCACCTTTGAACACTTAAAAACACACGACAGGCTTATCATGCTTGCACCTGTTGTAATTTCCACTGAACTCCGAGGGGGGTCTACAGCTAAATATATTATTTTGGAGTCAGATAAACTGAAAAACCATCGTTTTCATGTTCTCAGCAGGAAAAACTGCCGCTTGTAATACATGGTTAAAAACTATGAGAGCATGCTGTTTCTTAGCACTTTTATTTTTACATCTCATAAATTCTGCTTCAGATATGAGCTGCCTGACTTCTGTCGTACTTTTGTTAGTGTTTGTAAAGTTCTGCATCATTCATTACCACGTCCGTGTCGGTGAGTAAACTCCCCTGGTCTTCCAAGTTGTGGAGTGCAGGCACTCCGTTTGACGCCTGTCACAGTTCTCACATCATACGGAAATCCGACATGCTATTATACGGCACTGTAAAACCATTAATTCAGCCAACAAATGTGTATGGAGACAATGAGAGTAGACTTTGCACTGACATATGGGTCAATGTGCACAGAACCACAGGTGCTAGTCTTAGTTACCCATGTGGGTTTGGTACCGGACTAAAATAACGCTTAATTGGAAATGCTGGCTGAGTGTGCTGAGGACTAAACTGTCAACAGACGGGACGGGAGGAAAACTGTTGAAACAATCCTCAAAAGAGATGTCTACAGAAACAAACTGCAAGTTATTAATAAACTAAAATCACTTTGAGCAATATTTATTATAGCAGTGAGTTTCATATGGGGCCGTGGGCCACTGGTGCGTCCCACAGCGACCTGGTCACACACTCGGGAAGGCCAGAGACGGGTGACTGCAGCGGTCACTGGCTTCAGAACCTCTGTTGTCGTCTCCAGTCTCGGCCTGCTGACCATTCAGTAAAAATGACCCTCATTATTATAACACTGTTTAAAGGTCTGGCTGATTTGCCACATTTTCACACTCCCGCTGTTAAAACAAGCAGATAAAGTGAATTTGTGTCTGGAAGCAGCAGAAGATCCCCATGTTGGGCTCTCGCCCACTTGGCACCCATGAAACGGGAGAATAACCCCTGTGGGAACCATATATACACACAGTATAACTTTTAAACACTGTTTTTTTCTGATCTGAATAATGAGCACCATGCTCAAGGAACTTCCAGATGTTTGTTCAGTTTACACTAGTATTAGTAGTTTGGGAGATGAGTTCAAAACACTATTTTAGTGTGTAGCCCTTAAACACCTTCCTCAAAATGTCATGAAGAGTCAACAATGTTCTAAAAGTAGCCTGGTGGTAAATCTCTCCAAATATGTTTGCAGTTTTTTGTTGCTTTCTGTGTTTTTATGTCACCTTTTGTGGCCACCTGACTGGGCTCCACTCAGCTAGAATTATTGCTACATAAAAGGCCAAAACAGGACTCTCCTCTACACCAAACTTAATTACAATTACACAAAAGCGGCCCATAGGAAGAGAGAGAGTAGGTTTAAGGATTGAATGTCTTACAGATGACAGTGTTGTTGACACTCCTGCTGCATCTTCATGGCATAATAGTCCTGCTTTAGTGTGAAGATGATGATCTACTGTACTGCAGCTGCAGTGTGGAGGACCTGTTCTGCTGCTCAGCACATCTTTGAAGCCCTTACATGAAGTAACAAGGTCCCCGCGTGACATTACAACAGCCTGTTGAAATAAACATACAGCGCTTTCTTAACCTCAGCCATTTACATTTCATTAGCGATGATATGGCTTTAACTAATCGCTGCTGGTGATAGTGAAACCAGGGCTTGTGCACTGCCTTCAAACAAAGACTAAAAAAAGTGTAGAATTGGATGTGAAACCATGTCAATTACAGCAGGATTTGCATCATAGCAGAGCAACACCTTTCCTGCCTTCTTCCACATCACACAGCTCAAGTGGTTGTATAAAATAAGCCATATGATAAATATTGGCCTGCAGCAGCAGAGTGATAGACATGAAAGACTGGTGTGTCTGAAACACGGAGTAGCTCATTCAGGAGAGAAGTGGCGATGCAGGGGGGGAAGCTGCTGCAGTGAAGCCAACGATGGAATCATCTGGTTAGGGAAAAACTGCCTTGGTTTTCTCCAGAAAATACACAAATAAGAATAATAAATGAGCCTGTGCGATGTGCGTGTATGTGAGTGTGTGTGTGAGGGAGAGAGACTGTGTCAGAGAGTGAGCAAGCGTTATTTAAAAAGTTAGGAGATGACGGTGTCGCGGTGGTGCAGAGGGGGGGGCTGCGTGTGTCTGTGCGTTGCGTCCCCAAAACCAAAAAGCAGGGAAGCTGCACAGAAGAAGTTGGACCCCCCTCCCTCCCCCCAGCGACTCTGCATGATCCACCGGCAGCAGAAATATGATTGCAGATCCATCACGTTTCCAGCAAACAAAAGCCAATAACGCAAACGAGCACATATATGCACACAGGCGCACGCACGACGCCGGTTCACGAGGAGCAGAAGGAGTGCATAATGGGGATGAGCTTACCACTTGGATTCTTGTTTTTCTTAAGACTCTTGCCACAAAGACACTGCAGCATATGCGTTCCTTTGCTGAAGATGTTCCAAAGAAACCACATTGATTTGGGCGAAGAGCAATCCAGTGGCTTAAACACCCAGGTATAGATGAGATCCTTGCGGTTGCATAATAACAAAACTGGATCAGTTCTCCCGAACAAGGCTACCAGTTGTATCATAGAAAAAATAGGTGGGCAATTTCCAAGTCCTATGCGCTTTCATTCACGTGACAAAATAGTCTGTGCCTGACAGAGTTCCTAATAATGGTGTGTTTCTTCCTCTGGCGAATTATGAAAGCCTCCTCAACTAGTCTATAATAGAAAATATACTCTATATATGGCATGTGTCGCACCAGGAGGAGACGGGTCGCAAGTGAACAAATACAACTAAGGTGAAAACAGTGAGCCACGGTGGATTTCCGGGGAGAAAATCATTGCCTATTAGTTTATCACTCTGAGGAGAGGAGGGTGGATCTGCACAGCATCAAAAGCCAAGGGAGGATGCATCCTAAGCGCAGACTGCTGCATTGATAGCCCCAACGAAGCACCACATTGTCGGATCAAGTCCAATCCGAGTCTCCTTTAAACCCGCTTGTTTGCCGAGGTCAGATCACGGCAGCCTCAGTGTTCATGTATTCTGGTCCCACGCTGCAGCGTTTCCGTCCAAAGCCAGGTACGGGTTCCTGGCTTGCCGTGATCCCTGGAGTGTGCGTGTGCTCCTTTTCTGGGGTATTTTCCTCCAGGATTTTCAGCACCACGCCGCTGGCATCTCTAAAAGTACGGCGCGCCTGTAGGAAACATTTGTATGAATTTCCTTCAGCGTCGGACCTCCGTTAGAAATAGACGGGGAGGAGGGGTTAAATTAAAAGATTGGCTCCCTGTTACGTAAACACGTGGTTTCTGCGCCGTCATTTCGGGGAAGCTTGGAGATTTCTGTCATCCGTCTGAGACCAGGTCCCGACGGTGTCCAGGTGGACTTTTTGGCAACGGCGTGTCAGTGGGGTAGATTGTGTGTTTGTGCACATGTGCGAGTAATATTCTTTTCATTTCCATTTCGACGTTCTCAGTGTTTCCAAGCTGAAATAACTCCACGCATGTGTAGTTGAGATATCCTGATAAGAGCTTTAAAGAAAAAGGTAGACGGACTCACCTGGACAGCTTACAGAGAGGCGGGGTGTTTGCGCTTGTGTCAAAGTGTCCTGCTGAGGAATCTGAATCCAACAGTTCAACAAATAAAATATAGAAATACCAGAACAATCCTGATAATAATAAAAGTTAAGTGCTATTTGGTGTCTTACCAAAGTTATGGAATATAGAGAAAATTCAACACAAGGCCGTTTATCATTTCTTTGGGGGAAGAAACAAAACATCTTCTGGCTGTGTTTGTTCCTGGTCCCTCAGGAGAGGGACCTTTGAGTTCCTGTTGCTCAGAGAGACTGTCTCCACTGTTGGCTTCGTCTTCTCTCAGGAGGAGATTTTCCATCACAGGCAAAGGAGCTCTCGCTAAACAACACCTGTGGAAAGACTGAGCAGAGATGCTGCATTTCGGAGCTGTTGTAGAACCAGTCTTCTAAATGATCTTTAAACAGTATTGCTTCAGAGTTCCTGCAACCGGAACCTGTCACTGGCAACTTTAATAGCTATAGAAGGTGTACCTAAGAAAATACCTGGAGAACGTATATCTACGTATATCTACATAAATGTAATTAAAATAAAGATTTGGACAAACATCCTGAAAGTACATTTAAAATAAGTTTAAAAAAAACTATTTTATTCAACAGAAAATGTAATGCAGTTACTTTAACAACATTTCCTCTCACCTTTATTTCATTGCAGACAGTTTCATTCCAACAAATTTCACATTTTGTCTTGTTAGTTTAATTTAACCTCTTGTTAGACTTCTTTTCTTGCATTTTAGGCCAGTAAGACTTTCCAAAACCATTGGTATGGTTGTAGTTTAAGTAAAGTAATATTTAAATCAAATACAGAGAAACAAGTGGGATTTTTGGTTGAAGATTTTCAGTTTGGCAAAATGTCTCAGAAAGTCATTGAAATGTTTTAAAATAAAGTTTTCTTCAAGAAAGACTGGACGAGATTTATAGACTTTTACCCTCTGCAGAGAATTATATTTATGATGATTTAAGGAATCTGGAGAAGCTTCATTGCAGGTTGAGCGTTACTGAATACAATCAAGACCGCTGGTAGCCTCCTCATGAGCGGTTAGTCAACAAAGATGACTCCAAGCTGGTGTGAAGTAGCCTACAAGGTCACAAAAGAGATCCTGGTAACTTTTATGCAAAAAAAAAAGTGAAAAATACATACATAAACATAGCGGTGATGCTTTCATTGTATGGGTTTCTTTTGACTTATTTTTGGTGGATCTGAACTAGAATAGACATCCCCCCTTTCCCTAAAGTCAAACTAGAAAAAATGTTGTGAAAGTATCTATTATGGTACACAACAAGTTATTCAATTTGAAATTACTTTATTTAAAAGGAGAATAATTGTTGCAGTAGTTTTCATGAGTTAAGTCTCTTCAAAGAGTCATTGCAGAAGGATCTCCTGTCTGAAGGATCTCCTGTGTGAAGGATCTCCTGTGTGAAGGATCTCCTGTGTGAAGGATCTCCTGTGTGAAGGATCTCATGTCTGAAGGATCTCCTGTGTGAAGGATCTCCTGTGTGAAGGATCTCCTGTCTGACGGATCTCCTGTGTGAAGGATCTCCTGTGTGAAGGATCTCCTGTACCGGTCTGACGGATCTCCTGTCTGAAGGATCTCCTGTCTGAAGGATCTCCTGTCTGAAGGATCTCCTGTGTGAAGGATCTCCTGTGTGAAGGATCTCATGTCTGAAGGATCTCCTGTGTGAAGGATCTCCTGTGTGAAGGATCTCCTGTCTGACGGATCTCCTGTGTGAAGGATCTCCTGTGTGAAGGATCTCCTGTACCGGTCTGACGGATCTCCTGTCTGAAGGATCTCCTGTGTGAAGGATCTCCTGTCTGAAGGATCTCCTGTGTGAAGGATCTCCTGTGTGAAGGATCTCCTGTCTGACGGATCTCCTGTCTGAAGGATCTCCTGTAGTGGTCTGTAGGATCTCCTATGTGAAGGATCTCCTGTCTGAAGGATCTCCTGTGTGAAGGATCTCCTGTCTGAAGGATCTCTTGTAGCGTTCTGTAGGGTCTCCTGTGTGAAGGATCTCCTGTCTGAAGGATCTCCTGTAGCGGTCTGAAGGATCTCCTGTGTGAAGGATCTCCTGTAGCGGTCTGAAGGATCTCCTGTGTGAAGGATCTCCTGTCTGAAGGATCTCCTGTAGCGGTCTGAAGGATCTCCTGTCTGAAGGATCTCCTGTGTGAAGGATCTCCTGTGTGAAGGATCTCCTGTAGCAGTCTGAATGATCTCCTGTGTGAAGGATCTCCTGTGTGAAGGATCTCCTGTAGCGGTCTGAATGATCTCCTGTGTGAAGGATCTCCTGTCTGAAGGATCTCCTGTAGCGGTCTGAAGGATCTCCTGTCTGAAGGATCTCCTGTCTGAAGGATCTCCTGTGTGAAGGATCTCCTGTGTGAAGGATCTCCTGTAGCGGTCTGAATGATCTCCTGTGTGAAGGATTACTTGTTTCCCTGTATCAAGCACAGGGAAACAAGTTATATATATATATATATATATATATATATAAAGACAGTTGGAATTATAAGCTTTTCCCCTCTTTTGTGTAATTTTTAAAAGCAAAGTACTGAGTTTTGCTGATATGAAAATTTGCTGTGATGATTTATCTGTACATAAAAGGAAAAATTGTCGCAGTAGATACATTTGTTGTTACTGACTTCCAAAGCTTCATAATTATTGTATCTGTCAGAACTAAGTGAGTTTCTAGAGAGAAGGTGCTGAGGTCATCATAGAGGAATTACCAGCAGCTTTTAGTCCAATGGAACATTGACTGAGCAAACCACAGGAAGATGTTGTGTTCGTGTGAACTGTTGGCCACAGCGCCGTAACACCGGAGGAGTTTGTTGCTGAGGTTGTTTTGTGTGTTCAGCTCTGAATTACAGCATTAATCCACTTTAATGACCTAGTTTGACGGCACCCAGGTCTTATGAGTCGTCTGTGAAAACTGCTTCCTCGGGGATGTGGGCCACTTTGAAGCAAAATGTTTCTTGATTAACTATCATTGAACAGCATTATTATTTTGCCATGTCACTCTTTAAAGCCTAATAACAACGTTTTGCTTTCTTTTTTGGAAGCAGCTGCCAGTTTTTCAATGATTTACTATAAATAAACATTTATATATGTGTATTTACCTATAAACACTACTTGAAAAAGGGAGGCATAAGCAATCATTGAAGTAGGTCCCTTAAGGCTGCTTTAGACCTGTTCCTGTGTTCTGGGACTGGGTCAAGTGGACTCGCTGTGGATGCAGAACACGTCAGAGGCTCGTGCATTGCAGGCTCTCCAGTTTTCTACCTCTACCCCCTCATGTCATCTCTTCTATCGATCCATCCTCTGTACTGTAAAGACTCAACGCACCCTGGAGGATATCATCTGACAATTTTGTCAGAGATCATTAGACTACTTGTGTTTGATTGCTCAGGCTGCGGCCGGCAGAAAGTAGCTCCCCTGTGAGTTTTTAGCAACCTGTTTTCAACTGATGGGGGGGGGATGCTTGATTGAAGATGTATAGAGATAAGTGGTGTTGTACACATTTCTTCATGCTCTGCCCCTTTTCTGTGTGGATGTAAAAGGCTCACAATGGGGACGTGTGAAAACTGTGTTTTTTCAAGCTTCCCTGTATGGAAGGATTAATATAGCACATTTTCATATGGGGTCATTTAAATGTGAAAAACCAAAAACAACAGTATTTAAAAATACAGATACAGAAGTCCCCCACTGTTACCCAATGGTACAGAGAGATATTCCAAGTTATTCCCATGGAACATCTTAGCGCCTCCTTAAGAGGTAATGATGATGATTTCTACCGGATTTGGCAACCACTTCTTAATCACCTCCCTGACGACCTTCTTGGTTTACTGCAGAGGGGACGCTCCTCCTTTGTCTTCTCAAGAAATCGGTGGGAGGTGGGGAAGCAGCTTCGATAGGATAAAATACCTGCTGTTATGTGATGTCCATGTGCGCTACTTTTTATTTGTTTGTTTTTTTTTTCTTATCATTGCAACATATGTACTTGACTGAGTTGATGTTGTGCTGACCTGTTCATCGTTCTATTTCAAAAATCTAATAAAATACTGTTAAAAAAAAAAATAAAAAATAAAAAAAAAATACAGATACTTTTATTCTTTTTGCAACAGCATTCAGTGTCCTTGCAGTTTGTGTGAAGTGACTGAATGTAGTAACTATGCTGATTACAAATATAGTACTAAAACCGGTTGCATTGGTTTGAGGAACATTTAATCCATACATTGTACTGAAAAAGGAAAAGTAAACACACCAAATGCTGAAACGCTGAACAGTCAAACTGCATTTTGAGTTCCATAAACTGAAATTTTGCCCCCGTTATTTTATGGACTGTTGCCTTTTAACAACTCCATGAATGTTTGCTTGTTGTGCATGTTCTCCATGTCCAGAGCACTGCACACGCTGGCTTTTGAACTATGTGCTGGTAAACGAGTGGATTGGCCCACTTCTCCAGCAGATGTAGGGTCCATGATTTGTGAGAAGAATTTCATATTCTGATTCATCAGACCACAGGACAGTTTTTACCTTTGTCCTCAGTCTTTTCCAATGCGCTTGAGTGCAAAGAAGTCAGCAGCATTTCTGGATCCTGTTTATATGATTGTATTTTTTCCTTGGTATTGCTTTAACACACCGTCTCTCTGGAATACAGTCCTGTTAGTGTCCTACCACACTCAAACACATAATATAATAACAGGTTGTGATCACTGATGAAACAGTCTTTAGTTATCTAAACAGATTATATAAGTCCATTTCATATCTTGGCTTTTGTAGTTTAATATAGAGATTTGTACATTCATCCAAGTCATTGCCAGAGTTTTCAGGGAATGCCACACTGGAACCTCCTGTGTCCGACAGCCGCGTTGAAACCAGGCCCTACCCCTTTCTCACATGCTTGGAGAAAGTGTTGATGAGAAAATGAACAGCTGCTTGGAAGCCAAGCCATGACCAAGCATTTCACTTAAAGACATGCAACACAAACAGACACACACCAGCTCTTATCAGCAGCTAATTGCTGCTAAGTTCTGTTCGTTCTCACGGTTCTGTATCTGCCTTGCATCAAGCAGTCCTCAACACAACTCCAAAGACAGAACTGTTTTCTGCACATTAATCAGCTCAAACATCTACATTGCATAGGGAAACTCTGCATATATATGCATATATATCTATATATATCTATATATATATATATATATATATATATATATATATATAGATAGATAGAGATAGAGATATAGATAGAGATATAGATAGAGATATATAGAGAGAGATATAGATATATATATATATATATATATATATATATATCTATATATATATATATATATATATAGATATATATATATATATATATATATGCATATATCTATCTATCTATCTATCTATATATATATATATATATATATATAGATAGATAGATAGATAGATAGATAGATAGATAGATAGATAGATAGATAGATAGATAGATAGATAGATAGATAGATAGATAGATAGATAGATAGATAGATAGATAGATAGATAGATAGATAGATAGATAGATAGATAGATAGATAGATAGATAGATAGATAGATAGATAGATAGATAGATAGATAGATAGATAGATAGATAGATAGATAGATAGATAGATAGATAGATAGATATATGCATATATATGCAGAGTTTCCCTATATATATGCATATAGATAGATAGATAGATAGATAGATAGATAGATAGATAGATAGATAGATAGATAGATAGATAGATAGATAGATAGATAGATAGATAGATAGATAGATAGATAGATAGATAGATAGATAGATAGATAGATAGATAGATAGATAGATAGATAGATAGATAGATAGATAGATAGATAGATAGATAGATAGATAGATAGATAGATAGATAGATAGATAGATAGATAGATAGATAGATAGATAGATAGATAGATAGATAGATAGATAGATAGATAGATAGATAGATAGATAGATAGATAGATAGATAGATAGATAGATAGATAGATAGATAGATAGATAGATAGATAGATAGATAGATAGATAGATAGATAGATAGATAGATAGATATTAATGCAGTATCAGAATTCTGTCAGAATCAGCATACATCATTATGCACACAACACATGGGGCATAAATTATGGGCCTACTGGACCATTCATGCATTTGACAAATGTTACTATCTGCCTTTGATTTCCTGTCAGATAAGTGGCTTAAATGCCACACTATATGTGGCATATATTAGAGATCATCTCTAAAGCCTCCCACCCACTTTGTGACTAACAGGGTAAAAGACCTGTTAAACAAATCGAGAAATCCCACACACATAATAGCCAGCTTCTCTTTAAAATTTACTGTTACCAGAGCGTTCATTATTGCAGAGCGATAAGGGCAGTTACACTCATGGCCCACTGAAGACTCAGGCACCCTCCACTGTGCAAGAAACCAGCCCACAATCTGTGAGTAAAGCGTGTTGACAAGGACAATGTCACGGCTGCAGAATGATGGTCAGTTTCCTTTAGACGACATGATTTCTACTGATGTCTAATTTAACACAATGAAATCAGTGTAACAAGAGCAGAAGAAAGACTACACTAAATGAATAATAATACAGCAGCAACATGCTTAATATTTGACCTGTCTGAGACAAACAAACAGATCTTAAGTTACACACTATTATCATTACATAAACAGCTTTCTTTTATGTTGTCTTCATTTTGAACTTAATTTATCCAGTTCTTTTATTTTAAATATTGAGAGCATTTAGAGGTTAAACCAATGTTCAAGATTTCGTGGATTTAAATTTCCCGGTTGTGTTCAGGTCAACACAGGACAGGGAGTCCCTGCCTCTCCAGCAAATCTACAATTCACAAAAGCAACCAGATCAACTGCAGTTTGTATGCTGTCTTGCAGTAATTTCCTATAATTGGAAACATGTGTCACTGAAGCTGAAGTATAGATGATGATTGATCTATGTTCGTCTTTGAGGTCGGGCAGGACATGCCCCACCGTCGTGGTCAACTGGAGCCTGAGGACGGCTCGAACATGTGAGCAGATATGAGTAATGAATGCTGCAGGGGTCACGCTCATACCAAGCATCGTTTGACCCTGACACTGCCTTCCTAGTAGCCTTTCTCCCTCACCCTCATCTCAACGTTCAGCAATACACACAGTCAATAATGCACATGGCCTAAAATAAAGCGCACGCTCAAATCACGCCCTTTTATAATCATCTCTCTGGGAGTTTCCTGTTCGGTTCCATATTCGCTTTCCTTGAGATGAACACACTTTCCACTTTTAGCCTCACTTAGTTCTCCAGGATTGTGCTGGAAGGCTGTTTATGGCTGGAACGATACAGTTATCTTACACAGCCATGCCAGTGAAATCAAACTTAAGCAGCCATACGTCCATGTTCAGCAACACCATTGATTGGTTCCTGCAGAGCCAACAAGATAATCAATAATTCAGCTATTCCAGTCCCTCTTTAACTGCTGATCTGCTGTATAGTGAGCTGTTCTGCTCTGCTTTACGCTGCTCCTGTTCCAGTAAAGATTCCAGAAGTGACTGTTTACCTTGTACTATCTTGTACTATCTTGCACTATCTTGTACTATCTTGTACTATCTTGTACTACTTGAACCAGAATGAAAAGTGATCTGCTTATTTTCCCATGAAAAGAATTATGTTACAAACTCATAAAATATTTCACTTCTGAAAAGTGCAGTTGTATAGAATACTTGTCTTTCCATAGTTTGTGACATTATAAACACTTAAAATGCTTCTTTATAACTTGTTTAAACTGAGAAGAAAATATTTCTGTTAAGTTGTTGGTTTTCTGCAAATGCAGAAAAAGCATCAAATGGCTATAATAAGTATAATTTCTTAAATAAAACATTTAGCCCTCTCAGTTGATCGTACTTTTACTTTAGTAAATTATACAGATACTAAGGCTTTTAGAATTTGATTCATTTATCTAGTTTAGACATATATCAGCCAAAGACACTGCACCTATACCGCCCCAGTTTCAGTTAGGGGCTGTGTAAAATCTATTAACAAAACCTGAATTCAATGATTTACAAATCTCATAAACCTATATTTTATTCCCAATAAAACATTCACAATATATAAGACACTGAAAACGAGACATTTTGCCACATCGTGGAAAGTATAAGCTCATTTTGGATTTGATGGCAGCAACATGTCGCGTTGGAGCGTTGGATCCCATTTGGATTTTCACGGAGAAGACTTGCAACCTATGTGCTGCATTTAAAAAAAATGATTGGTCTTAAAAAAAAACTTGATTGGGCCAAATTTTCAAAAAACACTGGCTACGGTGAACAATTTAAGCAGAGACACATACTGACACAAAGGTCAGCCACAAAGATGAGATGGAGTGACGTTTTCAAGACAAATAAGAGAATAAAGCTGTCAGGACACATTTAAGGATAAATCTGCATTAGTGTCAATGTCCTTCAGTCAATCAGTACAATCTGTTACTGTATTTGGCCTTCCCCTATCTCTTTTTTTACCCACCTAACTGATTCCACTGTTACATAACAGTGCTGCAAGTCTTTTTTAACTTGTAAGGACTGCAGCTTTCATTATTTATAACCTTTCATAGCGCAGCTCTGCGTGAGATATAGGCCTGCATGGGTTTGTGTATTAAAATGGGACAAACTTCATGCATTCAATGCAGCACCTGTGTGCCAAACCATCACCAAAAGAGCCACTTTTAGAGGGTTAAAGTCCATTTCTGAGTCAAAGCATCTCCTCCTCTGCAGCTCAGCGACGTTAATGGAGCAGCGGGGCTGTGAGTATGGCACCTCACATATTTCACCATCCATTAGCAGGAAACGAGACTGAAAAACTGGACTTGAAAACAGTTTCTATATATCAAATGAGGGGGTGGGTTCAGGTTTTGCCTGTTAAGTTGTAGAAAGGGGACTATAAGGAAATGTAAGTGTTATTTCCTCTCAGGTTAGTCCAGATAGAGAAGCAAACACAAGGATGGCTTCTCACACCTTGGTACTTGAATTGGTGTTTTTACTCACATAGTTTCTGCCTTTGTTGATCTTAAAAAATTATGTATGTTTGTCTATGTCACAGTAGAAGGTTCCAGACTAGATTTAACATAAAACTAATTTCAAAATCAAATTAAGGCCTAAAGGTGTATACTGCAATTTTCTATTTGTGAAAGCAGAAGCGTTTGTAACACTGCAACACTAATCGAAGAGGTGATCACTGCGTGGAAAAAAAGGCCTCTGTTGGCATCTGAAATCTGACTGTTTGAAAATGATAAGAAAAGTGGCACATTTGGGCAAACTAAATGTACAAACGAAAATGAAGTTTGGTTGTTTGGTTGTAAGCACGTGTCATCAGAGTTACTTTGGCTGGAAACACCGAGTTTGAGAAGGTAAGGTAAAGTTTACAGAAGTCTTTGGTTGCAGGTGTCTTTTCATGGTTCAAACAAGCAGGCAGGAAGCTGCTGTGATGCGTCCACCTCTAAACAGGATCTTCCACTGGGACCTGTTACCATAGTCACAACCATCGCACAGATATGAAGCTGACCTTGGGGAGATGCACAGCCTCTTCCTGCTTATCTCACAATGGTCCTGGCCACAGGCATAGATAGGGAAATGAGATGAAGGTGAGCTATAAGGAAGCTTCTGGTATTTTTCTCAGTGACCAGAGACAGGGTGGATGACAAGGGAGATGCTGCTTCTCTTCACGCACGACGCTGAAAATCAGCAGTAAATCTGGTAATCCTGTGCGCTTTTATGACTATAAATCTGTTTCACAGCGTGCAATGGGTACAGAAAATGACTGAAAAGTACGAACTCACACAAACATATTGTTTTTGTCATGATTATGTGAGTACTAGGTGTTGCCGTACCTCCCCGGTCCCGAAGAGACCGTCTGTCCCTGCACCGGTCCCCACAACAGTGCAATGGAAGATCCACGGCTGAGTTTCCGAGAACGGGGCCCATCCCCAGACGTTCTGAGCACATCAAAAACAAACTCTGAAATACATCATTATCTTCCTACTTAATCAATAAGATACTTCCAGAGCCTAGAAGTTGTATTTCACTTGGTCGTGTTTCCTGGATTCGTTTATGGATCCTACTTCATGGAAGTAGGATTTGTGACATAGATCAACAGAAAGTAAAAACTGAATGTTTCCGGCATTTTACTTATTTCCCAACATTGATTATGAAAGCAAAACACAAAAAACAGAACCCTCTGTGTACTGCATTATATAACTCAGCAAATCGGTTTTCTGGAGTTGTGTAGCTGATTGGTGGAGACCAAGTCAAGTTCATACAAAAAAGCCCCCAAATGTGTTTAAAAGTAAAAATCACATAAAATGCGATGAATAAAAAAAGGAACAACAATTGAGCCAAGTCAGAACGTGATAGATGGAACACTTGACACTATCTCCCCAACATTCACCTGTCTCCTCAACACTTTTCCTCTTACACACCATAATAACTTTAACTGCATATAATTCATTCATGGGAGGTTTTCCTGAGAAGAGAGAGGCGATTCATTTGGTTCTGAAAGCATATGTGGGGAGACATCAGTAATAAAGATTCTCTCCTAAAATAAAAGAGAGAACTCTGTTATTGTGTTAGGGTTATGTTGATTAAAGTTAAACATGTGGAATCAACCATCCATCCATTATCTGTACCCGCTTTATCCGTTTCCGGGTCACGGGGGTCTGTCGGAGCCTATCCCGACGCATATCAGGCGAAAGGCAGGGGTACACCCTGGACAGGTCGCCAGTCTATCCAGGGCCACATACAAACAACCAATCACACTCACATTCACACCTAGGGAGAATTTTAGGAAGACCAATTAACCTACCCTGCATGTTTTTGGACTGTGGGAGGAAGCCGGAGTACCCGGAGGAAACCCACGCAAGCACAGGGAGAACATGCAAACTCCACACAGAAAGACCCACCGGGCCGGGAATTGAACCGGGAACCTTCTTGCTGAGAGGCAACAGTGCTGACCACTAAGCCACCGTGCTGCCCCATGTGGAATCATTTGATATGATTTGCTGATACTAGTTTGTTACGGTTTGATCTGTTATGGTCATTAGGTGCAACAGTTCAGTCGGGGGAGAGGCTTACATTATTAAAAAAAGATTCTGTAATGAGTCCGGATAGGCTCTGGCAGACCCCCGTGACCCTGCAAGGGATAACATGGGTGTAGAAAATAGATGGATGAATGGGACTTATGTTTCAGCAGAAACTGCCATAGCAAACTCTAGACACGAGGGGGCAGTGTTGTAACATATATGTTCATTAAAGAAGTTGGAATTCATACATGAAATCTTTGAGATAATTATTTAAATATCTGTATCCGAAGGATATTTTCTGTATTTTATATTTAATTTAATGCAACTCTACAATACTCTAAAAAGGGTTAGATGTTGCAGCAACATTCATTATCCAAGTATCCAGAGACACTGTGAATGTGATCACTGTGGGCAGCAAGGATCTCTTGTAGCGGTCCCAGGCTGACACAAAGTTCGCCCAGAGTTCAGGGGGCCGGCCTCTGGGCCGGGCTGTCCGGCAAGACAGTTCATGGGGCCGGCCTCAGGGCAGAGTCCTCGGCCGAAGGGCAGGGGCCGTGGCCGTGACGTGGGCAGAGTCCTTAGCTAGGGCCGGGGTCATGGCCTGGGGGCGGCGCCACCCTTTAGGCAGTCCAGGGGTGGTCCCGGATGCACCCCACTTTGTCGGGGTGCATCCGGGACCACCCGTGGATAAGGGGCATGGTGGGGTGAGTCCGGGACCACCCCTGGGACATGGCGGGTGTGTCTGGGACCACCCCGTGGAACAGGGACATGGTGGGGTGCATCTGGGACCACCCCTGGAACAGGGACATGGTGGGGTGCATCTGGGACCACCCCTGGAACAGGGACATGGTGGGGTGTGTCATGAACTAAAACAAGGACACAGGCTTTCAAAATAAAACAGGAACATAAACCCCAAAAAAGTGACAACATAAACTAAAAAACCATGAGACTGTGGTCTGTTCGTTAGGTAGTCAGTAATCCGGGTGATTGTGGAGTCGTCCACCTGATGTCTTGGAAGGAGTCTGCTTATTTAGGTGGACCAAAAGAAGTCTATCCTGGATTTTCATGATGAGATGTTAGGGCTACAGGTCTATAGTCATTAGAAGAAGATGGGTGAGCCCTTTTTGGTACTGGAATGGGAGAGGATGGGAGGTTTGTTTGGCTGGGGGCAGGAGAGAAGGATGCTGAAATTGTTTCTGAACTGAACCTGAACTGAACCTGAACCTGAACCTGAACCTCTGTCCAGACTTCCATCTATCCGGTACTTCATCTGTTTGAAGCCTGTGATCTTCTTTCCTGATCCATAAGCATACATCCCTTTGCTGTTCTGCTGGAGCTTCTTCTCCAGCTGACTGCTGAACACCTCCTTGTTGGTTGGAATGATGTTGTCCACACAGACCTTTCTATTGTCAGTCCTACTCAGTCATGGCATTGACGTCACATCGCTGGTCTTCAGCAGGAGGGTCCCCCCTTATGATCCAGGTCCTGATCCAGGTTTCTTCCACTAGGGGAGTTTTTAACCTGCTGTTGTTTATGTAATAATTGATCGGGGGTCAAGTTCTGGTCTCTAGAGAGATCCTATAGACAATATGTGTTGTAATAGATGCTATATAAATAAAATGTAATTTAATTTAATGGAATTAAATCTGATTTACTGTACATATAATTATAATGTGAGGAGATACCACCAGGCTTGGTAGACAGGAGTAGGCTACACATCACCTTCAGAGGAAAACAAAAGGTTTGTTGTTTTTTTTGTTTGTTTTTAAGGTAATTTTGCAATATGGAACATATTATCAAGATTTCAAACTACCTTTTAAACTGTATGTGTATTCTAATTTAACATTTCTACAGGTTATGTAACAATCTAAATAATGCATTTTATGTGTCAATACCAAGGACAAAATACAAGCAGAGATAAAAGACAAACATTATGCAAGGATGTAACAAGCAGCTCTGGAAGCAAATGGCACCAAATACAGGAAAGAAAAGCCACAAGAACGAGGATACATGAACCATGATAACCATCCATCCATCCATCCATTATCTATACCCGCTTTATCCGTTTCCGGGTCACGGGGGTCTGTCGGAGCCTATCCCGACGCATATCAGGCGAAAGGCAGGGGTACACCCTGGACAGGTCGCCAGTCTATCCAGGGCCACATACAAACAACCAATCACACTCACATTCACACCTAGGGAGAATTTTTAGAATGTTCAATTAACCTACTCTGCATGTTTTTGGACTGTGGGAGGAAGCCGGAGTACCCGGAGGGAACCCACGCAAGCACGGGGAGAACATGCAAACTCCACACAGAAAGACCCACCGGGCCGGGAATCGAACCAGTTGCTGTAAGGCAACAGTGCTAACCACTAAGCCACCGCGCCGCCCTCCATGATAACCAGTCACATACAAAACTTTCCTTCATGGCTGAAGTGTAACACTGGTCCAAGTCAGAATCCTGCTTCTGGCAGCATGCAAAGTCAAATAGATTACCCTCTTTATTCAAAGTCCTTCAGTCCTGATGCATCTGCAATTGTTATCTTATATGTCTAACTGTCTCAAAGAAGACGCCAAAAGAATTTTCCTGTTGTCATAGCAGTTTTTTTTTTACTGTGTTTGCTTGCATTTGGTTCTTCTGATATTGCATTCTGCTGTTGTCGCTTTTGTTATATTGTTGTTGAAGTATATCATTTGGCATCAAATGAAAAATGAACATTTCATGGGAACAAATGTAACACGCGGAACTTTAGATTCTGCACACGTTTCCTCACGACTAATTTGGAAGACGAGCCGCTGCGAGCAGAAGCCGCGGGTTTGATTTCCAGCTAACGGGCTAGTGAGTAGCTGCTTTCTCGCTCTCCAGGAATGGCACGTTTTCCGTCCTGATCACGTCTGGCTTTTCAAACGGATCAAGATGAACCTGGACAGACTTCGAAAGCGCGTGCGGCAGTACATCGACCAGGTGAGCGCGCGCGCGCGCTGCTTCAAAGGCTAGCCGCGCTAGCTTCGCCGCGCCACGGACGCGACGAACGTTTCCACGCCGGTTTAACGTGGACGAACGTTTCCACGCCGGTTTAACGTGAACGAACGTTTCCACGCCGGTTTAACGTTGACGAACGTTTCCACGCCGGTTTAACGTGGACGAACGTTTCCACGCGAGTTTAACGTGGACGAACGTTTCCACGCCGGTTTAACGTGGACGAACGTTTCCACGCCGGTTTAACGTGAACGAACGTTTCCACGCCGGTTTAACGTGGACGAACGTTTCCACGCCGGTTTAACGTGAACGAACGTTTCCACGCCGGTTTAACGTTGACGAACGTTTCCACGCGAGTTTAACGTGGACGAACGTTTCCACGCCGGTTTAACGTGGACGAACGTTTCCACGCCGGTTTAACGTGAACGAACGTTTCCACGCCGGTTTAACGTTGACGAACGTTTCCACGCCGGTTTAACGTGGACGAACGTTTCCACGCCGGTTTAACGTTGACGAACGTTTCCACGCGAGTTTAACGTGGACGAACGTTTCCACGCCAGTTTAACGTTGACGAACGTTTCCACGCCGGTTTAACGTTGACGAACGTTTCCACGCCAGTTTAACGTGGACGAACGTTTCCACGCCGGTTTAACGTGGACGAACGTTTCCACGCGAGTTTAACGTGGACGAACGTTTCCACGCCGGTTTAACGTGGACGAACGTTTCCACGCCGGTTTAACGTGGACGAACGTTTCCACGCCGGTTTAACGTGGACGAACGTTTCCACGCCGGTTTAACGTGAACGAACGTTTCCACGCCGGTTTAACGTGGACGAACGTTTCCACGCCGGTTTAACGTTGACGAACGTTTCCACGCCGGTTTAACGTTGACGAACGTTTCCACGCCGGTTTAACGTGGACGAACGTTTCCACGCCGGTTTAACGTGGACGAACGTTTCCACGCCGGTTTAACGTTGACGAACGTTTCCACGCCGGTTTAACGTGGACGAACGTTTCCACGCCGGTTTAACGCGGACGAACGTTTCCACGCCGGTTTAACGCGGACGAACGTTTCCACGCCAGTTTTAACGCGGACGAACGTTTCCACGCCAGTTTTAACGCGGACGAACGTTTCCACGCCAGTTTTAACGCGGACGAACGTTTCCACGCCAGTTTTAACGCGGACGAACGTTTCCACGCCAGTTTTAAACGCGGACGAACGTTTCCACGCCAGTTTTAACGCGGACGAACGTTTCCACGCCAGTTTTAACGCGGACGAACGTTTCCACGCCAGTTTTAACGCGGACGAACGTTTCCACGCCAGTTTTAACGCGGACGAACGTTTCCACGCCAGTTTTAACGCGGACGAACGTTTCCACGCCAGTTTTAACGCGGAAGAAAGTTTCCACGCCGGTTTAACGCCGACGAACGTTTCCACGCCGGTTTAACGCCGACGAACGTTTCCACGCCGGTTTACCGCCGACGAACGTTTCCACGGCGGTTTAACGTTGACGAACGTTTCCACGCCGGTTTACCGCCACCGAACGTTTCCACGCCGGATTACAGCCGACGAACGTTTCCACGCCGGATTACAGCCGACGAACGTTTCCACGCCGGATTACAGCCGACGAGCGACTCCACCCGAGTTTACCGCATCCACGGACGAACCTGACAAACGATGCAGTCACGATCAAACAGCGACTAACCCACGCTGTCCTTTTCTGTCTGTTTCCAGCAACAGTACCAAAGCGCTCTGTTCTGGGCTGATAAGATCGCATCTCTGTCTCGTGGTGAGTAAAACAGCAGCTTTTAAGGACAAGTTTCTGCAAAACAGTCGTTTATAACCCAGGTGTCGTCAGATAAGAGCATTGTCACCTTAGAGGCGTGTTGGCAGGTAACCCCGCTTTTAAACCTTTAAATAATACATGTTCACCGTAACGTTGTAAATGAGGGATTGGTGTCTGTAAACCACTTGGTGACCAGTTAGTGCTTCTGAAGTATTACTTACACAAACAAGCGGCAAAAAAGGAAAATAACCCATCAGCAGTGGACAGGTGCGGACAGACACACAAGACGTATGTTTTAGATGTGAAATAGACTTGTTGGTCTCGGGAACCGGCCTTTGGAGATGCCTCAGCAGGGCGAAGCTACTGTGGATCTCCACGTGTCTTCTGTTTGCCTTCTAAAACTTGCAAAAGGGATATACGTATTATTTGTAATAAAGATAGTCTTGAAAGTTGTTTTTAATGCTGTGATTATACACCTGTAACACCCTGATATTTGTTGTGGCTATGGGTGCAGCTAGTGATGTTTTTACATACTGTAACTTTCAGTCATCATTTGATGGTTTCTGGTTTGTTCAGAGAAATAAGCAGCTCTGGAGTCATGTTTCTGTTTGACCCTCTGACAATAGAGACCCTTCTATGGAAATACCTTAAAGCAGAACTGTGGAAATGCGGGTTACCTGAGTGAGTTGATAATGACCATAGTCATCCAGTTAGTGTGATGCAAATTACAAACATCACGGGAATCGCTTGTGAAACAGATATCCTGTTAAACTAACTTTTTAGTACAAAACCTTTGTAATAGAATAATTATGATCTAACTGTTCTGCCATAATGATGGATCATCACAGCTGATGGGGAAAAACAGTGTGACCTCACAGCCCTGACTATGTAATTGATCTTTGATGACCTTAACTCTGTGTTTTGCATACAGAGGAGCCCCAGGATATCTACTGGCTCGCTCAGTGCCTTTACTTAACCTCACAGTACCACAGAGCCTCACATGCCCTCCGTTCACGAAAACTTGACAAGGTGGGTTTTATGCGAGTTTTCAGGATGTGTGACTCAATGTGTTGGCAGGGGAGCAGAAATGTTTCACTTCAGAAAAAAATAAATCCATACATTTAGGATTTTAAGGAAAACTTATAACATAATTTAAACATGTCACAAAAGTTGGTCCATAACATCCCAAATGTAATCTGAAGCATCCCCTGTATTTTCTCACACAGCTTTATGGAGCTTGTCAGTATCTTGCTGCTAGATGCCATGTAAGTCAGCTTCATAATACCATTTTATCTCAATTCTGTTATTTGATATAATGACCCAGATGAACCTGCTGTCAATGCTTCTTTTTTATTATCGTTTTACTAAACTAGTATGCTGCCAAAGAGTTCCAGCAGGCCTTGGATATCCTGGATGCAGAGGAGCCTGTTAATAAGAAGCTACTAGACGGAAGTGGAAAGGAAGACACCGGGACAGAACCAGCGAAGGACTGGGACATGTCCCCTGCCTCTGTAAGTTTGCCCTTGAAATATGTTAGTTTAATTTTAATTCTGCATTTTAGCTATAACATTGTGATTGTGACTTTGGATACCCAGGCAAGACCTGTTGTTCCGTGCACTAATCATTGTTTCAAACATTTTAACAACTGAAATTGTCTCTACTGTTTTGGACATTAGTTTTGAGATTCAGTTACAGCCTATGTCTCCATAAGTTTACTACTTAACTATATGTGCATGTGTATTAGCCTAGTCAAACAGGGATACTTTTACTGTTTGTAGTAATTGTTTTATTTGGGCTATTGGTACAGGAAATATGTAGAGATTTGCTTTTCTTATGATATATTTGCTCCAATTTGTGTTAGATTTTAACGAATGAATAATTTCAGATCCCAGAAGGCATTGCTGCATATTCAGTCTTTGTGAGGCCGTTATCTTTTTCAAGATAACCAGCACAAGAAGACGAAAAGCTTTTTAATGGTCCAAAAAAACAGTCACACACACTACTATTTTGTTGGATCACCTTTAGATTTGATTTGGGCACACTTTCACCGTGGCATCGTTCCGATAAGCTTCTGCAACATTTATTTCCGTCCAGAGTTGCATTCATTTTCCTCCAAGAAGTCGTATTGGTGACGCGAGAGTCGGACCGCTGTGCAAGGTCTTCTCCACTACGTGCACTACAGTCCTACATGCATTACTGCGTGTGTGTTTATTTATATTTTGATTGAGATATATATATATATATATATATATATATATATATATATATATATATATATATATATATATATATATATATATATATATATACACACACCTTTGGCTTAAAGTTTTTCTTCCACTAGGGGAGTTTTTACCTGCCGTTGTTTATGTAATAATTGCTCGGGGGTCATGTTCTGGGTCTCTGGAAAGATCCTGGAGACAACTTGTGTTGTAATAGACGCTATATAAATAAAATTGAATTGAAACTGAATTTATATTTTTTAATTTGAATATTTAATTTAATTGACATAAAATGTTCCAGCTTGTTGTCAGTTCTTGTTAACGTTGTGGGTGGCATCAGCTATGTCTGTAATACTGAATAATATAAATGACATTTGGTTTTCTTCTTTTGTCTGTGAAATATATCAGATCAGCAGCTCCATCTGCCTCCTGCGGGGTAAAATTTATGATGCCATGGACAACAGGCCGCTGGCCACCTCCAGCTACAAAGAGGCCTTGAAACTAGATGTGTACTGCTTTGAAGCCTTTGACCTTTTAACATCCCACCACATGTTGACTGCACAGGAAGGTGAGGATGATCTGGGAGATGATGTGGCCTCATCCTATAAATGTTGTACATAAATATGCCATTTATTCTTGAAATCTTGACTGAATTGACTGAAGTTTTCTATAAATAATTTTATTTTTCAATCTACAGAGAAAGACTTTCTTGACTCACTTCCCTTAAGTCAGCAATGCACAGATGAAGAGGAGGAGCTGTTACATTTCCTATTTGAGAATAAATTAAAGAAGGTAGGTGACTTTTTTTTAATTTATTTGTTTTTTTTTAATTTTTTTTATTTCTGTTTGATTCTGACAGTCTTGTTCTGTGTCCCTCCATAGTATAACAAACCCAGTGATTTGGTGGTGCCAGAGATGGTCAATGGTCTTCAGGAGAACTTGGATGTCGTGGTGTCCCTTGCTGAGAGACATTATTATAACTGTGATTTCAAGATGTGCTACAAACTCACATCAATGTAAGTGTCCACAGCTTTCACACTTACTTAGTTGTGTGTGTGGAACTCTGTTCTCCTGATTTTGCAATGAGGCAAAGAGTGTCTGCCCTAAAAACTCAGAGAATTATTGAGAATTTATAGAGAATTTGTAGATTATTTTTCTTTTGTAGCATTTTTTTTTCTTTAAACATATCTTTTAATGTTTTTATTTATAATACTTTACATTGCTCTTCATTATTTGTGTATAAATACTGATAATTGACTGTTGTTTCCATCTGGTTTAGTGAGATAGTCTTAGAAGTGTTGTTTTTGGCCCTTATTTTTTCAGTTAAATTTTAAAACACAAGTTGTTTCTAGGATCTTTTCCAGAGACAAGAACATGATCCCATATCAAGTATTTCATAAACGGCAGGTAAAAAACTCCCCTAGTGGGAGAAAAACCTTAAACCAAACAGTGGCAAGAAAAACTCCCCTTTAAGGGGGAAGAAACCGGGATCAGGACCTGGATCATGAGGGGGGACCCTCCTGCTGAAGACCAGCTGGGTAGAACAGGAAGTAGAGAGAACAGAGACACAAACACACCGTCAAAGGTACAAGACAGGATACAATACTATAATTATTCATCACGGAGGTGGAAAAACGCGGTTTTACAAACCTGATTAATCTGCCGTTTAAATGACAAAATCCTGATCAAAATAACTCCAAGGTTTCTCACAGTTTTACTGGAGGCCACCACAAGACCATCTAATCCCTTCCTGAGGTGTTTGGACCACAAACAACAAACTCTTGTTTTATTAATTTAGGAGCAAAACATTAGTGGACATCCAGTCTTTGATGTCCTTAAGACACACCTGAAGATTGTCTGATGGTTCTGTTTCATCTTCATAGACAGATACAGCTGCGTATCATCAGCATAACAATGAACATTAATGCTGTGGTTCTGGATAAAACTTTCAAGTGGAAAGAAAGAAGGAGGATTTTCTTCCCTTTCTTCTTTTTGGGTTTAAGATTGATGTTTGCTTTCAGGGTGATGGTAAAAGACCCCTTCCATGCCAACTGCTTACCAGTTCACATAGGAACGTTGGTAGAGCTTGGAAAAGCAAATGGTAAAATATATACACATCACAGATTAATTCTTGTTAAATGTTTAGGTCATCTGTTTGGCTTGTTAAAGAGTTTTTGTGTCTTTTCCCTGCAGAGCTGTTTTACCTCTCACACAAACTCGTAGACTTGTATCCAAACAACCCAGTGAGTGTTTCTCTACTTTTATGTCCCATTGATTTAACACAGTGATCAATATTTTTGAATGTTTTCTTTTTTTTTTTTTTTTATAACAAAATTCAACGTTTGACTAGGTATCCTGGTTTGCTGTTGGCTGCTACTATCTCATGGTGGGCCATAAAAACGAGCATGCTCGGCGATATCTTAGGTATGTATCTGAGTCTAAAAAAATTAATTGTATCCTGATTATTTCCATGTTTCTGCCTGTTTGCATTAAAGTTTAATCGGCCATGTGGGTTATGGTTTGTGTCTTGTAGCAAAGCCACCACCCTGGAGAGAACCTATGGTCCCGCCTGGATTGCTTACGGTCACTCGTTTGCAGTTGAGAGTGAACACGACCAGGCCATGGCCGCGTACTTCACTGCAGCGCAGCTTATGAAAGGGTGGGCAAACTACGGAGGCATCCTGGGATACTTGGTTCCATACACTGATTAATGACTAATAGCTACAATATAGATAACTGTAAAAACTCTAACCTAAATAGCAAAATGCAGCTTCAATGGGTTTATAGGTTTATCTGATTCATATATAGATAGTGTTAATAACTCAGAATTGTTTGTTTTTTTTCATTGTTTGATGCTTTAAAGGCAGGTGTTAAGAAGTATTTGCTCTTTCCTGCAGTGTCATAGATGATGACTTTGCAAAGAACTTCAGTTCTTCTTTTTAGTGGTTCTTTTTTAATTATGTTATTGTTTTGTTGTTTACCCTAATAGTTCAAGATCGGCTTAATATAAAAGGACAAACAAAAGCATGTGTTAAGTACTGATCCTTTGTAGGAACCTCAGAAAAATTGAAGCTAATCATTGTTATAGTTGGTATAGTCCCAAACTTTGGCAGCTGTCACTCATTTGTGATGCACAAGATTAAGGCAGTTTGTTTAGTCAAATATTGCTTTTCAGCTGTTTCAGGGTTTGGGATTTGGTCATTGTGCAACATTGCACTCATGGACAGTGGGCCGTGTTGTTGGCTCTGTGGTTGTGTACATGAGCGATGGAGGATTGTATACGTTGGATTGTGTTGTGGCTAAGAGCAGAAGTCTTTCACACAGGCGTAAATTAATGGATGTTTGGATGTTTATGTTCACAGGTCCAGTGGACTGAACCTCCATGTCTGGTAACCTGGTTTACTTGAGTCCTTCACGCAGGGTGGAGTTATTGTGTTAGAAGACGTTGGGTTGAAGCTTTATGAGTCCTGCCCATATTTGGAAACTGCATAAGTGTCTTTGGAATCTCAACCATATAGAATCTCCATATTGTCTTTCATAGTTTTGTTGTTTTTGTTTGTTTTATTCCCCTTCAGTTGATCACTTGGCTGCCATGCCGCACAATGCAACAGGCTTTTCCAAGCCCTATAACCTTACTTGTTTTGTTTTAATTAAACCACAGAATATTAAGTGCATTTCTCCTTCAGGTGTCACTTGCCCATGCTCTACATTGGACTGGAATATGGTCTTACTAACAACTCAAAGCTGGCAGAGCGTTTCTTCAGTCAGGCCCTTAGCATCGCCCCCGAGGATCCATTTGTCATTCATGAGATGGCAGTGGTCGCATTTCAGAACGGAGAGTGAGTATAAACACACGATAAAGAGTCTTGTAAGGAAACATAGATGACATTAATTTTATTAGTACAACACATGTGTGGTACATGCAGTGGAGTTGACCCGCTCCTGAATGGTTGTTGAGTTTCAGCTCCACAGGGACCAGAACTTGGACATCTGCAACTTTCAGCTCCTCAAAAAACACTGGAAGACGCCCAACTCTCATCTGTTTTTTGCAGTTTATGCCAACAAAAAAAATCAAATGCTGTATCTGAGGTATCAAGAGATGATGGGACTTTATTTTATTCAGTTTCCTAAATCCAAACTAAACACATTTGGATTAAACTGCCAATTTATCATCCAGAAGATCAAAAAGGGGGGTCTACATTTGATCTAGAGAAATCAAAGCTAGCATTATCTAAACTTTTTTTTTTTTTTTTCATGACCATTCTTGTCAGTGTGGACATCGTGCACACCACGTATGTACGATGAACACCGAAATTGGACCTCTGCTTTTAACCCGTTTGAAACTGCGTTTCACTAGTGAGCAGTGGGCTGCTAGAACCAGCACCCGGGGAGCAATTGGGAGTTAGTTCTGGGCTTGAACCTGGGTCCTCCACGCCCAAGCCCACCACTAGGCCACCACTCCCTAAACTTTGTCCCTAAACTTACTTAATCACAAACGTTTTGTAGACACAGACTTTCTCTGACAGCTCGCGTTAACCTCTGACGTTAATTCGGTTTAAATACTTCTCCAATAGAGAAGTATACCCTAAAGGCAAATGGATGAATTAATCCTTGGCAGATTAGGGACTGATTTCATTCATCTCCACTATCAGTTTACTTCAGATTATGGAGCTACTGAGCACCAGATCCAGAGTTACAACTTTAAATCTAGTGTTAGGTAGCTAATAGTAGATCTGAAGTTATCTAGAGCTCTAACTTCAGATCTGTTAGAAAACTAAATCTGCAGTCATGACGGCAGTAACATGAGACTTCCCTCTGCAAACCCTCACCTCCAATTTTATTACCAACCGTATCTATTTTTAGATTTTCTACATATCCCTCCATGCCCATTTTAAATCCTATTTAAAAGCTCTTCAACTAAAGGGGGCTTTTTGTGTTTTTTGTGTCTAACCTTTGTCTAAAACATTTTGGGGTGATGTAAGGAGTAACCAAGGGGGGTGGGGCTTACCGCTCACGCAAATGTGAAAGATTTCAACAGATGTCATCAATGTACGCATGTACCATATGTCTGGGTATTTGCTCACCATTTATTTGACTTTCTACAGCTGGAAGACGGCAGAAAGGTATTTTCTTGATGCGATGGAGAAGATCAAGGCCATTGGAAATGAGGTATCAGCTGATTTCTTTACCAGGTCGAATCATCATGATTACGTCTGTGAAACGAACTCTCCATCTTTGCTCTCTTCAAATTAAAGGTCACTGTCGACAAGTGGGAGCCTTTGTTAAACAACTTGGGTCATGTGTGTCGGAAGTTAAAGTAAGTATGCAGTTTCATGCAGTCCAAATGCCTAAATAAAGAAAACCGGCCACACAAACACTATATGTGTCAAACGGTTTGTCACATGTAGTTTGTTAAATACAGGTGCTTTATGAATTATTATGTAAGGAGAATGCCTATAATTCTTGTAAAACTATTAAATTGTATTACTTCTAGCCACCACTAAGTACTGATAAAATTTCATTGTAGGATTTCTTTACAAAAACAACCTGCAAATTCAGAGAAGTTCCAGGCTCTGACATTGATATCGGAAATGTTTAAGTCCGCAGAGTAAATCGGTGCTTTTGAGAATTGAAATGTGACTTGATTGCGATGCCCACGCTTTTATTCACATGCGCAAAGTACATGTCTAAATAATAATGTTAAGAAAATATAAAAAATCTGTAAGAAATGTCCATCTGTTTATTCATCGACTCATCAATTATAAAATGAATGTCCGTGTAAAGCTGGCTTGTATCTCACTTCCAAACAAATTCAGCCGCTGTCACCGGACCGGTGTCCCGGAGGAAGGCCTGTTTTTTCCTCTTAGACGTTGTTTAAACAGACTTGCTGACATTTCCCAAGGCAGTGCCATTAGCTGTTGCACAAGTACAGGAGGGTCATTTCTAAGTTTTACGATCAAGCATTAAACAGAGCGGCGCTTCAAAATGTGCTTCTCTGTGAAACTGCTAGACTTCCAAGAGCGAACTGGATGTGAGATGGGAACGAAACTCGGAGGCACTCAGCTACAGACATTTGTGATGTGAGCCCTGTTTTATAGGAATCATTTCCATGGGTGTGATATCTGCTCCTATAAATGTAATAATATCCACATGATTAACTTTGAGGTCAGCTGCATTTTATCATATATAGTCTTATATGACCTCAGTTATTACATCATTACAACATCCACGCCACCATTTGTTCTTTTAATTCATTTTTAAGCTACTTGCATAACTGCCTTGTGTCGTCACATTTCCAAGCAGTGAATGCAAACTGAGAGGAAAATGTTGCACATTTAGAAATAATTTCAAACATTTGGTATAAAAGCGCGAGCGTCCAACAGCGCAGCTGTTTGCATTCTGGAGACAGCGATTGTGGCCTTGTTTAAAACGGATATAAGAAGCACACACACACTTGTAAAATTACAGGTTTTAAAATAGAAAGACGAGGATGACATAAAAGCCGGACTTTTTACATCTTTGATACAATATTCCAACAAACAGAAAACCAGAGAAAAAGATTGGGGATGTTTTTAAATAAAAGAAACCTTCCACATCCACCACATCTCCGATAACTTCACACATCTAGATTTGGACATTTATTCTTAAAAAGGTTCAAGTTCCTCCACGCTCCTGTGTGCAGCTCTCTTCAGGTCAGTCCATGGCTTTTTCGTGGGACCGAGGTTCATCTCTGACACCATCCCAGGACTTTGACTTTCCTTTCTTGAATCCGTGTCATGGTGGACTTTGATGAGAGCTTTGGGTTATGTGGGAATGTGAAAGTCTTCTTCATTTTCAGCTTTTTGACAAAGGACAGTTTGTGCACCAAAATATCTTGGGTTCTGGAGCTTGATTAATGTTCCCATCTATCTTGACCAGTGCCCCGGGTCCAGCAGGGGAGAACCCCCACACCATACGCTGCCCCCACCATGCTTCCCTGTTGGATTTGTGCTGGATTTGCACCAAAGATACATTTTTAGTAGTGAGGCAAAAAAGTTCAGACTTTGTCTCATCAGACTGGCGCACATGTTCCACCTGGCTTGGCATGACTGACTCTTCAGCCATATTCTACTTTCTTTTCTTTAAAAAAAAACAACAACAATAAAACCCAGTCTTACCCCCCACCCCACAGCCCTGATCGGTGCAGAGTCAGGAGATATAGGAGATGGAGGTCACATGTCGGGCGGGTCCAGAACCTGCCACGAAACTTCAGTAGTTCCTTCAGAGTTGCTGTAGCCTCTTGGTAGGCTTCCTGACAAGTTTTCTTCTTCCTCTCCGCAACTTTGCAAGCTCGTTGTGCTGTTTGAAATGTGTCTGGTGCAACATTTTCTCCACTTGTTGATGGTGGTTTTGACGGTGTTCCACGGTTCCTTCAGTACGATTGGAGTTCTTTTGTGGTCTCTCCTGATTGGTTCTTTTTGAGCCTTGCAGTTTCCTTAACAGCTTTCTGTGGACCATGGCAATCAGCAGAAACAATTCTGAAGATTCAGGCAAATACTACGACTTTTATCTGTTTTTTTAATCAGGATGGCTGCAGTTGACGGCAGGTGACAGACGTTTACCTGCAGACCAGGTATCAAATGTGATGAACTCAGGACAGTTGGCACCTCCGTTACAGAAGGGTGCTAAAGTAACGAGTCTCCAGAAAACAGAATGGGAAACGTTATCTATTAGTTTTGACTGAACTCTTGTCACATTTCTCAAAGTCCTCGATATAATGTTTTGAATCCACTGATAAACACTGCTCTTGTTTGTTTTTGTAGAAAGTACGACCAGGCTCTGGAGTACCATCGTCAAGCGCTGGTGTTGATCCCTCAGCATGCCTCCACTTATGCTGCTATAGGATACGTGCACAGCCTCATGGGGGACTTTGAAAGTGCTATTGACTATTTTCACACGGTGAGTCTGGCGGGGTTTATTTCCCAGCTTCCTTCAGTCCTGATGAGTATAGCTTTCTTCCCAAACACTCAGAAATATGAGTAGGCTCAATAAACCTGTAAAACTGTCAATTATTCTGGATCTTAAAGGCCTGCCGCAGTTTGTTTTTGTCTGCATGCATATTTTAAAAGATTTACATTGCACTTTACACTGCAACATTTCAATCTTCCCTTGAGTGATAAAAAAGTTTAACTAGATTTGATTCAGTTTCTCCTCTGTGTTGCAGGCGCTTGGCCTGAAGAGGGACGACACGTTCTCTGTGACGATGCTGGGCCACTGTATCGAGATGTACATTGGTGACACTGATGCTTACATAGGTTGGTGGGTTTTGTGTAGTTTGTGGATAATAAGTCTTTATTTCTAAGGCACTTTTCATACATAAAAGTTTATCACATATTTAATAATAATACAAGTTAAAACCAGACGCCCTCCCTAATACATACATGCACATAAAACATGAAGGGGGGGCCAACCCCACCCCAACGGAGGAGCAGTCCTGCGCCACACACAGCCACCCCTGACGCTGAGGGCTCCCACCGAAGAGACGCTGGATATTAAGAACTAAAATGAAGTCTATCATAAAATAATAAAAAAGATATAGACCAAAATGTAAAATAAATAATTCAACAAACCTTAAATCTGACAATACTAAAAAAAATCAAATAAATATTGTTAAGTAAAACTCCAGTAATAAAATAAAGATGATAAAGGGATATTAATTAAACGCAAGACAAAAAAAAAAAACAGGTCTCGAGCCTTCTTTTCTTTTTTCTTTTTTTTTTTTTAAGATCTCAACGCTCTCTACAGGCCCCAGGTTCTCCGTCAGGCTCTTCATAAAAAAACGAAACGCGGCCTCGCTCTGGGTTGGGACTGACTTTTGGAATAACTCGAAGGCCGGTACTGGAGGACCTCGGGGTCCGTGAGGGTTGGTATGGGAAAAGTAACTCGCAGAGATGAGAGAGGCCAAGACCATTAAGACATTTAAAAACAACCAAGAGGACCGTAAATTCCATGGTGACACACACGGGAGCCAATGCAGCGATCTTTCAACTGGTAATCTTGTGGGCTTGCTTTCCGGTCTTCGTCAGCACACAAGCAGCTGAATTCTGAAGAAAAGGAAGGTGCAATGTACTTTTTCAGGAAGACCAGAAAGCCGAGCGTTACAGCAGTCATGCGTTAGGATCTCCGTGTTGGCCGGAGAGAGAGAGGCGGAGTCTGGCTATATTCTTAAGGTGGTAGAATTGACACTAATTAAGATGTATAAACTTAGGACAAGGCCTTGTTTTCCATTTTTTTTCACAAGATGTTTAGACTTATTTTTGTGTCTGTAGAAATGCGTTCAACCATCACAAGGCTTTTGTCTGTCTGGAAACAAATCAGAACGTAGTTGAGGAGATTTTAATCCAGGAAAAATGCCAGATGTCCTTCTTTCTTCCAGGAAGTCTTGCCACTGTGGAAAGAACCTCGCATTCCCTCTTACGTCCTGCACTGTCTGTGCTGTAAACTACATTTTTGAGTAGCAACAGAATTCTCTGTCAGGGAACAATTTCAACACATCTGGAGGGATAAACTGCTGCTACATCATTTTTTTTTCCTTTGAAAGCTCCTCAGCGACAGAAAACACTGAAGATGTGCAGGAGGGTGTTTTAGATGAGCCTAGTGGTTGTATGTAGAAGAAAATAACGCATTGTCATTTGTTTCCAACTAAGGCACCGACATCAATGACAAGGTGAGAAGCAACTTGAACACTCCAGCACTGATGAAGATGTTGAACACGTCAGAGCAGAGTGAGCTTCTGGCTACTCCGAGGTTGGAGGAGACCAACGTAGCATCATTGGAAACACCAGTGTCCAGTCAGGACAAGATGATGCTGGAGACGCCTCTTCGGCTCTCGTTAACCCTGGAGTGCGACATGTACGAGAGCGATGTGATGTTGGACACCTTGTCAGACACCAGCACATGATCTCATGGTGCTTCATGAGGGGGAACTGTTGTAGTGACAGGTTGTCACAGGTGCACATTTCCAAGTTCAAGGACAACATTGAAACCCACAGCTCCATAATATGAATGACCCCTGGTGTGCAGTATATGGGTGTCTGGACAGCAACAAAGCATGACTGAGTGAGTTGTTAACCTTCTGAACATGAGTGTGAATGCATTTGTATACAGCTCCTGCTGTAGAACTCAGAAATGCACTTTAAAGGGGGATATGTACTCTTGTCTTTGGGTTTTTTACGTCGGCTTAAAACACTGGGAGCATGTGGCCGTCTGACTCCTGATTGGCCAGAACAAACACAACACACCTCACTTCACCAGAGAACGAGGACAGTAGTCCGTTTTTACTGCCTGTGGCAGGGCGCTGCACACTGCTTAACCTGTGGATTTTCACCCTCAATAAGGAGTCAGCTCATTACAATTTTGGTAACTAAACAATTTTGGTTATTCATATAATAAACCATGTATCTATCTTTAAAGAGAGGCTGTTTTTGATCGTGTATTTTATTTATTTATGTTAGAGTATTTTATTCAGAATGAAATGTTTCTGCCACAAAAAAACAAACCTTTTGCTGAAGACGGCAGTGGAGTAAAATGTTAGAGGTGCAGCGATTCTAGTTCCCCGATCGTTGGAGTGGTAGATGAAATGGAAGCTTGAAGAGAGTCCGAGTCGTGGGAGTATTTGGAAACGCCTAACGGAGACAGCATCCCTCTGCGAGGAGCTTCCACATCAGGGGAGGAGTGAGCTCCCAGATGGAAACGCGTTTGTCTGACGAGTGAAAACCTCAACCAGCTGGGCGGCTTGTGCGTCCAATGGAGAGCACCTGCGGCAGCTGGTGCAGAGATGGGCTGTACTCCGTCCAAGTCAACGGGGATTTACACCCACGACAGGGTCTACCGGGACCAGGACACCTGCTCCACGTTCGTCCCCAGCTCGAAGAGCTCCGTGTCCTCACCTGAGAGATCCCGGGTGCGTGTGGGGATCAGCAGCCGAAAGCAAACTTTCCTCAGCGGTGAGGCTGGTTCCACTTCTCTTCATTTGTTCGCCATAAAACGTTGTTTCAAGTGCTTTCATCCGTGATCTCTCTGGAAGGATATTTTGCAAGATAACCGAAACGATATAGGTTTATTCCAGTCGCAGTTAATTCACGTAAGTTTTGACCCCATCCCCCACTTCCATGCAGAGATGTCCACAGGCCAGTGAGCCAGTCGTCTCCCCGCGGGTCCTGGAGCTCGGTGGCCGGCGCCGCTCCAGGCATCAGTCCCGGGACGAGCCAGTGCGGTATGAAGCCCAGCAGCCTGACCCGGGACCGGCACGCCGAGGACGGGGGGACTGATTAGATTTCAGCAGGTCCAGACTCATCCGGGATATGTGACAGGAGCTCTGTTTAAACCACTCTAGAAAACACATGTTTGTTTCTCCCACGCATTATTATATCCATTTAGTTAGGAAGAAATAAATGTATTTCTAAACAATTGCTGTCAGTTTTCGGCGTTTAAAACAGAAAAAATTGAAATAATTAAATTACAAATTACATTTCTGAAATATTCAAAACATCAGGCTATCGACGACTTTAAATACCACAGAGTTAATCTGAAATCATTTAAACTGAAGCCAAGCCACAAAAGCCTTTTCTAATTCCATCCACTCGCGAGATTAGGCTCCGATATTCTCGCGAAAACACAGCTGCTTAACACAAGCGGGAGAGGGAGATGGAGAGAAATGAGGTCTGAGAAGGAGCAGATGACCGTGGGCAAGGAGAAAGGTGTCGTCGAGATACAGTTTAGGGACGTCCCGCGGGAGCAGGAAACCAATCCTGCTAACCTGAAACCGAAAGAAGACAAGAAAGAGGTTTTTACAAAGGTAGGTGGCCCCGTTTTGCGACGTGTCGCATTGTTTTCGCTGCGTGGAAACATGGAGGAGACGGAGGGAGGTCGGGACCGTTTCAGCACCGCGGACAGCGACACAATTGGACCGAGCTGAGTTCACGGCGATTCCCCGACGTCCGCCCGCGTGATTGGCGTCACCCACGCCAGTCACGACCGATCACTGACGCGGGGTGGGTGGTTGCAGATGGAGCCCACGTTTACAAGTGATGTTCCACGAAAACTGCACAGGTTGAGGCTTTCCGTCCATAGTGGTGCGTCACGAACGCACGCTGAACACATTACGTCCTGTAACCCCACTTCTCATAACGAGCATTAATTATATGGATATGTGTAGTAGTTCAGATTTGTGACAGCAGAAATATTGTTAAACGTACCATTATTGTAATAATTAATTTGTTAGATGGATGACTCAAATGTTTTCCATCCATCCATCCATCCATGGGGAAGAAGGATTTGCATTAAAGATCTAAATCAGGCTTAAGAATTTAAACGCTGTTTGCATGTACAACATAACCAAAAAGGTTGGCTACAGAAACATTGAACTGTTAAAGTTGCAAATACTAAAACCAAAGTTCTTACTTGACAAACTGGAAAACTAGGAAAGTACCTTTGATTTAGTTTTTTATTTCTTTGCAGTTCACATTTTCTGTTTGCAGTTTTGTCTCAAGTTTATGATTTGTTAATATACATCAATATTATAATTTCAGACTTGCAACACTTTAAAAAAAACTTATTGCTAGTAAGGAGGTAAAATAACTATATATTATTATTTTAAATAAGTGATGCCAACAGGTGATTATATTGATTTTGTACAAGAGTAGTATCCATGAAAAACGGAACTTTTTAAATGTTTAAAATTTGATTGAAGAAAAATGGGAAGGGGTTTTGAATTGTTCCCTTCTACTGTGCATAAAATCATTAAGGATGCATCTGGAGGAATTTGAGTGCATGGAAGGGAAGGATGCAGGCCTGAAGTGGATGCTGTCTCCGGTCCCTCACATAGCCCTGTCACTAATTGATGGTGTCCCTATAAATAAAGCCTTTTTAATCACTGCAACACAGAGCTACATGAACAAATGCCTTTTAAAACTTTACTGTGCAACAGTGAAGCTTCCTGTGGACCTTGTCCAGACACAGCAGTGATGTTTCTGGTCCTAGGAGGGTCTAGGATGGACCAGCACACGGTGGAACTGCATGCTTTCATCGTTTCCACTGTGTCATCCTCTTTGGCAGACATGTGCTCCATGTGCTTCTGCCGGAAGACAGGAGGACCAAAGCTCACGATTGCTGGTGATCTGGGATTGCAGAGTCCTTAGAAAAGGCTCATGTCCACTTCTGTAAAGCCAGCATTAATTAGGAAAAAGACATATTTTCCAGGGACTCATTCAATCATAAAACATAACATTAATTCAATTCAATTCAATTTTATTTATATAGCATCTATTACAACACAAGTTGTCTCCAGGATCTTTCCACAGACCAGAACATGACCCCGATCAATTATTACATAAACAACAGCAGGTAAAAACTCCCCTAGTGGAAGAAAAACCTTAAACCAAACAGTGGCAAGAAAAACCCCTTTAAGAGGGAAGAAACCTGGATCAGGACCTGGCTCATGAGGGGGGACCCTCCTGCCGAAGGCCAGCCGGGTAGAGCAGGAAGTAAAGAAAGAGTAGAGACACAGAGACACCGTCAAAGGTACAAGACAGGATACAATAGTAACTATCATCAGTAGTCCAATTAGACTTCTGTGTATATGGGTGATATATGGATAGACGGTGATACAAGGAGATGAGGACTGCAGGTCGGAATGTCAGCAAGTATCCAACAGACATCCATACAGACAGGTGAAGGCAGACACTGGGATGGTCAGAGGTGGAACTGCAGGTCAGCAAGCAGCTCCTGAGGTTCTGGTCTGCAGGACATGTACAGAAGAGGAAAAGAAGGGCCAGACAAGCACAAAAAACTACCAGAACAATGGACCACAATTATGTTTATGGGATACTGTTAATAAATGAGGGTTGAGGTGAAGCAGAGACAGAGAAGGCAAAGAGAAACAGAGGAGGTGAAAGGCACCACTCAGTGGATCACGTTGGTGCCCCCCTGCAGCAGAGGCCTATAACAGCATATCTACACCGAAGCTGTTTAAAATGAGCTGCTCTAATCTGGTCCTGCAGCTGCAGCTTTGACTACTGGTCCTGACACATTAAGGTACTAAATATACACTAACTATTTGCTTTATTAAACAGAAATGTTTTAAGTTTAGTTTTAAAGGTGGAGGTGGTGTCAGCCTCCTTCACCCAAACTGGAAGTTGGTTCCATAGTGATGGTTCCTGATAACAGAAAGCCCGTCCTCCAGATCTACATCTGGATCTTCTAGGAACTACGAGTAAACCTGCACCCTGAGAACGGAGAGCTCTATTAGGAACGTGCGGTTCTATCAGGTCTTGCAAATATCGCGGCGCTAGTCCATTTTGGACTTTATATGCCAGTAATAAAACTTTGAATTGGATTCTAAATTTTACAGGGAGCCAATGGAGGGAAGCTAAAACTGGAGAGACGTGGTCTCTCTTGTTGGTTCTTGTTGGTTCCATAGTGATGGTTCCTGATAACAGAAGACCCGTCCTCCAGATCTACATATGGACCTTCTAGGAACTACGAGTAAACCTACACTCTGAGAACGGAGAACTCTGTTAGAAACATAAGGAACCATCAGGTCTTGGAGATAACCAGGAGTTTCGATGTTTAGGACTTTATACACAAGTAATAAAATGTTGAATTAGATTTTTAGATCAGTTTTCCGGGGAGCCAATGGAGGGAAGTGAACACTGGAGAGACGTGGTCTCTTGTTGGTTCCTGTCAGCATTCGCGCTGCTGCATTTTGGATCATCTGGAGGATCTTCAGAGAATTACTTGGACATCCAGCCAACAACACATTGACAGTAATCTAGTCTAGAAGATACAGACGCGTGAATTAGTTTTCCAGCATCACTCTGCGAGAGGATGCTCCTGATCTTTGCGATATTACGGAGGTGGAAAAACGCAGTTTTAAAGACCTGATTAATCTGCTGTTTAAATGACAAATCCTGATCGAATATAACGCCAAGGTTTCGCACAGTTTTACTGGAGGCCATCGCAAGACCATCTAATCCCTTCCTGAGGTGTTTGGACCACAAACAACATCCTCTGTTTTATCAGAATTTAGGAGTAAAACATTAGTGGACATCCAGTCCTTGATGTCCTGAAGACACCTGAAGTTTGTCTGATGGTTCTGTTTCATCTTCATAGACAGATACAGCTGCGTATCATCAGCATAACAATGAACATTAATGATGTGGTTCCGGATAAAACTTCCTACATTAACACTAGTATGAATCTATAAATAGATAAATGTTTACACTCTTTCATAAACATGCACTCACACATTTTAAACATATAGAGCCTTATGTAAATAAATCTAAATAAGTGAATCTGTTTTATATGAATGTACACAAAATAAATCTATAAAATGAAGTGTTTTTCTGAGTTAGGATTGATGAAGCTCGGGTATGGCTTCCGTTTCGTGGAAGTTGATGGAGGGATGGACGAAGGCTGGCTGGATTAAGCTGAGGGCTTCACAGGAGCAGTTAAAAAACATTCCTGTATAGAAAAAAGACACGGACTGAGATTTGATATGGAAACGCTCGTCACCGGAGCAGCTGGGAGTAAAGAATAACGTGTTGTGACTTGTGTGTTCTCAAGATACTGCATCCTAAGTGTTCACTTTTCATACGTTAATTAAAAACTGCTACTACTCCTACTGCTTAGATCCCATAAAAAATAAAAATCTTTGTCACAACCTTGGATAGGTTTGTTGTTCATGTGTACCTGACCAGTAATATCTCTAGAACAGAAATATCGAGCCGTGAACGCCCTCTTCCTGCCCTTCATACTGATCAAATCGGAGGTGTTTATGATGGTTTGCAGGTGGTGATTCGAAGGCTCCCACCCACCCTGTCAAAAGAGCAGCTAGAAGAACAACTAAGTCCACTTCCATCCTACGACTATTTTGAGTTCTTCTCAGCAGATCAAAGGTCTGATCAGTTTGAAAACATGGTGATCCGAAGATGCTCTTGTTTTACTGAATGTTTCTGACTTCTTTCTCTTGAACGTTTCTTTACAGTCTGTATCCTCACCTGTTCTCCAGAGCGTATATCAATTTTAAAAACACTGAGGACATCCTGCTGTTCAGGGATCGATTTGATGGCTATGTCTTCATCGACAACAAAGGTGGGTTTCTAATTGTCTCCAAATCCATTTTGACTTTGTTGACAAAGCATAAATGTTGACACAAAGGACAACCTGTCCTTGTACACGAAGCACAAACACAAGCCTGTTTGATTTGCAGCTGCAGGTTGAATTTAATGGATAAAGAAGTGGCTTTGTTGCCATCGCTACTATCTGAACTGCCTTGCATGTCAATACTTACTCAGGCCAGGAGTATCCTGCCGTGGTGGAGTTCGCTCCCTTCCAGAAAATTTCTAAGAAGAAGCTGAAAAAGAAAGACGCTAAAGCTGGAAGCATTGAAGAAGGTACTAAATACAAAATACGTATCACGAGGATGATTTTGGTCCTTCTAGTCGACAATACTGCCCGCTTCTTTTAAACTTGTCTTTTCATCTGTCATATTATCACACAGCTGCACTACCCACTGTTTGTACCACTACGTAATGGTTCAACCTTTTTAACTTTACTTTACTGTTCACAACATGTACATAAGATTTACGATGTACAGAGATACACATTTGTATTTAAACTTGTTGATTTAGTTTTGTATGTGAAACTGATGTAGACCCAGAGTACAAGCGATTCCTGGAGAATTATTCCTGCGACGAGGAAAAGTCGATGGCCAACCCGGAGACTCTGCTGGGAGAGATCGAGGCCAAGACCAAGGAGCTCATAGGTGCGCCGCCATCTGCAGATTCTTATGATTATTGTTCAAAAAAGTGCGAGATTTATGTGCAGGTGAGTTGTAGGTAAGCCAACAAAACTTTGGTTTAATTCCCCGTTATCTTTCAGCCAAACGAACAACACCTCTACTTGAGTACATCAAAAATAAGAAAATTGAAAAGCAGGTAAGAAAGAAACAGAACGCGCAAGTAAAAATATACAGCTGTATAAAGCTGTCTTTATAATGTGAAAATGAACCTTGAACGTATCCCACCTTCCTCTACAGAGAATAAGAGAGGAGAAGAGAGAGGAGAGGAGACGACGGGAGCTGGAAAAGAAACGCCAGAGGGAGGAGGAAAAGAGAAAACGGCGAGAGGAGGAGAGACGCAAGCGGAAAGAGGCAGAGAAGCAGAAGAAACTGTCCGACAAAGACATTAAAATTAAGGTAACTCCTCTTCATTACAAAGCTGTTTGATACTGACGCCTTTATTTTTGTTTGTTGAGTTCATCAGCGTTAAGATTGGAGTTTTTCTGTGTCGTGTGCTTGAGAAGCTCCTGAAGAAGAGTGACAGAGATGATGACGCTGACTCAGACCGACTGAAGGACAAGAGCGACACCGGAGAGGCTGACAGAGGCAAATGGGAGAAAACTGGAGGACAAATGAAGTCAAAAGAACCAAAAGAGAAGTAAGACATGATCAACCAATGGAGCTAAAGTGACATTTTTAATAAGCCCACCCCCCGTTTTTAAATGGGTCCTTAATCAATAACTTCTGATCAAACGTTACGGAGCCTCTAAATAAGCATCTAATAAAAATGTAATTTGATATAAAAATGCAAAACACGGTAGAAACAACAGTGGTACTGTTGACGGCGTTGGACCTTACGCGCCAGATATTCAAACTTTAATCTTGTAGTTATTGATTATCGATCTGTAAAGTGTTCATGTTTGATTCTAAATTCATTCAAGGTTTCTTTTTTTGGTTTAAATAAGAGTCTCTTTTTATTTGTGAAACATACTTATACCTTATGAGTATGTTTTAAATGTACAAACTGTTTCCATGTCTGGACAGAAAAAGCCAGCTGACGTCAACCTTGTTGTTGCCCCTGCTATCTGCTGTCTGACCACTAGGGGTCATCCCGACAGCGAGAAGGAGCAGCACAGCCGCAGGCAGAGAGACAAGGACCACCGCGGGAAGGATGAAGACAGGAAACGACAGCAGCACCACTATGAGTTTGACAAGTTCATGCGGAGGAAAGATGAGACCAAATGGGGAAAGGGTTACTGCCAGGACCGACCCAAAAAAGACGGGCATCATCATGGCTTTTCCTATTGTCCAGACAGTGGAGACAAGATGGGAAAGGAGGACAGAGAGGACCTGGGTAACAGGAAGGAGCGCCTCCGAAACAAGGTGAGCGAGAAGGTGAGCACGAGATTGAGAGGATGCTGATTTCTTTGTCTCACGGGATGTAACTGTTTCAGAGTATTTGACAGTTTGATGATGAAAACATTTCAGCTCACTTTAATCATAATATCACTGGCTGATGAGGACGGTGGGAAGATGAGAAACACCGGACTGAAGCCGCGTTAAGAAAATACACATTTTTGATGTTTTATCACAATACTGAATTATCTGAATTGTTTTTAGTCCGCTCTTGCGATGCTGATGACTGATGACAAGCCGGAGCAGGCTGCAGCCTTTCCGGCTGGAAACGCGTTTATATTTACGTAAGAGAGTCAGCCGCCTGTGAATACCTTTATGGAAGCCATTAAAGATGTTTGTGTGCAACACATCATTTCAGGCTTGCCATTCCTCCTCGTCTTGAGTTTGTAGCGTCACAGATTTCCACGTTGAAACAGCTGTGATGTACCAAACCCTTGAGGTTGCAGGTCCTTCTCCTAGCAGTGCTGCAGCTCCATGTCATTAAGTGGCGAGTTCTCGTCCTGCCCACATTTACGGCCGGGATGAGAAGCATAGCTGTCGGTTGGGGGATGATCACAGTCAGCTGCAGACCTTCACCGTTTCCTCTCAGAGGACTTTCTGTACTTTCCAGCTCATTCTTGTGCGTGAGTACGTTGTGTCCGACTTGTCTCTGCTCTGTCTTCCTGCAGGACCGTCCAGCCATGCAGCTCTACCAGCCAGGCTCACGCAACAGGAAGCGCATGAGCTCAGCCAGTAAAGGCTACGACTGCATCGCTGTGAGCCGCTCACCTGAACGCAGGACAGAGCATTGTTATGAGGTCGTCTCCATGGCAACAGGGCTGGAGAGGGGCTTTGAGAAAGACAAGGAGGGAGAGTGAGCAGTAAAGCTTGAGCTTGTAAAATAGAAATCAGTCAGTCGGTAGCAGATCGGCTGGATAACTGTGGGGCTTTGAAGAACGAGAACTACAAGCACTTCAAAAGAAAAAAAGGTTTTTTATGGCTTTAGTTGTAATGAAATTCAGATCCATGAATGTCACTTAAGGTTTTGCTTTGAGTTTGAATATGTAAAGAATAGTAGATAGCACAAGTCTTTAATCAGATTGTCCCTTTTTATGTGATTTTCGTAATCTCCTTTCGTAGTGCCAGTTGACCAACACTTGAAGGTGTCCAGCATCACTCCGTCCCGTCATGTTTTTGAAGTGTGTCCCTGTAGGAAGCATCTCCCTCCATTACCAGTTCACAGGTGAAACAACCACCTCGTCCTCTGCAGGACGGCTTCCTTCCCAGCCTTTGTCTAGTCTGCTGAGCCTGGATGTTTCAACGCATATAAAGATTTGAACATAGCTAAAAATAATGTGTTTAGAAAAGAGAGCCAGTTTGGCAGTAATAGTGTGTGTGTGTGTGTGTGTGTGTGTATATAAAAGCAAACAGGATTGATTGCTCACTTACGAGGACAAATGAGTTGTCAGTTAAGATTTTTACACGTAGTTTATCTTATTATGAGGTGTCAAACAACAAAGACAGGGTTGGGTTTTTTTGTGAGCCAAGCTGTGTACATGATCAACCACGAGCCAGGAAGAACACTCTGCATTTATAAAACGCATTCTTGGAAACACAATATGAGATTAGAAAGCATGGCACCAGTTGGTGAGTAAAATCCTTTTCTATGCTTTGTGCATGGTTTTTTATTGATGCTGTTAAATAAATCTAATGCAAAAGTCATATATATTCATAATATAAGCCTTATTTTAATTTTGCATATGACCTAACATTTATCTGTAACTGTAAATTACTGCTTTGTGTTTCTTTTTCTTTCCTTAAGTTGTGACAAAATAAAGCTCTTCTGCAAGAACAGTTTGATTGACAGCTCGGGTGTGACATCACTGACCAGAACGCTAATAAAGTGCATGAGGATGTTGAGTTTGTGTGAGTAGACAAACATATCTTTGTTTTGTACACATATTGTACACGTGCGCACACATCCAGCAGCGTCATGACTGCACTCATCCTGTATGTGAGATGAGTATCACGTATGAACGGAGGAAAGGTACCGTGTTTCTTCTTCTTTAATCCCCGGATGATGAGGAAACCTCACAGAAGGTGTCTGCCAGACTTTCACCCAGCTAAAGCAGAACTGTCATCAGCAACAGGAAGCCAGCAGCACGCGAATGCGCACACGCCACTGAATCTCGTGGATTTGTTGAAATCCTGTGCTCTCACTTCACTTTTACAGATCATTGTATGAAACAGGTTCGTGTCTGTGCACGTGTTTAAGGGCGTGCAGCATAGCGCGTGAATGCCCATAGTTCAGACGTCTCTGTTATGGTCCGTCTCTCTTTAGTTGGTGCACTTGCACGTATGCGACAGGTGCTTTTTTTCTACGTACAGTACGTCACATGGATTTTTATATTTTAGTCACATCAGCGACGTGACGTCTACAAGTACATGAAAGTGAAATGAACATATGGAGCTTTCAGCTTTTTTCTGTTTCATTTCTGGTTTCTTGTAAGTTCTCTGTATCGTTCAGCGTAGACAACGCACAGAGACGTATGGAAGTAACTAGTAACTGGAAGTAACGTAAGTGACTAGTTCAGTGCATGAGGAGAACCAAGACGAGCACAAGAGAGTAAGTGTGAGCGATGTCCTCGTCTGTCGCTCCTGGATGGGACAGAGCCTCAGCAGTTCTTTCAGGCTGAAGCTGCTGTGCGGCCGTTACTTCGGTTGGTGGAATGAAGCCTGTCACATGGTGTGTTTCCTCTCTTTGGCACTCAACCCCATTTCCCTCGCAGCCTTCCTCACCCTCAAGACCTGCAGCTGCCACTCACGTGCTCACCTGCCACATCTGCCTCCGTGATCCTGAAGGTAAGATCTCAGCAGACCTTTGCTGGGTTTTCAAACTTTTATTAATCCTGACTTTAGAGTTATAATAGCCTTGAGGGCACCACGTGTTGTTTCCTAAACTCTTTCTCTATTTCACCATTTTCTTGGATTTGTGTATAGTATTACTTTATCGCTTTTAAAAACAGAAGGGAAAATACCACAATTAAAAGACAATATGACAATAAGCTGCCTGTTTAAAACATATTTTCTGACACAAGTACAAACATCAGCGATTTGAAATAAACATATTTTACGGTCCGTGGAGAGTTAGTGTGTTGTTGTTATCAAGCTATGCAAAGTGCACTGACTTGTGCTACATTTATATCTGACAACATCCTGTTATCATCTGTTATGTGTTTTGTTTTTTAAATTGGAATTAATTACTGGTGCCCATTAAGTTGGAATCATTTTGTTTTCAGAAGCACTCCTCTTTTATGTTTTTGTTTTTTTTAAATCATTTTATAAGAAGAGGTAGAAAGCGTTTTATTCCAGCTTCCTGAGCAACGGCGTCGTCTTTCCATCTTTCACCAGTGATTTGTTGTGTTTCTGGACTGACTCCTAAAATGTCTCTGACACGACCCACATCGATGATTTCACTGATGTAGTAACAAGGTACTTTCCATTACTTCAGATTTACATGGAAACAATCGTTACCCAGAAAGGGTTTTTACTTGGGTGCAGTTCCTCTGCGTCTCCTTGTGGTGTTGTGGTGAATCCCTCCACCTTCACCACATGTACGCAGAAAGTTTTATTTTGCTGTTGCCCCTCTGACACCCTGCTACGAGCCCGTACGCAGCACTAAGATAAGATCCACTTTTGTGAGCCACAGTTTAAGGTGTTAAATGAGTGATATATAGTGTAGGAAGCTGCGCACCCCGAACGTTGTAAACCGTTGCAACTGTAGGCGCCGTCAGCAACCGCTGACACACCTGACCACAAATCAAGCTGAACGTTTTCCTGTGTGAGATCCCCACCCAGCACACACAGTTATGAAACACAGGTCCTGTACATCACCACAACACTTGCCGTGATCGCTTTTCCTTCTGCCTTCTGATCATTTTGTTTTCTGCTCTTTTTTAATTAAAATATTATGAAAACATTTATATAAGATGCAAAACCTAAGATGTGTATGTCATTTGTTCGTTGCTGTCAGTATTTTGCACAACTTGAAATGCCTCACAATCTTTTTTTGAAACTGACACACAGCTGAGTCATGACGGGGAATTCTAGCACCAAGCTCGACAACGCCACGCTTTCCCTGTTTCAGGACGTCCACACCAGCATCGCCATCTCTGTCATCTACATATTTGTCACCTTCATTAACCTGATAGGAAATGGCTTGTCCATGTGGCTTCTGCTGTTCCGCACCTCCCCAAAGACTCCCTCCATCATCTTCATGATCAACCTCACCCTCACTGACTTGGCCCTCGGCACCGCCCTGCCCTTCCAGATCTCCTACCAGCTTAAAGGATACCACTGGAGTCTGGGCTCCAACATGTGCAGGTATTCTCTAAGCGGACGGGAATGTTTACAGCCCAAAAGTAGCAAAATGTCCGTGGAAAATGATGCTCGCGTACAAATTGTTATGTCTTTTTAGTTTAATTTGCAGGGAAATCCAGGTGTTTAAGGGACAATGGATTTAGAAGCATATGGTTACATACGAGATTATTTTTGACTAGTGGGGCCAGTGACGTCTTATTGTCTTTGTTTGTTCTGTTCATTATTGTACAGACTTATCTAACAGATGGTTCATTTGTGGCTTTGGCTTTAATGCTATGTTAACTGACCTGTAAATGCACTTTACTGTCATTATTATAGGTACGAAGGTGGAACAAGTCTGCTCCATCATTCATCAAATCAGTTCCTTTTTTTTCTTCGCTTTAACCAGCAACCTCATGCAGACATTTTCTTGTGCGTTTCCATCCCCAGTTTCCTGACCATGGTTTTCTACACCAACATGTACTGCTCCATCCTGACCATGATGGCCATCGGCATCGACCGCTACCTGGGCATCGTCAGGCCAATGCTGTTCAGACAAAACAGGCAGAGGAAGTCTGTCGCTGTCCTCAGCTGCCTTCTCATGTGGGGTTTGGTCCTCAGCGTTCTGTACCCGCTGATGACCACAGACCTAACTTTTCACATCCCTGAACTTGGGATTACCACATGTTTTGACGTGTTAAAGAAATCCATGCTCCCATCTTTGTCAGCATGGGCAGCCTTCCTTTTTGCCATGGTGGTCATCCTCTTCCTCATTCCCTTCTGCATCACAACGTTCTGCTACATCAGTGTCATTTACAAACTGGCCAGAGATTCCAAAACAGTCCAGAAAGAGAGGGCCATCCGTCTGGCTGTGGTTGTTCTGCTGGTCTTTGTGCTCTGCTTTGCCCCCAACAACATCCTCCTGTTGCTGCACAGTGTGATGCGGCTCTTCTACGGCAAGTCTTTGTACATGGCCTACAAACTGACTCTCTGCTTCAGCTGCCTGAATAGCTGTGTGGATCCGTTTATTTACTACTTTGCTTGCAAAGATTTTAGACAAAAGTTGAGACAGATCATGAATCTTCATAGCCTCAGTAGTGCAGACTCAATGAAGATGGAGCATAAAGACACTTTGTACTCTGGATAGTGAGCTTTCAAAGGTTTAGAGAGCAAGGTATAATACAAAAGCCACCCCAGCAAGATGAATGATAAATAAAAGTTTAGAGGATGGAAGTATGAAAAAAATGAGTTCAGCTCTTGCAACATCTTTTCTGGATTCAGATTTCAAAATGCTTCAAAGTGAATGTTCTTGTGATGCATAAAGCACAAAGATGGACAATAGTTATGCCCCATTCCATGTGAATATTATTCTTGCATTTGTTCTTCTAGTTTTACAGAAAAGCTTCTCTCCTGTTTATTATGTATTCCACAAACCCCAAAACTGTGTTTTTTAATATGTAGATGCACATCTGTAAGTGAACGTGTCCCATGAAGCCTGTTATGCAAGCCTGATTTTCCTAACAAAAAACAAAATTATAAGTTTTATCAGTAACTTTGTTGAGAATCTGTAAAAATGTCTCTGTTCTGTGATGTGACCGTGAATGGATATGTTATGGATACACTGCCAACTTTTTTCATCAATTAAAGGTCCTTGAAAAGCTCCTTCTTTTATAGTGATTCAGTTTTTTAATTGCATTATTATTATATTGTTAAACAATTATATTTCAAAATGATTATGATTATTGTTATGAGCATACAAAAACATACAAAGTTGGTTAAACAAATCCAGTGATGCAGTTTTGCAGTAAGTACTCTCCAAAAAGGAAATGACGATTCTTTCTATTGTTGTTGTTGCGGTGGTTGTTATAGCTGCACTTATTCTGGTTGTAGGTCATTCTGGTTGTAGGTCATTCTGGTTGTAGGTCATTCTGGTTGCAGGTTGTAGTTGTTCTTTACACTTTTGCACATTCGAAAAGTGTCAGCGTGGCCCCGCCCGCTTTATCGTACGTCATTACGTTCGCGCGGTCACGTTGGTCCCGCGAACCGCCGTCAGTGCTTCTTGACTTGTGCAGGTAAGAGTTGCGTCAAGTAGCCGTCAAATTTTCTAGACTAACGTTGAGTGGAGATGTTTTACATGTCCCCCGTGTGTTAACAGGGACCGAGGCGAGCTCCACGTCGAGTTTTCTTCGTCAAATGTGTTTTGTTGTAGTTTGTTCGACGTAGCTGACTCTGTGTTGCCTGCGCTAAAATGAACCTGGGCTGAAACGAACCGCCGCTCTGAAACGAACCGCCGCTCTGAAACGAACCTGCGCTGAAACGAACCTGCGCTGAAACGAACCGCCGCTCTGAAACGAACCGCCGCTCTGAAACGAACCTGCGCTGAAACGAACCGCCGCTCTGAAACGAACCTGCGCTGAAACGAACCGCCGCTCTGAAACGAACTGCCGCGCTAAAATGAACCTGGGCTGAAACGAATCGCCGCTCTGAAACGAATCGCCGCTCTGAAACGAATCGCCGCTCTGAAACGAACCGCCGCTCTGAAACGAACCTGGGCTGAATCGAAGCGCCGCTCTGAAACGAACCTGGGCTGAATCGAAGCGCCGCTCTGAATCGAAGCGCCGCTCTGAAGCGAACCGCTGCGCTAAAATAAACCTGGGCTGAATCGAAGCGCCGCTCTGAAACGAACCGCCGCTCTGAAACGAACCGCTGCGCTAAAATAAACCTGGGCTGAAACGAAGCGCCGCTCTGAAACGAACCTGGGCTCAAACGAACCTGGGCTCAAACGAACCGCCGCTCTGAAACGAACCGCTGCGGTGGACTCAAACCGAACATCACATTGTGTTTCTTGAGTATCTTATTAATAGAAACGCAGTCGGTCTTTGCGGGACGTGCAGCAGCTGGTTTTTCTGTTTTTTTTTAAGTCAGTATCCTATTGAGAACAGGCTTTAGGTGTCCTTTTATTGTGCTTAAAGTGTAACGTGTACAAAACGCATATCTAGTCCCATTATGTGATCCATTAGTCTCACCAATGACCCGTGATCCGATTGGGTGACCCCATCAGGTGACCCCTGCCGCGGGTTCCTCTGTGCTGACCCTCACACACATCTGTATTGTTTAACTCCGTCCCGTGCAGGGCCTTTCCAACCATGGTGCTGCAGCCCGTTATCTCCAAGCTCGCTGGTAAGCTGGTGGTTCTGGCCAGTTCCTCTCCCAGAAGGCTGGAGATCCTCCGCAATGCCGTACGTGGTTTTTCTCCGGTTAAGGTCAGGTTGCTGTAGGCTGACAGCAGCAGTTACACATGGTGTTTCAGTTTGAACACACAACATAATGAACACGGGTTGGACTACAACATTGACAGTTATTTTGCCTTTTGGTGTGTTTTTTAGGGATTTTAATACACCAGTTAGCAGGTGCTTTTCTTACTATTTTTTATTATTAGTGCAGCATTCTCAGTTTTGGTCTTCCAGGGCTGCTGCGCTGTATGTTTGATACGATTCCTACTCCAACTCTAAATTTGTGATTCAGATGAATTATCAGCACCAGACTGATGCACCTAGATGACGAGCTGAGGGGAAGCTACTAATGTAAATCAGGTGTGTTGGAGCAGAGAAACATTTAAAACATGCACAGCAATGGCCCTCAAGGACCACAGTTGGTGGGCTTTGTTTTGTTATTTTAGGGGACGATTGTAGTTCAATAGTAACGTGATTAACTGTGGGTTCGAAGGCAAGGATGAAAATACAGCACAAAACAGACTTATCCACATCAGGAACACAAAACGGACAAGAACTGGAAATAAGAAGAGAAGCATGCATGTTCTGGAAACTACAGATAGATTGATGGAGTAACATCGGTGTTGTTTAGGCACACGAGACGCAAGAGGCCACAACAGACTCCGCTTGTCGGATTTTAACAATGTATTTCTGAGAATCTGTCACTAACGGGCGTCATGGGTTTGTACTCTAATTAAGAATAGTATAAATAAAGAGTCAATGCTTCAGTTATGTCATTCTAAATTAACCCACTTTTTTTTCTCTTGCGCTCTGCGGCGTGTTAGGGTTTGCGTTTTGAGGTTGTACCATCTTGGTTTAAAGAAACTCTGGATAAGAGACTTTTCAAAACGCCTCAGGAGTATGCTGTTGAGACCGCCAAGCAGAAGGCCCTGGAGGTGGCCAGGAGGATGCCGTTTGTGAGTTCCGCTGCGTATTTGTGTAACAGACAGCTGGAAATGTCTGGTTTACTTACCTGAAACACTTAATCTGCTTCAGAAACACCTGAAGACTCCAGACATCGTAATTGGAGCAGACACGGTCGTGGTAAGATAAGGAAGCATTCGTCTCGTACCTGTAATATTACTGTTACTGATGTAAATGTTTGTGTTTGTTTGTGCAGACTGTAGATGGGATGATCCTGGAGAAACCGGTGGACAAAAATGACGCGTACAGGATGCTGTCGAGGTCTGTGTCATTTACGTAGTTGGAGAATTAACAGTAGAAGACTGATGATCAGGTTGGGGGTTTGTCTCGCTTGTCTTCCAGCCTGAGCGGTAAAGAGCACAGTGTCTTTACTGGCGTCGCCATTGTCGTCTGCCACGAGAAAGAAAGTAAGTCACACTTTGATGTTCTCTTCAAATTTGTTTGAAGGTTACTAGAACACAAGCTGTAGCAGGAAGCTTGGCTCTAAAACAGAGGTGGGGAGCCCTGGTCCTCGAAGGCCGCTGTCCTGCATGTTTTAGATGTTTCTCTGCTTCAGCACGCCTGATTCTAATTAATGATTACACCCAGTAATGATAAAGTCACCCTGCTAGACCAGGGTCCCCAGCCCTGCCCTAAAATGGTTTACCAGATTGTTGAATATTTACACTTCAGTTTTGATGGTCACATGAAATGTTTCCATCTGAAAGAAAACTTAATGTGTAAACATCACGCCCACCCAGATGAAGAAGTGGATTATCAGCTGATAGAGTTTTACGAAGAAACAAAGGTGAAGTTTGCTGATCTCTCGGAAGATCTGCTGTGGGAGTACATCAATAGTGGAGAACCCATGTGAGTATGAGCACCTGCGTTAAAGCTATTGATCACCCTGTGTTGTAACTTGACCAAGCAGTCGATCAATAAAAGGGCTTTAACTAATTGTGTAATTGTAACTCCATGAACTTGTTGCTTTTTGGACTTTGAGTTTGGGTTTTGTTCCAGCTCTGTTTGCCCGCCTCAAAATACAAATTTAGACTGTGTGTGTGTGTGTGTGTGTGTGTGTGTGTGTGCGTGTGTGCGTGTGTGCGTGTGTGCGTGCGTGTGTGCGTGCCAGGGATAAGGCCGGTGGCTACGGTATTCAGGCTCTTGGTGGTATGCTGGTGGAGTACGTCCATGGAGACTTCCACAATGTCGTGGGTTTCCCCCTCAACCACTTCTGCAAACAGCTGGATATTATTTACAACCACTGTTCTTCCTTTTCCCACGAGAAGACGGATGTCCACGTGAGTAACACTCCCCGCCAGAGCAGCCCGGCAGCTAGTCCAGTTCGCAAGGTTTGTTTCATTCACCTTTAAAACAGCATCTGTCACGTTTTGACAAATTCTGTAACCAAAGTCATATCTTGCAGATAAAAAAGAAAGGCGGTATTGGTGAGGACACTGAGACAGCGTCAGTGTTCAACAGCTCGTCGAAACACGATGACAGGAAGGCCAGGCGTCACGACTGGGAGACGGTGATGTCACCCCTGGTAAAACACCGAGAACACGTGACTGAGCGGGCCGTGACGGCGCATGAAGATGGTGAACCTAAAGAAGAAGACTTGCAGCGAATATGTGAACTGATCGATGGATTCAAAGCCTCAAAGGTAATTGGTCCGTATGCGATGGCATTTTACAGAAGATCCAGTGAAAGGGCCGGTTACAGGGCCTGTTACAGTCCCCAAAACGTCAGCACCACTTCTGATTTGGAGGATACCTGACGATGGTTTTCAGGTGACTTACAGAAGGGTTGTGGGAAAAACGAGAGAAGGAAAAGGAGTTTTTCTGGCGTCTGCAGTCCTGTGGAGTCTGCAAGGAACTGGCGAGGAGCTTGTGTGGGCTGCTATTAGAGACGGTGTGAAGCTCAGTCATCCGGGAGTGGAGCTGCTGCTCACATCGAAGGATAGGATAGGACTTTATTGATCCCACAAGGGAAGTTTGAACAAAAAACAGAAGAGTAAGCATAAAATAATATAAGATAAATATACAACAGTAGCTGGTATTCTATGTACAAGCATACACAGGATGCATTATAGTTGGAGGGTCATGGAGATATGCAAATAAATAATACCTACGTATAAATAGGATGTGCGCACACACACACACACACACACACACACACACACACACACATGTCTGCACATAGTGGTGACAGTGGAGGTAAAGTGATCAAGTGACTTCTGGCATTAAGATGTGTTATAGAGTCTGATTGCTGTGGGGAAGAACGGCGTGTGGAAGCCTCCGTCCTGCAGCGGGTGTTTCAGGAGCTGCTCAGCGGATCCACGGTCTCATCCAGTGGGTGATGTGGGTTGTCCATGAAGATCTCAGCTTTGCTAAAATCCTTCGCTAAAAGGAGCCAGATGACTCAGGTGAGGTCTGGTGAGGTCGCCTCCTGGACGCTTCCCTGATGAGATCTTCCGGGCATGTCCCACTGGGAGCAGTTCACGGGGGAGACCCAGGACACGCTGGAGGGGCCATTTCGCTTGACTGGCCTGGAAACGCCTTGGGATCCCCTCAGCAGTGCTGCCTGTTGATAGGGGGACCACGGGCACGGGGGGGACCACGGGCACGGGGGGGACCGCCAGGGGGACCACGGGCACCACCAGGGGGACCGCCGGGGGGACCACGGGCACCACCAGGGGGACCGCCGGGGGGACCACGGGCACGGGGGGGACCGCCGGGGGGACCACGGGCAGGGGGGGACCGCCGGGGGGACCACGGGCACCACCAGGGGGACCACGGGCACCACCAGGGGGACCACGGGCACGGGGGGACCACGGGCACCACCAGGGGGACCGCCGGGGGGACCACGGGCACCACCAGGGGGACCACGGGCACCACCAGGGGGACCGCCGGGGGGACCACGGGCACGGGGGGGGGGGCACGGGGGGACCACGGGCACCACCGCGTGGACCACCAGGGGGACTACGGGGACCACCAGGGGGACCACGGGGACCACGAAGCTCCAGAGCAAAGAAGAAAGAGGAGAAGCACATCTGAATGTGCAGGCACACTTTATTGTTGCTTGTTACTTGTACACAAGTAATAAAATGTTGAATTGGATTCTAAATGGAGGGAAGCTAAAACTGGAGAGACGTGGTCTCTCTTGTTGGTTCCTGTCAGCACTCGCGCTGCTGCATTTTGCATCAGCTGGAGGATCTTCAGAGAATTACTTGGACATCCAGCCAACAACACGTTACAGTAATCTAGTCTAGAAGATACGAACGCATGAATTAGTTTTAAAAAGTTTAAATGATGAATCCTGATCAAAATAACTCCAAGGTTTCTCACAGTTTTACTGGAGGCCATCACAACACCATCTAATCCCTTCCTGAGGTGTTTGGACCACAAACAACAACCTCTGTTTTATCAGAATTTAGGAGCAAAACATTAGTGGACATCCAGTCCTTGATGTCCGTAAGACACCTGAAGTTTGTCTGATGGTTCTGTTTCATCTGGCCTCATTATGCAAACATAATAAAACAAAAACAGGGAGTGAAATGAAATAACCCTTCACGTCTGTGGTCTTCACCTTTCTCCAGGCGCTGTTTACAGCCTCCAGGCTGTCCGTGTTTGACCTGCTACGCAGAACGCCTGGACTGGATGCAGTGCAAGTGGCCCAAGAAATAAGCGCTTCAGTTAGAGGGACTGAACGGCTGCTGGAAGCTTGTGTGTCTCTGGGACTGTTAAAGACGGTCAAAGACAGAAGTTAGTTAGCGCTCACCCCTCTTAATCATGACACAGTCGTCAGGCTTCGTGTCCTAGCAGCCGTTCGTGTGATGAAACTCCCTATTTTTGTCGTTTACTAGCAGCAGAGCCCGTGTATGTCAACGCAGACCTGGCCTCACAGTTCTTGTGCTCAGATGCGCCTTTTTCCCTGCGTGGATACATTCAGCACTGTGACCAAACGCTGTGGCCCCTCTTCAGCCATCTAGAGAGCGCTGTGCAGGAGGGATGCAGCCAGCGCCAGAAGGCCGAGAAACCTCCGGATGTGTGTCAGGTGGCTGTCTTCAAACTCAGGTCAGATTTATGACGCAAATCCTGCTGACAAATGAAAAGCTTGACTTTATTTGTTCCTTTTTCTGCCATCACTTTTTAAAGGATACGGTCTGTAGCAGCCAAGACGTCAAACTCAGATTCATGAATGCTATGGACAGTTTTGCTAAAGTTGCAGCGGTCGCCGTGGCAACAGCATTTGACCTCTCCAGCTATAAAACAGCCTGTGACCTTGGAGGTAACAGAGCCAAGGATTCCTCTGGGATTTTTAAAAATGTAAATAATAATAGATAAAAAAAAAAAAAAAGAATTCCTCCTAATCGCGCTCTTTTTACCCAGGGTGCACTGGGGCCATGGCCTGCGAGTTTACTAAAGCCCATCCTGGACTGTCGGTAGTGGTGTTTGACCTGCCTGCCGTGTCGGAGATGAGTGAACGTTTTCATCCGCAGCTCTCCGACGGCAGCAGAGTGTCATTCGTAGCAGGTCAGGATTATTACTGGATGGATCTGGATTAATACTGATCACATGACGGCTCTGGTCAATGTGAGGCTTTTTTTTTCTTCACTGTGTGAACAGGAGATTTTTTAAAAGACGAGTTACCTAAAGTGGACCTGTACATCCTGGCAAGAGTTCTCCATGATTTGACGGATGAGAAACTGCACGTACTGCTGGGTAAAATTGCAGATGCATGCAAACCAGGTAAAAAAAAATCCAATCACTTTTTTTAGTATTTTTATTGCATGTTTTAAAAGACACTTTATTAATACCAAAGACAAAAGATGAAAGTCAGTGTTGTGGTCGTGAAGAAGCCATCAACACGTCTGTATTACATGTTTTAACCACCTGGGTGACAGTCTGGGCTGAACTGGGTGCATCAACTTATCAAGAGTAAAGACGTGTCGGATGGTTCAAGTTCAGCAAATTTATCACATCATTTGCATGCAAACAGGTCAAAACGTACCTGAGGAGCCTCGATGCAGAAGTAACACAGAAAAGCTGAATGCATAGTAATTATATAATAACAGAACAAGAATGATTAAGACTAAATGACCACAGCAGGTCATTGCAGCTGAGTGTCTCAAAGAGAAAAAGAGTCTGCACCAGCTGGACTCAGAAGGCCACAGAGTGACTGAGACTAATATTTACAGCACAGTGATCATTTTAAAGTCATTTCAGGTTGTCGCTGTGAGCGGGACGAACAATGTGCTTTCAGCTGATAACACACAAAAGAAATATCGTTGTTTCTAATGACCACAACCATTAAATATTCACTGCGCTGGAGGTAAAAGTAAGTGAACCCTTGAATTTAGTGGCTGGTTGAAATTCCTTTAAGTCAACTATGAATGTTTAATAGATGTGTTCAGTAAATATGCAGGAAATTAAAATTGTGTGCTGTCAGCTTGAACGCACCAGATCATTTGCACAGATTGTCTGCTGAGATTTAGTCTGAGCCCATGTGTGATATAAGGAAGTCACATGAGTCACATCAAAAACCCCACTGCACTTTTGCACTTGTGGTTTAACCTGCAGCTGAAGTTTAGTTTGATCTCGGCTGCAGTGTCCTCAAGAAAACAAAAAAACTCAACAGTCGCTTGTGGTCTTGTTTCCTGTGTTTGCTTTAAACTAAAAAGGTTTTTAACGAGTCAATGCTTTAACAGAAGGAGATTAATCACCCGAAGCTCTTGATTAAACAGCAAAGTTGGAAGAAGATCAAGGGGGGGGGTCAGAAAAACCGCCCTGATTATAACCTGCTTAACCAGAGACGGTTCAACACGTTGTTTTACTGGTTCACGCCATCCCATACACATGTATTCTGTCTGCGAGGCATGTGAGTGCTCTCCAAAACCAGACGAAAAAACACATTTAAGTGTCCGCGACAAACTCCAGGGAAAAAAGGAGGAGGGCGTTCTGGACACCTGTCGGTACCGGGATTCCCCTACAACATAAACGCACGGACGCGCCAGCTCATACCAGGCTGCCCGGCGTCGCAGCCTGGACACGCAATGTGCCAGACCTCCCATAGCTGGGAATTGATCCGGGGACCTCCCGACTGTGGCTTATTGGAGTACATGAAAAAATTTGAATGTCTGCAACAGATTTGACTGATTTGTTGTGCAGCTTTTTGGTTTCAGTACGAACATGTAGGCGCTGACATCTGTGTGTCTGCCCGACAACCGCAGTCTGAATGATCACGTCTGTTTCCCTGATACGAAAGCTGAAAAAAATAGTCAAAAGAAAGTTTTTCTCACAGATAAAGCCCATTGTCTAGATGTTTATTCAGCACCTGAACGTGGGTACCATGTGTTTACGCTGCCAGGTGGTGGACTCCTGCTGAGCGAGATCTTCCTGGATGAAGACAGAAGCGGTCCGAGTCGCGGGCTGCTGCAGGCCCTCAGCATGACTGCGGGTAAACAGAGAAGCGCTGCAGAGTACGGTCTGCTTCTGAAGACGCACGGGTTCACCACTACACACGTCACGCACACGCGCAGCCTCCTAGATGCAATGCTCTGCATCAAAGCCTGGCCGGAGACGTCCTGAACCACGCTGCTCGTACTGTCCTACAGCGTCTGAGCGTAGACCGAGGTCGGCTGTTTACTTTAGTCTAAAAATACATTCATTTAGAAAATCATGTCGAGCTCTGCTTGTAGAGACGATGCTGACTGGATTCCTGCCCTCAACCCAAACTTCTGGTTACCTGGAGAGACGTGCATCAGTTTATATCCATTAAAACGTCACGTTCCTCCCGCCGGCTGTCCATGTTTTTATCTGTTTTAATGTCACGTGCTTTTGTTCAGTTTTGTTTCCTTTAACTATGAAAGAAAACATTCACTTTTGTTGTTCCTGCATAAAAACATAAATAAATAAAATGCTTAAAAGTTATTTGTGTAAACAAAACAAAACTGAGAGAACTGGTTCCTCTGGTTCCTCTAGTTTCACTTGTTCATTGGTTCCACTGGTTTATCTGGTTCCTTTAGTTCCTCTGGTTTCTCTAGTTCCTCTGGTTCCACTGGTTCATTGGTTTCTGTAGTTCCTCTGGTTCCTCTAGTTTCACTTGTTCATTGGTTCCACTGGTTTATCTGATTCCTTTAGTTCCTCTGGTTTCTCTAGTTCCTCTGGTTCCACTGGTTCATTGGTTTCTTTAGTTCCACTGGTTTCACTGGTTTCTGTAGTTCCTCTGGTTCCTCTAGTTTCACTTGTTCATTGGTTCCACTGGTTTCTGTAGTTCCTCTGGTTCCTTTAGTTCCACTGGTTTCTTTAGTTCCTCTGCTTCCATGGTTTCTGTAGTTCCACTGGTTTCTCTGGTTCCACTGGTTCTACTGGTTCACTGATTCCTTTAGTTCCACTGGTTTCTGTAGTTCCTCTGGTTCCTTTAGTTCCACTGGTTTCTTTAGTTCCTCTGCTTCCACTGGTTCATTGGTTTCTGTAGTTCCACTGGTTTCTCTGGTTCCACTGGTTCTACTGGTTCACTGATTCCTTTAGTTCCACTGGTTTCTGTAGTTCCTCTGGTTTCTTTAGTTCCTCTGCTTCCACTGGTTCATTGGTTTCTGTAGTTCGCCTGGTTTCTCTGGTTCCTCTGGTTCCATGCACATGCGTTCCACATGCATTATTATAGTTAAAAGCTCTTTGTTGTCTGGTCCATAAGCGTGTCGCTCTTGCTTCCTGTTTCTTGCGGAGCTGCTGATTCAGGATGACGACAGCGTTTTGAACTTGATTCTGGTTTTTATGATTTGAAATGCAACACAGTTTAGAAAACCAGAGATCAGATCTGGCAGCCAGTGCAGACGAAAGGTTGAAAGTAAATAAATCAGAGTACAGCATTCTCTTCAGAATAAAAGAACATCCACTTGACTCGTCAACACGTGTTCCTGATTTCTGTTCAAGCGTTCTTGGAAAACAACAATAACAAGTCATAGTAATTAAAAATAAAGACCTGGTACCAATGACAGTTCAAGTAAGTAAACCAATCTGGAATATTAACAGAATATTATTTGGAATAGAAAAAAAAGAAGTCCAAAATTCAGGCTTTGATTTGTGCTGAGAAACGGATGCAGATTTTACTGATGACTTCCTCTGTCGGTGTGTGCATGTACCATCAGCTGATGTGGGGTTTGGTTTCAGTACAAACATGAAGGCGCTGAGAACTCTTTGTGACTCAGTTGAGAACCGCGGGTTCAAAGAACGTTAAACACCATTACAAAATAACCCGTAAAATGTGCGCTCCACACGTTGCTTATCTCACATCTAAACCAAAATGCCAAAAGAACTAACAAAAGTGTTAGTTCAGCAGTCGGCACGCTGAGTCTTCACGACCGTCGTCGTAACCTGAATTTCAGGATCTCGGTGGGTTTTCACTCTTTGTTTAAATGCAACAAATAATCAGCTCTTTAGGCCAAATGTCAAGAGACTCGTCTGCAGAAGAGCTTTTCCTCCTTATTTTAGCTGCAGACACAAAAGCAGAGTTTAGAAGCACAAAAGCCTATATGGAGGTTATTTTTAAAATAAACCAAACTTATTTGCCAATGTTTTATTTCCACCTGTTTTCTTTGTGTAAAAAGTGGATTAAATGATGATGCTTCAAAAAGGCCAAAACATGAGATACAACATATAAGTTATTTTTAGTTAAATAATTTTAACCATGTCCAAGTTTAATTGTAGAAGTCGTCCCCAGCATCCACGGACCTTAAAGTATTTATGGACAGTCCACACAGCAGTTTAATCGTGTACCTGAAACCCACACGTGTGGCTGGACTTCCAAAAAGGACTTCATGTGGTCCGTGGGGGTCCGTCTGGACTGCCATGATACCACGATGCAGCGGGGCAGAAGATGACTGCAGAGGGAGTACGAGCCTCCAAGGAGTTACCTTCAAGGCACCGACTGGTGAGTTGTGTCCCTGTGCACGTGGAAAACCGCCGCCCCCCTTATTTCACCATGTAAGTGCAGATTCATGACCTGCATTATCGACATTGCAGGGATTATTGCAGAAGTTTTTGTTTTCAGCTGGAAGAAGTGCTGCTTTAGTTCCAAAGGTTCGAGTTCAAAGCCTTTATTGCAGGGGTGGCCAATCCTGGTCCTCGAGAGCCTCAATCCAGCATGTTTTAGATGTTTCCCTGCTTCCACACACCTGATTCTAATGAATGCGCATCATCAGCTTGTCTTAAAGGTCTGCACCACTCTGTTGATGACACAGCCATTGGTGTCACGGTGTGCTGAAGCAGGGAAACATCTAAACATGCTGGATTGAGGCTCTCGAGGACCAGGATTGGCCACCCCTGCTTTATTGTCATCGCACAGTTCGCAGTACAGAAAAGTTGTATGCGCCCTTGTGAAGGTGCATTCGTCCGCTTGTTGCTGTGTCGGTGAATGTCCTGAAGATGGCATCAAAAACCTGCAGGTCTCAGAAATCTGCAGCATTACCCAGAAATCCCCGTTTGGTTTAACCAGTTCATCTTCTCCAGCAGCACAGAACGATAAACAGCTATAATGTTGTCACATTTGGAAGATGAACGTGCGCTTTATGTTTTGACTTGCGTAGCACGTTCTCTGAATGCGTGAAAGCAAACGACTCCACTCTGGTAGTTCAGTTTGGAGGCAGTAAGTCAAGACAGCCAAATAGCTGCAAGCATGTGGAAATATCTGTGGCCTTGATAAACAGAGTATTCAGATTACTCTTTGTGTCCAAGTACTCTCACAGGACAGCTATCGGGGGGGGGGGGGCAGCATTGTTCATGGCCATTTTCCTGTCAGTCTGGGTTCAGACTCTCTGACATCGAACTGATTTTTACCGCTCAGATCGTGTTCTGTGGATGGAGGGAGATGGGGAGGACGGACCGGAGTTCAGAAATGAAACTGAGCACAAATCGCTGGAGCATTGGATTGGGAATGCCAACCAAATCCACCAAAACATCACATTCTTGCTGCACGTTCCTGCTATGAATTGATTCAATGAATTCAGCACTTGTCCTGCTTCAGCGATGAAATCCCTCTAAAAGACAACTAAATGGCACCAAATGAAAGTGCTGTGGGAGAATGTCAGGCTTGTGAACTACTGAGGAGTGTCACAAATCAATGCAGAGTCTGTGTTCCCTTAAACACATGAAGCTTTTCCAAGAACGGATTTGCATATCCACCCACTTCCAGTGTCCCAGCTGCACCCACTCACCCTCAAATACTTGTACTTTTGTGTACCAGTATCAACAGCAAAGACTCTGCTAGGCTCTCTAATGAAAACCATTCAAGTAAATCAAGTTTACCAGAGACCAAAGGCCAGTGTAATTTGGGAAAATTGCTGAAACTCCAACGTAATCTTCTGTAATGTGATCCTGCCTGTTGAACACTGGCTGTACTGTACGTGTCGGATAAGAGCTCAGTCATTTTCTTCAAATGCAGTCCTGACAAGCAGCATGGATGTGCACCTGCAAGTAATCATCATTCTAGTGTTAAGTGCTTTGATATTAAAATGACTGATTTAAGAGCGTTTGCTGTGAGTAGATAGCGATTTGAAACCACTTCCATATGTCGATAGTGAGGATAAGCTGAGTTTGTGAACTGAGTGGACTGTTGTAGAAGAGCCAGTGAAAACACATTACGGTCACGACTTAAGTTTCTCAGTATCTCAGATGAGAACGCAGACTTTACATTTATCAAGAATGATGTCATCAAAAACTGTTTACTAATTGTAAGGGTCAAGTTTCACAAGATTGAATCTGTTCGCTTGTAAACTGGAACTCTGGGCAGAAGTCATGTGAGTTGCTAACGAGCCACCAGGGGGCAGCATCGGCTAGAGAAAACCGCCCCGTCCACGTCCACGTCCACGTCCACGTCCATGCACCTGTAACCTGCTCGTGACAGTCCAGCTAATCTTCCCTTCATTCCCAACAAACTCTTCAAATCCGTGCTTTGTTCCATCATAAATGACCTCGTCAGAACTATTGTCAGTCTCAAACGTGTTGGACCCGGCCGAACCGTCAGCAGCCGTTCAGTGTTCAAACTTCATTTCTCTCTGACACACTTATAGATACATATATAATGATTGAAGTATTTCTGATATTTCAGAGCCAAAATATTGTTTTGATGAATTATATTTCTCATATTTATAAAAATCAAATATTGTATTGTTTTATTTAATTCGATGATGTCGTTCCGCTTCAACTCTGCTCATGAGGACCTTTTCGTTCAAAGGCGTGCAGCTGTTTTTGTGCTGCGTTAAGTTTTGATGTCTTTCTCAAAGTTCAGTTCTCGCTGCAGTTCTGTGTAACTTTGACATGCTCTGTCTTGGTATTATTTAAACCAAACATTTATAAAACGTGCTGGAGGTCATATGCAGACGATACACTTTCCTCCGAACGTCCGTCTTCTGCTCACTAAGCGGTAAATAACGATTAAAACCTGAAGCTTTTTAGTGCTGATAAAATACTCGGGGGCGTAAAATCGATTCACACTTTTGTAGTGTTTTTTTTCTTTTTCAGTAGAAAGAATATTTTGGACACTGAATCAATTTAATAATAACTTGTTATTCTTATTATAATAACCGCATAGATAATATTACCAGGACTGCCTTTTGTCATTTGAAATACATTTATAAAAAAAAAGATCTTTGTAACTCAAATCTACTAAGAAGCTGGTTTGTGTATTTAAATGCAACGACGGTAACAGAAATATCCAATAAAATTATTAAGACGGCTTCAGCTTATTTGAATTGCAGCAGTTTTGACTCAAACACAGAAATGTGATCGTTTCACCGCAGTATTGATCCCACTCAGAATACCTGCTACAACACTTGGTGGTGATTTTATCATTTAACAAACTATTTTGACAATTGGGATGTTTTTGCTTCTTGCAAATTAGCAATGTCAAACGTTTGTGCTATATTAAATGAAAAATAAATCCTATAAATTAATAATCCCATTGTTTAAAGCCTGTGTTTGACTTTGGGAAGGTACATAGAAACAAACCAGCGGTTGCATGTAAAAAAACAAACGTCTAATCAGAGTTTGTGAATTGGCTCTCGGGGCCGAGCTGCTGCTTCGACACCTGTTTCAAAGAACACACTTGTTTATCAAAGTCCTCCTCCGTCAATAAACAGAATCAGCGCAATGACGTCTGACTCCTCAACCCATATCTGATTTCAGCAAATGTGCAGTTGTTCAAAGTGAGTTGTGCTTCATTGATTTGTTTCAAGACAGAGGAAAAATAACCTGAGGGCTTCTAGCAGTTAGAAATAACAATGCAGTTGTGCTGCTGTTGGATCGCTGGCCTGATGTCCGTGGTGAAACACGAGGAGCTGCTCGCTGGATTCAGACACTGGTGGGGACTGTGGTGGGCTTCATCTTGCACATTCGTGGAATAGACGGGGTTTGGGATCATGTCCTCGTACCGCCTCACACTCTCGGCTGTCATCGGCAACACAGGCGGCTACATATTTCTGTCGATCTTTTTCTGCACCGTTTGTATTTTGTTGCATAAATCAGATATATAATTATGGTTCATGTTCAGCTGGTTTCAGGTGGCGTCAGCGGTAGTTTCAGGTGGCGGTTTCAGGTGGCGGTTTCAGGTGGCGGTTTCAGGTGGCGGTTTCAGGTGGCGGTTTCAGGTGGCGGTTTCAGGTGGCGGTTTCAGGTGGCGGTTTCAGGTGGCGGTTTCAGGTGGCGGTTTCAGGTGGCGGTTTCAGGTGGCGGTTTCAGGTGGCGGTTTCAGGTGGCGGTTTCAGGTGGCGTTTCAGGTGGCGGTTTCAGGTGGCGGTTTCAGGTGGCGGTTTCAGGTGGCGGTTTCAGGTGGCGTCAGCGGTGGTTTCAGGTGGCGGTTTCAGGTGGTGGTTTCAGGTGGCGGTTTCAGGTGGCGGTTTCAGGTGGCGTTTCAGGTGGCGGTTTCAGGTGGCGGTTTCAGGTGGCGGTTTCAGGTGGCGTCAGCGGTGGTTTCAGGTGGCGTTTCAGGTGGCGGTTTCAGGTGGCGGTTTCAGGTGGCGGTTTCAGGTGGCGGTTTCAGGTGGTGGTTTCAGGTGGCGGTTTCAGGTGGCGTCAGCGGTGGTTTCAGGTGGCGGTTTCAGGTGGTGGTTTCAGGTGGCGTCAGCGGTGGTTTCAGGTGGCGTCAGCGGTGGTTTCAGGTGGCGGTTTCAGGTGGCGGTTTCAGGTGGCGGTTTCAGGTGGCGGTTTCAGGTGGCGGTTTCAGGTGGCGGTTTCAGGTGGCGGTTTCAGGTGGCGTCAGCGGTGGTTTCAGGTGGCGGTTTCAGGTGGTGGTTTCAGGTGGCGGTTTCAGGTGGCGTCAGCGGTGGTTTCAGGTGGCGGTTTCAGGTGGCGGTTTCAGGTGGCGGTTTCAGGTGGCGGTTTCAGGTGGCGGTTTCAGGTGGCGGTTTCAGGTGGCGGTTTCAGGTGGCGGTTTCAGGTGGCGGTTTCAGGTGGCGGTTTCAGGTGGCGGTTTCAGGTGGCGGTTTCAGGTGGCGTCAGCGGTAGTTTCGGGTGGCGGTTTCAGGTGGCGGTTTCAGTGGCGGTTTCAGGTGGCGGTTTCAGGTGGCGGTTTCAGGTGGCGGTTTCAGGTGGCGGTTTCAGGTGGCGGTTTCAGGTGGCGGTTTCAGGTGGCGGTTTCAGGTGGCGGTTTCAGGTGGCGGTTTCAGGTGGCGTCAGCGGTGGTTTCAGGTGGCGTCAGCGGTGGTTTCAGGTGGCTTCAGGTGGCGTCAGCGGTCGTTTCAGGTGGTTTCAGGTGGCGTCAGCGGTCGTTTCAGGTGGTTTTAGGTGGCGTCAGCGGTGGTTTTAGGTGGCGTCAGCGGTGGTTTTAGGTGGCGTCAGCGGTGGTTTTAGGTGGCGTCAGCGGGGGTTTCGGGTTGTTTCAGGTGGGGTCAGCGGTCGTTTCAGGTGGTTTTAGGTGGCGTCAGCGGTGGTTTTAGGTGGCGTCAGCGGTGGTTTCAGGTGGTTTTAGGTGGCGTCAGCGGTGGTTTTAGGTGGCGTCAGCGGCAGTTTCCGGTGGCGTCAGCGGCAGTTTCCGGTGGCGTCAGCGGCGGTTTCCGGTGGCGTCAGCGGCGGTTTCCGGTGGCGTCAGCGGCGGTTTCAAGGGTCGTCTCAGGTGGCGTCAGCGGTTGTTTCAGGTGGCGTCAGCGGTGGTTTCAAGGCTCTCTGTTCTCAGGGTGCAGGTTTACTCGTAGTTCCTAGAAGATCCAGATTTAGATTTGGAGGACGGGTCTTCTGCTATCAGGCACCATCACTATGGAACCAACTTCCAGTTTGGGTGAAGGAGGCTGACACCACCTCCACCTTTAAAACTAAACTTCAAACATTTCTGTTTAATAAAGCATATAGTTAGTGTACATTTAGTACCTTAATGTGTCAGGGCGGTTTCCGGTGGCGGTTTCCGGTGGCGTCAGCGGCGGTTTCCGGTGGCGTCAGCGGCGGTTTCCGGTGGCGTCAGCGGCGGTTTCCGGTGGCGTCAGCGGCGGTTTCAAGGGTCGTTTCAGGTGGCGTCAGCGGTTGTTTCAGGTGGCGTCAGCGGTGGTTTCAAGGGTCGTTTCAGGTGGCGTCAGCTGTGGTTTCAGGTGGTTTCAGGTGGCGTCAGCGGTGGTTTCAGGTGGCGTCAGCGGTGGTTTCAGGTGGCGTCAGCGGTGGTTTCAGGTGGCGTCAGCGGTGGTTTCAGGTGGCGTCAGCGGTGGTTTCAGGTGGCGTCAGCGGTGGTTTCAGGTGGCGTCAGCGGTGGTTTCAGGTGGCGTCAGCGGTCGTTTCAGGTGGTTTTAGGTGGCGTCAGCGGTGGTTTTAGGTGACGTCAGCGGTTGTTTCAGGTGGCGTCAGCGGGGTTTCAGGTGGCGTCAGCGGGGGTTTCGGGTTGTTTCAGGTGGTTTTAGGTGGCGTCAGCGGTTGTTTCAGGTGACGTCAGCGGTCGTTTCAGGTGTTTTAGGTGGCGTCAGCGGTCGTTTCAGGTGGTTTTAGGTGGCGTCAGCGGTGGTTTTAGGTGGCGTCAGCGGTGGTTTCAGGTGGCGTCAGCGGTCGTTTCAGGTGGTTTTAGGTGGCGTCAGCGGTGGTTTTAGGTGACGTCAGCGGTGGTTTCAGGTGGCGTCAGCGGGGGTTTCAGGTGGCGTCAGCGGGGGTTTCGGGTTGTTTCAGGTGGTTTTAGGTGGCGTCAGCGGTGGTTTTAGAGGTGACGTCAGCGGTTGTTTCAGGTGACGTCAGCGGTCGTTTCAGGTGGTTTTAGGTGGCGTCAGCGTGGTTTTAGGTGGCGTCAGCGGTTGTTTCAGGTGGTTTTAGGTGGCGTCAGCGGTGGTTTTAGGTGGCGTCAGCGGCTGTTTCCGGTGGCGTCAGCGGCTGTTTCCGGTGGCGTCAGCGGCGGTTTCAAGGGTCGTTTCAGGTGGCGTCAGCGGTGGTTTCAGGTGGCGTCAGCGGTGGTTTCAAGGGTCGTTTCAGGTGGCGTCAGCGGTCGTTTCAGGTGGTTTTAGGTGGCGTCAGCGGTGGTTTTAGGTGGCGTCAGCGGTGGTTTCAAGGGTCGTTTCAGGTGGCGTCAGCGGTCGTTTCAGGTGGTTTTAGGTGGCGTCAGCGGTGGTTTTAGGTGGCGTCAGCGGGGGTTTTAGGTGGCGTCAGCGGTGGTTTCAGGTGGCGTCAGCGGTGGTTTCAGGTGGCGTCAGCGGTGGGTTTTAGGTGGGCGTCAGCGGGGGTTTTAGGTGGCGTCAGCGGTGGTTTTCAAGGGTCGTTCAGGTGGCGTCAGCGGTCGTTTCAGGTGGTTTTAGGTGGCGTCAGCGGTGGTTTTTAGGGTGGCGTCAGCGGGGGTTTTAGGTGGCGTCAGCGGGGGGTTTTAGGTGGCGTCAGCGGTGGTTTCAGGTGGCGTCAGCGGTGGTTTCAGGTGGCGTCAGCGGTGGTTTCAAGGGTCGTTTCAGGTGCGTCAGCGGTGGTTTTAGGTGGCGTCAGCGGTGGTTTTAGGTGGCGTCAGCGGTGGTTTTAGGTGGCGTCAGCGGTGGTTTTAGGGTGGCGTCAGCGGTGGTTTTAGGTGGCGTCAGCGGGGGTTTTAGGGTGGCGTCAGCGGGGGTTTTAGAGGTGGCGTCAGCGGTGGTTTCAGGTGGCGTCAGCGGTGGTTTCAGGTGGCGTCAGCGGTGGTTTCAGGTGGCGTCAGCGTGGTTTCAAGGGTCGTTTCAGGTGGCGTCAGCGGTCGTTCAGGGTGTTTTAGGTGGCGTCAGCGGTGGTTTCAGGTGGCGTCAGCGGGGGTTTTAGGTGGCGTCAGCGGTGGTTTCAGGTGGCGTCAGCGGGGGTTTCAGGTGGCGTCAGCGGTGGTTTCAGGTGGCGTCAGCGGTGGTTTCAGGTTGTTTCAGGTGGCGTCAGCGGTCGTTTCAGGTGGTTTTAGGTGGCGTCAGCGGTCGTTTCAGGTGGTTTCAGGTGGCGTCAGCGGTGGTTTTAGGTGGCGTCAGCGGGGGTTTTAGGTGGCGTCAGCGGGGGGTTTTAGGTGGCGTCAGCGGGGGTTTTAGGTGGCGTCAGCGGGGGTTTTAGGTGGCGTCAGCGGGGGTTTTAGGTGGCGTCAGCGGTGGTTTCAGGTGGCGTCAGCGGTGGTTCAGGTGGCGTCAGCGGTGGTTTTAGGGTGGCGTCAGCGGTGGTTTCAAGGGTGGTTTCAGGTGGCGTCAGCGGTGGTTTTAGGTGGCGTCAGCGGTGGTTTTAGGTGGCGTCAGCGGTGGTTTTAGGTGGCGTCAGCGGTGGTTTTAGGTGGCGTCAGCGGTGGTTTTAGGTGGCGTCAGCGGGGGTTTCAAGGGTCGTTTCAGGTGGCGTCAGCGGTCGTTTCAGGTGGTTTTAGGTGGCGTCAGCGGTGGTTTTAGGTGGCGTCAGCGGGGGTTTTAGGTGGCGTCAGCGGTGGTTTCAGGTGGCGTCAGCGGTGGTTTCAGGTGGCGTCAGCGGTGGTTTTAGGTGGCGTCAGCGGTGGTTTCAAGGGTCGTTTCAGGTGGCGTCAGCGGTGGTTTTAGGTGGCGTCAGCGGTGGTTTTAGGTGGCGTCAGCGGTGGTTTTAGGTGGCGTCAGCGGTGGTTTTAGGTGGCGTCAGCGGGGGTTTTAGGTGGCGTCAGCGGGGGTTTTAGGTGGCGTCAGCGGTGGTTTCAGGTGGCGTCAGCGGTGGTTTCAGGTGGCGTCAGCGGTGGTTTCAGGTGGCGTCAGCGGTGGTTTCAAGGGTCGTTTCAGGTGGCGTCAGCGGTCGTTTCAGGTGGTTTTAGGTGGCGTCAGCGGTGGTTTCAGGTGGCGTCAGCGGGGGTTTTAGGTGGCGTCAGCGGTGGTTTCAGGTGGCGTCAGCGGGGGTTTCAGGTGGCGTCAGCGGTGGTTTCAGGTGGCGTCAGCGGTGGTTTCAAGGGTCGTTTCAGGTGGCGTCAGCGGGTCGTTTCAGGTGGTTTTAGGTGGCGTCAGCGGTCGTTTCAGGTGGTTTCAGGTGGCGTCAGCGGTGGTTTTAGGTGGCGTCAGCGGGGGTTTTAGGTGGCGTCAGCGGTGGTTTCAAGGGTCGTTTCAGGTGGCGTCAGCGGTCGTTTCAGGTGGTTTTAGGTGGCGTCAGCGGTGGTTTTAGGTGGCGTCAGCGGGGGTTTTAGGTGGCGTCAGCGGGGGTTTTAGGTGGCGTCAGCGGGGGTTTTAGGTGGCGTCAGCGGTGGTTTCAGGTGGCGTCAGCGGTGGTTTCAGGGTGGCGTCAGCGGTGGTTTTAGGTGGCGTCAGCGGTGGTTTCAAGGGTGGTTTCAGGTGGCGTCAGCGGTGGTTTTAGGTGGCGTCAGCGGTGGTTTTAGGTGGCGTCAGCGGTGGTTTAGGTGGCGTCAGCGGTGGTTTTAGGTGGCGTCAGCGGTGGTTTTAGGTGGCGTCAGCGGGGGTTTTAGGTGGCGTCAGCGGTGGTTTTAGGTGGCGTCAGCGGTGGTTTCAGGTGGCGTCAGCGGTGGTTTCAGGTGGCGTCAGCGGTGGTTTCAGGTGGCGTCAGCGGTGGTTTCAAGGGTCGTTTCAGGTGGCGTCAGCGGTCGTTTCAGGTGGCGTCAGCGGTGGTTTCAGGTGGCGTCAGCGGGGGTTTTAGGTGGCGTCAGCGGTGGTTTCAGGTGGCGTCAGCGGTGGTTTCAGGTGGCGTCAGCGGTCGTTTCAGGTGGTTTCAGGTGGCGTCAGCGGTGGTTTTAGGTGGCGTCAGCGGGGGTTTTAGGTGGCGTCAGCGGTGGTTTCAGGTGGCGTCAGCGGGGGTTTCAGGTGGCGTCAGCGGTTGTTGCAGGTGGCGTCAGCGGGGGTTTCAGGTGGCGTCAGCGGGGGTTTCGGGTTGTTTCAGGCTGCTGGTGCTGGTCTGGAGTTTCTGTCTGAGTTCTCAGATTTCTGATCTGGTTTATTGATCAGTACAGATAAAGTCATCATAGTGGGCGACTTTTACATTCATATGGATGTTGACAACGACAGTCCTAAGTTGGCTTTTGATTCTCTTCTAGAATCGATGGGGATTTTACAAAAAGTTAACGAACCGACGCATTGTCTTAATCATACTCTTGATCTGGTCCTCGTCTACGGTGTAGAACTTGATATCTGTTAGTGTCACATGTAAACTCCCTCCTATCCGACCACTATTTAATAACGTTTGAATTCAACATTGTCAACGTTACGCATAATAGGAGGAATTACTTTAGCAGGTGTCTATCCGACAAACTCAGAATCCAATTCAAAGTTTTATTACTTGCATATAAAGTCCAAAATGGCCTAGCGCCGCGATATTTGCAAGACCTGATAGAACCGCACGTTCCTAATAGAGTTCTCTGTTCTCAGGGTGCAGGTTTACTCGTAGTTCCTAGAAGATCCAGATGTAGATCTGGAGGACGGCTTTCTGTTATCAGGAACCATCACTCTGGAACCAACTTCCAGTTTGGGTGAAGGAGGCTGATACCACCTCCACCTTTAAAACTAAACTTAAAACATTTCTGTTTAATAAAGCATATAGTTAGTGTACATTTAGTACCTTAATGTGTCAGGGCCAGTAGTCAAAGCTGCAGCTGCAGGACCAGATTAGAGCAGCTCATCTTAAACAGCTTCGGTGTAGATATGCTGCTATAGGCCTCTGCTGCAGGGGGGCACCAACATGATCCACTGAGTGGTGCCTTTCACCTTCTCTGTTTCTCTTTGCCTTCTCTGTCTCTTCTTCACCTCAACCCTCATCTATTAACAATATCCCATAAACTTAATTGTGGTCCATTGTTCTTGTAGTTTTTTGTGCTTGTCTGGCCCTTCTTTTCCTCTTCTTTGCATGTCCTGCAGACCAGAACCTCAGGAGCTGCTTGCTGACCTGCAGTCCCACCTCTGGCCATCCAGTGTCTGCCTCCACCTGTCTGTGTGGATGTCTGTTGGATACTTGCTGACATCCCGACCTGCAGTCCTCATCCCCTTGGATCACCGTCTATCCATATATCAGAGTCAGAGTCAGAGTCAGAGTCAAGTTTATTGTCAATTCTACCACATGTGAGATACATACAGAGAATCGAAATTACGTTACTCTCAAACCCTCGGTGCTACACAATAAATACATTTTAAACACAAAGTGCAGGTTAAAAAGAGACAAGAAACAAGTTATGACATGACAACAACAGTTTTTCGGTTTGTTTAAAGTGACATGGTGCAAAGCAAGCGGTCCAGATCTGCCAAAATACAGATACTGAGATCAGAGAGAGTGAGGGGGGGGCAAGGCGGGAAACGGTGGAAGAGCAGGGAGAGTGTTAAGTGTCCTGACAGCCTGGTGGACGAAGCTGTCCTTCAGTCGGCTGGTTCTGGCCCGGAGGGTCCGCAGCCTCCTCCCTGATGGCAGCAGACTGAAGAGGCTGTGTGACGGGTGGGTGGGGTCTCTCACAATGCTGAGGGCTTTGCGAGTCAGACGGCTGCTGTAAATGTCCTGAAGTGAGGGGAGAGAGACACCAACGATCTTCTCAGCTGCTCTCACGACGCGTTGGAGAGACTTGTGGCAGGTTGCGGTGCAGGATCCGTACCACACGGTGATGCAGCTGGTCAGGATGCTCTCGATGGTGCCTCTGTAAAAGGTGTACCTGATGGGGGCCGGGGCTCTGGCTCTTCGCAGTTGCGGAGGAAGTAGAGGCGCTGCTGTGCCTTCTTGGCGAGTGATGCGGTGTTAACAGTCCAGGAGAGGTCCTCTGAGATGTGGACACCCAGGAACTTGGTGCTGCTCACCCTCTCCACAGCAGCACCGTTGATGGTCAGAGGAGCATGCTGGGGGTGTTGTCTCCTGAAGTCAACAACAATCTCCTTGGTCTTCTCCACGTTCAGGGAGAGATTGTTGTCTGCACCACTCAGCCAGGCGGCTCACTTCGCTCCTGTAGTTTGACTCATCGTTGTTGTTGATGAGACCCACCACAGTCGTGTCGTCCGCAAACTTTACGAAGAGGTTGGAGCTGTGAATCGGTGTGCAGTCGTGGGTCAGCAGGGTGAAGAGGAGGGGGCTCAGCACACATGCCTGGGGGGCCCCTGTGCTCAGTGTGATGGTGCTGGATGTGTTGCCGCCGACCCGTACTGCCTGTGGTCTCCCAGTCAGGAAGTCCAACAGCCAGTTGCACAGCGAGGTGCTGATCCCCAGCTGGTCCAGTTTGTGAACGAGCTGCTGGGGGATGATGGTGTTGAATGCTGAACTAAAGTCGATGAAAAGCATTCTTACATAAGCGTTTCTGGTGTCCATATGTGTGAGGGCTGTGTGGAGGGCAGTGGAGATGGCGTCGTCGGTGAAACGGTTGGAGCGATATGCGAACTGGTAGGGGTCCAGAGAGGGGGGGAGAGCAGCCTTGATGTGATGCATGACTAGCCGTTCAAAGCACTTCATGATGATGGGAGTCAGTGCGACTGGACGGTAGTCGTTGGAGCAGGAGGGAGATGACCGTTTTGGGACCGGACGGATGTTGGTGGCTTTGAAGCACGTGGGAACCACCGCCTGACTCAGTGACATGTTGAAGATGTCTGTGAAGACATCCGTGAGTTCTCCTGCACAGTCTCTCAGTACACGACCAGGTATGTTGTCAGGACCCGGAGCTTTGCGGGCGTTGATCCTGCTGAGGGATCTCCTCACAATGTCCGGTGACAGCGTCAGCACCTGGTCGCCGGGAGGGGGTGGTGCTTTCTGTGCGGCGATGGTGTTGTGTGCCTCGAAGCGGGCGAAGAAGGTGTTCAGCTCATTCAGCAGGGATGTGCTGCTCTCACAGGTCTGCGGTGGGGGCTTGTAGTCCGTAATGGTCTGAATCCCTCGCCACAGGCTCCGTGTGTCCCTGCTGTTGCTGAAACGGCGGGCTATCCTCCTGGAGTACCGTCTCTTAGCCTCCCTGATGCCATGGGACAGGTTGGTCGTAGCTGTCTTTAGACCCACTTTGTCTCCAGCTCTGAAGGCAGCGTTCCAAGCCTGTACAAGTCTGTGGACTTCCTTTGTCATCCACGGCTTCTGGTTGGCTCTGACTTTGATGGTTCTGGAGTCTGTTACATCATCGATGCACTTGGCGATGTAGGCGGTAACAGACTCTGTGTACTCCTGGAGGTCTGTGGTGTTGTTGATGGTGGCAGCTTCTCTGAACATGCTCCAGTCTGTGGTGTTGAAGCAGTCTCGAAGTGCCTCTGTGGACCCCTCTGGCCACACCCGGACCTGCTTCCAGACTGGTCTGACAACTTTAACCAGTGGCCTGTATGCTGGCAGTAGCATGACAGTGATGTGGTCTGAGGCACCGAGGTGGGGGAGGGGGTGGGCTTTGTAGGCTGTCTTGTTGTTGGTGTAGACTTGGTCCAGAATGTTGTCTCCTCGCGTGGGGAACTTGATGTGGTGGTGAAGATTTGAAAAGATGGTCTTTGGGTCTGCGTGGTTGAAGTCCCCCGCCAGGATGAGGAAGGCCTCAGGGTGGGCTGTCTGCTGCTCGCTGATCCGCTGGTACAGCTCG
>CM026200.1:564413-686913 GCA_014839995.1 Xenentodon cancila | reverse complement strand
GCAGTTTATTGAGATTTTGCAGAGCATGAAAGAAAATCAACGTGTCTAGTTAACAGCTTACGACTATTTGATTTTCCACTGAAACGGTGACAACGAACATAACCTCTGACAGTGTATGGTGCAAAACAAATGTTTAGCCTCAGCGAGGTTTGTGGTGATAGATGTTTATGGGGTTGACAGAGTGTCGTTGAGTCTGTCTTGTTGCCTGTTATCACGAGTTGTCGGTGCTCTCAGCAGTGGCCTCTGACACAGATCACAGGAGGCTGCTGTTTAAAACAGGTGAGAAGAAATCTTCCTCACTGCGTGATGATGACCCTTGCTCCTCTCCCCCTCCAGCAGCAGTTCATCCTCCAAACAATAACAATCAATTCCTTCTACATCTGACGGAGCCGAAGAACAACTTATAAATGATATGCATCTCCTGCTGGTCCCATGGCAACTGCCTTGACTTTATTGTTGCATTTCTTTGATCCCGCCAAGCTTTGATTCATTTTTCTTTCACCCTTTTAGCAAAACATATCATGTGAATTTGGAGCTTTGTTCCTGACAGGCCCCGTCTTACCTCGCTCTCTCCACAGGCTCCTGACGCCTCCCAGAGGAGCCGCGGAGGAGGAGAGGAATTCCACCAGATTCAAAGACTTTGTCGGGTTGCTTTTGACTCTTCTGCCTGCCTTGCCTCGCCTTCCCCGCTCCTTCCCCGCTCCTTCCCCGCTCCTTCCCCGCTCCTTCCCCGCTCCTTCCCCGCTCCTCATGTTGACCTGTTCCCCATGATCCCCTGCCAAACCATCTCCCCGGCCCTGAGGGACCCGCCGTACCCACACAGGCGCACACATTATCAGGGTGCAGAGGGTTCTGTTCAAGCCCTTTTTATTGGTCGGTTCTTCGGCGTTCCCAGGCTTTGATTCGTTAAACGAGGAGGAACTTTGACCTGATTCAGTGATTGAGGCCTCATGATGAGGGTGTTTTACATAAGCTGTCTCTCACAGATTCTGGCGTACACACTTCTAGACTTCACTAAGAAACTCGTTGCAGGCAGCCTGACGTGTTTATAAAAAACTCATCTTCAAAAGAATGGGTCATTATATTGAGAGGACTTTCACCGAGTGAGAGCTTAATGAAAAATTAAGAGTGCATGTTTTCATAGTTCCATCTGGATTCAATCAGGGCAGCATCTGAAACATGAGCAGCTTCTTAAGGCGGACGCAGCGCCGGCCTCACCGCCCTCGGCTGCTCGCCATTCTGCTCAGGTCCCAGAGACGACCACTACATCAAACTGCTCCTTCACAAGTCGGCTCCTCCTGGAAATCCTTCGCTTCACCACAGTTGCATTCGCGCTTACAAGGGGATTTACAGCAAATTTAATTCAAGTGCACATGGATTTTAGTGTAGTTGTTGTTTTAGCGTGTTTAGCTTTTAAAGGTGCTATAGAAATGAACTTGGCGGTTTTTAACCTCCACGAGAGCTTTTCTTGCTCATGTACAGGTATGCAGTCCTTGTTCAGTTCAGGTCATATACACCACAACACATCTTGGTGCACTAGTTCTATGATGGCCGGCAGATATGCAGCGCTAACATAAAGATGGTCCTCATGGTTTTAATATTAAAAAGTTCATCTTTTAATTCTGACTGGAACTTAGATGTGGGGCTGATGGGTTGAAACTTCGGAAGAAAAGTGTATAACTAGTTATGTCAGACCCAATCAATAAAAAGCCATCCAAATCAGGTTCAACTGCAGAAAACATGACAGGAAATTAACCGCCTGAAAATCAACCAGAAAGCAAGAAACAACAAGAAAACAGATGATGAGCGTGTGTTGAACACAATATTTACATCTCCACAGACCAAACAAAGGTAAAGTTACAGAATACATATAAAAAAGAACTCAAATGTCCATTTTATAACTAAAAGAAGTGCCCGGTCTGACAAGGATCTGATTCAAATGACACTTTTACGGATTGGAACTAAGCGCATGTTTATATGTGTCCTTGTATACTCGTCCATGTCAGAGGAGCAGAAGTGTCTTTTACGGGGGCTAAACAACACGACTCGGCGTGTAAATAAGATAAACATAAGCCTACACCTTTTTAAAACGTGAGCTTTTCCTGCTCAAGTCCAGTGTTGGCATTCCAACCATTAACAAATGAAACTACTGTACGCTCCATATAACTGCCTTCTCTCGGATGCCAGATGTACTATTAAATCAGCACCACATTTTCTATAAAGTTCACTAAAGTGCTGCAAAAGCGTGGACTCGTTAAAGGCTTTTGGGAAACTGGATTTAAACATTGTTCCTTCATGAACTCGCAGAGGAACTTCGCTGACCACTATGAAGTCGCAAACGCAAAAGGAGATGTTGGAAGAGCAGACGTGTCTTCAGAGGACAGATCTTTTCACTTCTACTCGCTGTGTGTGGTCATAACGATAAAGGTGTGAGCCGTGCCGCCCAAACGGGTGCCACAAAGCTAACAGGATGATGAGGGAGATGTCAATCAAACGCTGCACTAATCAGGCACAGCATCTGCGCTCACCACACGGAGCGTAGCGCCTTCAAAACGCTTCAGTCTCGTCTTTAAACCACTTAACTGAGGCCAAATATGTTCTCTTAAAAGCCAACAAGGAGCAGCCGTTTTGTGGGACGCGGCCCCGTGACAGCGCAGACGCTCGTCTGCCACATAATCCTGACCCGGATGGCTTCCTAATACTCTTCAAGACAGAAGTATTGAACATGTTTTCAGATTTGCTTTAGTGAATGCTGCAGCTTTTAGAAATAAGAAGCATGCTTAAGATAAAAGGAACAACTGTCCCTCTGTTGTCTTTTCCTGTGACGGCTCTTAAAGCAGTTGATGATGATGATGATGATGATGATGATGATGATGATGATGATGATGATGATGATGATGATGATGATGATGATGATGATGACGGATGCCAGCGGAAGACCGACACTGACATCTTCACGTTTTATGCTTGAAATGAGCTTGTAAGCAAACGTTTTCACAACTACACTATTAAAGGTTTAATAATTGTTACTGATGTTCTTTTCCTCCCAATTCATAATATTTTTACACCTTAATGAGTCTGAGTTTTCTGTGATCTGAGGAAGGTCAAGAAAGTATTCGGAGCTTTTTGATGAGTAATGTAAAAAACAAACAAACTCCACTGTAAGTACGAGTCCCCAATGAAAAATGTTCTTCCGCTTGATTTGTATGACTTTGGTATATTAGTATTAGTAAATCCTTAGAGCGTAAGTAGCATGTGATCTGGGTTAACAGCCTTTTATGTGGTTTAATGGACAGGAGCAGCAGAGAAATGTGAGCCATCATGAGATTACGAGCGAAACAAAGAAAATGGTCATTTGAATATTTCCTGAAGTTATATATCTTTTAGAAGTTTAGAGGGAGAGTTTTGTGAAAGTCAAAGTGTGGCCTTGATATGCGCCGCTTTCTAAACAACTCTGGATGGCAAAAGAGGTTGGAAACCACATGTTTAACCTTCAGCAATGTGTCATATTTGTACTATATATACCAGATGTGTTTATGGTACAGTAATGTGTCATAAAAACATGTTATATTATCTGTTGTATAAGCTCAAAAATGTAACCAAAGCTGTTAAATAAATGAAGTCAAAGAGACAATAATTCATGTGAAACGTAGTAAAGTGAAGGTGTAAAGTAGACCGGAGAAAGCTGAGCACAGCTGAACTTCAGGAAAATCACTTCAGAGGTGAAGCACGACGTGCACGAAATAACCGTAAAAATGACCACTTAAGATTTAAAATGACAACGTAGTTGAAGCTCATCTACAGTAGTACCTCCATAAGAAATAACATGAGCTTTATGTTATGTGGTGTGGGGAAGTCTTTCAAACTCAGCAGTAATTATATTTGATTTAAAAAGAAGGACAACAACAACCCTGAAGAGCGACGGATCAAACGTGATCCCGGGGCTGACTTCAGCCTCGCCACGCTTGTTGTAGTGTGCCGTCGGACCAGTGGAGGGCAGTATGACGATGATGACGAGCATCTTCTCAGAGACCAGCTCAGGAAGGGTCTGCTCTGCATCCTGAGACCCGGCTGCGCCGGCATCAAGCCCGTCGGATGGGACAAACGAACAAGTTAAGATTCTTGAGATCATCACCGGTGAATGAAAATGCTGGTCAGAAAAAAAGAAGACATCAAATGATATGATTCAGTGCCAAAGTGTCTCGGTCAGGTAACGAATCCTTCTGCGTCCTTTACCTTCAGTCTGATTTTCCTTCTTTTTGCCCTCATCTGTTTCTCAGCTAATACCAGGAAAATGTCCTTTTTTAAAAAAAAAAAAAAACAACAAAAGGATTTAAGAACATGCTTTGCTATCTTTTGTTTTCTTTATCTTATAAAGAAATTAGCTCATTTTTAGAATATTTTCTTTTACGTTCTGTATTTTTTTTCCTTTTACACATATTCTGCTTTAAACATGCAACTGCTGCTTTTATCAGTGATCACTGTTCAATCTTTTGTATTTATTCAGCCACTAGTTATTGTGTGGGGGTGTGTTGGAGGAGTGCAGGGGATCGCTGGGAGTCCGCTCAGCCCGGACCGCAGACTGCACCTGTGAACCCACGTCACACCTGAGGGTACGACCCCTACGTGACCTCTGCAGTCAAAGAAGAAACAATACACCAAGAGAAGCAGACTTCCAAAATGAGCCACACACCAGTGGGAGTGTCGGGAGTGCGTTTGTGGCACTCGTCCTCACAGCTCAGGCAGCTTCACACCCTCATTTCTCTCCATTATTGCACACATGCTTTTATAGCTCTGGCAGCTTTTTAATTCCTTTTTATCACCGTGTGATGTTGGTGTCACATGATGCGTTTGCTCACATACACACACACACGCACACACACTCACAGACACGCACACACACACACACACACACACACACACTCACAGACACACACACACACTCACAGACACGCACACACACACACACACTCACACACACACACACACACACACACACACACACACACACACTCACACTCACACACACACACACACACACTCACACACTCATTACTGTACCTCTTCTTCTTCAGTTCTCTGAAGCTCCAGCTGCCTGATTAATAAGTTAGAACCACTAAATATGGCTCACAGTCATGTATCTTTAAAAAGTACTTAATAATGGTAATCAAGATTATCAACAACGCACCAATTACATCTTTACACTTTCCCCTCTTAATTATGTATAGTTCTCCTTCTCTGTGGATGAAAGGACTGCTTCCTCGGTCTCAGGTGGATTGTTCGTCTTAAGCGGTTATGATGGTGTATTTGTATCACAGCTAAGCTTCGTTCCCTTAAAGTGGCAGCGAGCTAAAAGGAGCCTGCGCCTGTTCGGCGGCGACTCAACCACAATGGAGGAGTTCCTATGTTTTATTTATTGAAATGTTTTAGCGGGGAAGACCTGGCACTCATTATCATAAAGGCCTCTAGACATCAGCTCCCACACAACCAGCCAGCCACCTCTCAGCCTCACACGCCCGTCAACGAGAAGCAGCAGGCCGCTTCTCGCCAGCAACCTCCGGAGCCGCGGCTTCGGTGACAGAAGCTGACGGTGTCAAAGTATCTTTGTCTCACGCACATAAACTGTCCCTGAAGCTGTACTTATGAGAGAGATGTAAAACACAGGCTTTTTCATGGGGAGGTTGTTTTCATTCCCCTTTCCTCGTTTTTTTTTTTTTAAATATGTCACATCTTCTCTGTCAGGGCCCTGGGGCGCCTGGTGGTGCTCCTGCTGGAGGAGGCGCAGCAGCGTGAGCATCTGCACACCCAGCGGAGTCTGGTCATATTGTACCTGCACTCATCTGCATCTCGCTTATTTTGTCAAACGTTCAAAGCTGTGAATTTTACACAACTGTGTTGTCATCTGATCTGTGTGTGTGTGTGTGTGTGTGAGTGTGTGAGTGTGAGTGTGTGTGTGTGTGTGTTAATGTGTGAGTGTGTGTGTTAGTGTGTGTGTGTGTGTGTGTGTGTGTGTGTGTGTTATTGTGTGTGTGTGTTATTGTGTGTGTGTTTGTGTTAGTGTGTGAGTGTGTGTGTGTGTGTGAGTGTGTGTGTGTGTGTGTTAATGTGTGAGTGTGTGTGTGAGTGTGTGTGAGTGTGTGTGTGAGTGTGTGTGTGTGTGAGTGTGTGTGTGTGTGTGTGTGTGTGTGAGTGTGTGTGTGTGTGTGAGTGTGTGTGTGTTAATGTGTGAGTGTGTGTGTTAGTGTGTGTGTGTGTGAGTGTGTGTGTGTGTGTGAGTGTGTGTGTGTTAATGTGTGTGTGTTAGTGTGTGTGTTAGTGTGTGTGTGTGTGAGTAAAGGAAGACAGCTAGTAGGAACAGATGTGGGTAAAAGTAAAAACTCAATATGAACCCTGCAGAGGCCTTCCTCTCTCTCTCTCTGTTCAATTATTTAGAGTCGAAGAAAAAAGGCAAGAGTAACATATTTTCTCAGAAGCCAGTGTGTTCGGCAGAATGAATAACATATTTATCTAGTCTCATCTTTGACAAATAGCCGGAAATGGAAACAAATACGTTCAATTGGATCTTGGCTCTGGTGTTTTACTGCAGCTGCCGCCTTGCGCTCTCGTGCCGTCCTGTTTAAAATTTCCTCAGGACCAAAAATTATAGAAGTGCTGACAAGCAGAATTTTTCACGGTATCTAGATGTACACTTGGCAGTTTCAGGCAACACTCATGTGCTCCCATCCTGTGTGATGGGAGGGGGAGAAAGACGGTGAGAGCAAGAGAAGGAAAAAGTGCTCACCTATTTAAATTGATTAAAGATTAGAAGAGGAAAAGAGTCACATTTCCTCGCTGACACGTCTCTACCTGCCGCAGTCTGACACCTGATTTTATGAAGCCGTGTCACCGTAGTAATGCCAGTAATTACTCTGAACTCAAATAAATAAATATAGTTGCGTCTCTTTGTGCGAGTCTGACAGGTTTTCCTGCTTCCTTCCCTGAAAGCTTTACAGTGTGTGCATACGTGTCTGTGGTTGTGTATTTAGATGTGCGTCTTTATACGCCGGTGTTTGTGTTTACATGTAGTGAGGCACTTTGGAAAAGAGGAGTTGAGACAGGCTGAGATTTTGACAGCTACAGTATGGATGGTTTTCCCTCTCTTCTTTTTTTGAGACTGTGATAATCTGCTCAGCCGTGCGCACTGAAGGCAAAGCTCTGTTTGAGACTGATAAGGTTTGAGATACAGCTTTGTAAATAATAAGGTTAGAGTTTCTACACAGTTAGAAACAGCTAGTGCCGCCGCTGATCTCGCTCCCATTAGCGACAATTGGCTGTGACCTCACGAGCTGAGGCCCGCTGTCATCACAGAGGGAGCTTCAGCAGCAGGCCATTAGATCCTCCACGCTGGTCACAGGAACCCAGCTCATGCATGTCGTCATGGGCGCTGGCTTCTAATGCTCATGCGCTTCATCTACAAAAAAAAGCTTCCTATTTTATATTTCAGGGAGAGAAAAATAATTTTGAAAAACCTCAGAGACAACAAACCTGCACGCGTAATGCAAGGAGTTACAACGGGTTCCTGTTCGCTGTTGTGTACCGTTCGGTGACTAACAGCACAGCCACACCTCCATCACAACCCTTCAGGATACACGTCTGCTGTAAATTACACCAGCAGACGAGCCAAACACACGACTGGTCATTTGAAAAACAAATGATCTGTTTTACTGAGGAGATTATAATTCTTTTTTTTTTAATCATCAGGGCCTCTCGTGGTCTGAAAACGAGATCAAAACACCTCGACGACGACGCGTGACCTATCACGCCGTGTCGGCGCGTGAAGAAACCGCCCCTCCAAAACAAGAGCGTAATTAGCAGCTATTTGCTCCTAATCAGATGCACTTTATTAAATGATCATCATCAAGCATCACCACCTCTATAAAAGCTTTGGCTTTGATCTGGTCTAGACCATTCTGGTGCTTGTTAACACAACGCCGAGGAGGACAGAAATCAGCAGTGATCTCAGAGAAGTTATTTTAGCTGCCCATCAATCTGGGACAACCACTTTCAAAGTCCATTATCCTGTACGGACAAAGATCCGGGTGTAAGTCTCCTTCCCAAGCCCGAACCACACACAATCCTTGTAAAAGGCTCTCAGCTGTGCAGCTCAGGCTTGTAAAGTTTGCAATTATAAAAACAGGACTTGTGAATGTCCTCGGCATGGATGACACCAGATGGTGGACGTCCAGTACATCGAAGGCCGTTTTGACGCAGTTAATAAAATAAATAATAATAATGACACAGTTATGTTATGCGTTGGGATTTTGTACAAAAGTTAAACAAATACATTCAAATTCAAAATACTTTATTAACCCCAAAAGGAAAATCAATGAATGCAGGATGTCTGTGAAAGCAGGGTTTAACATATGCTGCTAAGTTTCCTAGCCAGGGTGAGAAGGCGTGGCTCTGTTGAGCCGGATTTAACTAATCCTTCAGGTCGCCAGTGATCCTTCACCGAGAGAGAAACAGCTTGTTAAGGAAACTTATGAGGACTTCAAACATCTAATATGTATGTAAAAGGCAAAACAGGCGCTATCAATAAACGCAGTGTGTCTGGCGGACAGTCGTGGACAGACTGAAGGTGTAAGTTGTCCACTACACTTGAGGAGCTCCAACTTCTAACTGTGGACTATTCCAGCAAAGTCTAACTGGACTATGCTGGAATTGATTTGTTTTAAACGGTTGTGTCTTAAATACGCTACCAGTTTGGACACACCCGTAGGTCCAAACGTTCCACTGGTGGTGAATGAAACTGACCATGAAAAAAGACTTCATAAGTTGTCTTAATATGCCTATTGACATACACCTTATTTGAAGTTTAAATAAAAGTATGTCAATCAATAAAAAACAAACAAAAAAATGAATGAAATCATCAGTGACAACAACTGTACATCCTTCTTACCTGAACTTTGATGCTGTGGAAGGATTTTCTCTTCCCTCCCTGTTGTGAGGGATGAGATGTTCTGTGTGGAATCTGATCCCACTGGGGAACGCTGTAACACATCCTGACCCCTCCTACTTTGATGTGAGGGAACGTATTTGCGGAGTCTCGTGGTAACAGGAAAAGACAGACCATCAGAGGTACTGTGACTGTTGACCTCTGGTCACAAGTAACAGGTACCAGATACCATCACTGGAGAAGTGATGCCTTCATAGAGGTTCGCACTCTGTTGTAAAGCCATCGAACAATAAGAGCTTCATTGTCCAAACCATCATCCAAAAACAGACACGCCAGAGTAGGAGAGAAGCTCATGACATGACTGAGACTTCATAGCAAACACATGCGAACGCCACATCCAGGTAAAAAACAACCCACTGAAGTAGAATGGTGGTCGGTCCAGTTTTGGAGATTTTGAAGGTGTTAGATAAGATTGCAGTGATGATTGGTTGCTATTTGGTTGGCTTCGGCTCTGTTGGAGCTTTTTGATGTCTGAGAAAAAACTGATCATGTCTATAGAAAGACGACTACTATAGCACAGCACTCTTTGAAGAGTCTTCAGCAAAATATATGATATGACAGATGTGATCGTTACAGGCATTAACCCCCCCACGCCGCACACACACACAAGCAATAGTTTGTTTTCATACAAATAATATTTTAATTTCCAATGAACTGCTCTCAGAGAACTTAAAGTAGATGCAAACTACATGTGGCTGATGCAAAGTACAAAGAAGAAATACTTGACTTTTGTGTGTTGCCTGGTGCTCAGAAAGAAAGCAGAGTTTTGAACTAGTCGATTAGTAAAGACTGAATGAAGCACGGATGATTCAGGCTTTAAACTCTCGCCCTCCTTTCTGCTGTGAGTGACGGTGCTGCTCGTGTTCAGCCCCGAACCTCCTTCCTCCTCTGTTCTGTTTTCCCTCACACAGTTTAGCAACAAGTGACTTCAGTCTTACAACACCGGCGTGTCTCACGAGACCCTCCGCAAACCACGCCAGTGTCAAGCAGCCACACTTCTCTGGCAAATCATGTTCAGGGTGCATTTTACTGTCATGATCAGGGACGCATGTATACAAATGGAAAGCCTTTTCCTTGTGTTCATGAAAGACAACACCTTCTCAAAAAGAGCTCATCTCATAAATATTTCTCTGAAAAAACCCCAACACCCTCCCGTTGCTGCCCTGCTCTCTTTTCCCAGTCAGCTGGGATGCGTGAGGAGAAGGAGGAGAGAACTGGTTCCTCAACGACCTTGACTAGAGACAAGCAGGAGACACAAGCGTGTCTGGATCGACTTCGCCTCTGATGGCTGTTAGCTCCAGAAGCAGACCTGCCTGCCTGGCTGCTGATGTGCTCTTACTTGCTCTGGAAGAGTTGCTTGTGTGGAGGATGACACGTTATTATCCTTTAATCTCAGTCTCAGCTTGTTGAGCATCAAATTGAAATATCCTGAACAGATGTAAAAACACATGTGAGCCTCGGCGCGCAAGCTGTGCTGCGCTTTGTTTCATCTATCCGTGATGTGAGCCTTAAGGAGAAGCTTTTTAAAATTTCATCACTATTCAAAAGGATAATTAATACGTACCCCCAGGCTTTGATTATGCGATACCCAGTGTGTAGCGCTGGTGTTGCTATAATGAGCCACTCATCAGTACTCTGCTTGTGCCTTCCCAACAAACATACAGTTTGCATAAGGTACTTAAGATTCTGCAAAGGTACACTGATGCCTGTGCATGCATGCATGTGTGTGTGATTATAAACAATATGTATGCACCTCCTTATATTTATATGTCGGTACTTGTATCAGCAAATGCATGAGGTGTGAGTCCTCTTCTAATTTGACGCACAATAGTGTTTAGATCACACTAGATGTTGCAGTTTATTTACAAGAGGACCCCTGTCAGATTGTCAGCCGATAGTTTTGCCCCTTCTATAAAACCTGGCACTGCCGACACCCACGCGCACCTTTTTGAGCTCTTTCCCAGCCTAAAAGCCGGTGAGAAGTTGGCGGTTGTTAGTGAGTGGGAGCTGATGTGATGCAGCAGTCAGATGGACAGGCAGGTGGAGACTGACAGGCTTTGCAATACGAAGGGGAATATTGGGAGTTCACACATAATGAGACCTGTCAATTTGAATGCCTCAAGGCTAAGAAGTCAGCAGGCCATGGCTGACGGCTGAGGCAGCCATTTCTGTTCAGTAGAAATATTTGAGGATGATGCCTCACCCTTGACCTGGACGAGTGTCCAAACAACAGCAATTATTCTTCCTCTTTGGATGTAACTACAGCTTTTTGAAAAAGTAAAACCAAACACACACACACACACATATATATATATGTATCACATACATATATGTACATACACACCTGCCTGACTGATACCAGGGCATCACGGGGTCAAGACAGTTCCAATACAATGTGCTGTACTGGACTGGTCTGGTCCTGTCCTAGTGGCGTATATGGGCATTAGAAAATGTCATCTGAGATTTGCCAGGATCACAGATAGTCTGTGATGGTGTTTTAGCCTGTTAGAGATTCAACATGTTCACCCAGTGCTGAAGTGACATCTCAGAGGGGCTCTGGGACCTGGTGACAGCAGATGGACTCACGCAACTTCTCTGTCCTTAAATCCAATTCTCTGCTTGACACTGGGTGGAATTAGCTTTGGACAGGTGAATGATAAGTTCTCTGGGTGCCTTCACCAAATAGATCTAAGCCATCTGAGAGAGCACTGAAGCCCAGGGCTTTTCATGTTGGCAAAAGGAAATTGAGCTGTAGAGGATATGATAATCTTCATCAGTGTTAATGATCCCTGTGATAGTGAGGAAAGGCGTTTGTGTCTATTTAAAGAGATGATCTTATCAGTTCCTAATCAATAGTTTTCTAGCAACTTAGAACAGATGAAATATACATTTGACCCAGAAAAGCTGAGAAAATCATTAGCTTCGGCTGCACTTCTTGTTTTCAGGGTTGCTGCGTTATTGACTTGAGTAAATGATCATTCACCTGGGAAAAGCTTGGATTTGATAAATAATGAAGGAGGGAACAATCAGAAAAATGAAGGGAATTAAACTAACAGCAGGAGCATGGTTACCTTCTTTCCCCCTACTTTCTCTGCTTTCACCCCTGCTCCCCTCCTCTTCCTCTCATCTTTGAGTGACAGTCATGGTGATACTCAAGGCCTCCCATCCTCCTCTCCCTCTCTTTCTCCATCCCCTGGTCTCTCTGGTCAGTGGGTGTCAATCAGAGTTTGGCCCTTACGCAGATTGGCAACAAGTCTCCTCGTGCTCACGAAACAATTATGACTGTGCTGCGGTGAAATGGATTCCCGCGTTGACTCTCCACACTGTGCTCTTCTTCTCTCAGCCGCCGGGGTCCTGCCATGGGAAGCAATTATCGCTAGATGCCAGCTGACAGCCCCATTCTATTGCCAGCGCCATCACCCCTCATCCTCAGGCTTTCTCTAGGCAAATAGCATCCTGAACACTCAAATCAAACCTCTTACCAAACATTGGCTTCTGTCAGAGAAATAGATGGTTCCCTTTGTTCCCTTGGACAATAGTGGGAACAAGGTAGATGCAGCGCGAGAGAATAAAGAGGGGTTTTGATTTTGAGAGCTCTCAACGCAAACTGCTACTTTACCCTTGGGTCCAAAAGATGGGCCTTTGGAGGTGGTGGGTGGGGATGAAGCAGGATCCCGAGGCCCTAAGATGTAGGCAACAAGAAAAAAAAGCTGAGGATGAATAAACCCGAACAGAGATTAATGAGCAGCCATAAATATGATTGACGCGTGGAGTGATAACTTGTTAGCCTCCTTTGGTCCCTGTATTATTGATGTGGCGTTGAGTTAATGCTGTTTGGCTTCTCCCAATGATGTCAGATGTATATGATATACATACAGAACCTAGAAAATAAAAAGATGTTCTCCTCAGCGAAAAGGGTTAAAATTCATACTTGATGGATAAGAGGATAAGATAAATGCATCTAAACGAGCAAAAACTGTACCATTAACTGTTATAAAAGTCAAGCAGTCATCTGCCACTTTGCTTATTAATTGAATAAACACATCAAGCCAAAGTTCAGTCAATCCTTTAATCACTGTAATTAATGCACATTGTTCTATTTTCTCTCCCTCTATCTGTCTCTCTTGCCGTCTCCCTGTGCACCTATATTTGTGAAATAATAAATAAATTAGAATACACACAGCCACCAACTAATTATCATGCAAATAAAGCAGCAACAAAGCGTAGCAGGATTGTTAATCTGTGCCAGATCGTGGGTGAAATTCCCAAATGTGCTTAGAGGTGTCCACTGTGCAATTAGAGCGAAGAGTGATTTGGGATGCAGAAGAGGAGAAGAAAGCGCGGCACTGAGGAAGGGAAGGACTGTCACGCACTCACTGTCAGATTCACTCTGTCTTCTCTCTTTTCTGTCTGTGTGGATGATGAAGTGGCTGCAGTGCTTCTATTTATTATATCTATTCTTTTGTCTTCTCTCCCTGCCTGCTGTCTTTTCATCTCCAGGAATGTCCAAACTCTGCCACGCTGAAGATCACAAGGATGCAGGGTTCATCAGAATCAATTCAGAAAGAATAAAACAGGAAGAATTTGTCAAATTTAGGTAATTAAATTAGAATGTTGGAATTAAGGCTCATGGTCTGAAGCCTAAGTTTTGTATAAATATGTCAGAATAAAAGCATGGAAGCATCAGAGTAAATGGATTAACAATTAATCTTATAATAATTAATCTTCAAGGATATGGTTCAGATTGGGTGGCTTTTATTATGAAAGTTACATATTTAGGACCTGTTCATCTTCTACCGTGTACCTCCGCTGAAGCACATTACTTGTAACGTAACTGAAAAAGAAAAGAGTACATCCAAGTGCTCCTCTGTGAGTTCAGCGGGGCTCTAAAGACTGCAAACTCACTCCAAAATGCATAATCTGGAACTCCACTCAGGAATATTTTCTTATGTAATACAAGGATGCTGATATTTGTCAGTGCTGTCCAGTTGGAAGCAGAGGCCATGTGCTCTTCTGTTTTTGGGGTTTGTTAATAGATGTTTGTCCAACTGTGGTAGTCGACTTATAGGGACTGATGACACGATGGCTGCAACTGGAGCGTTTGTACGGATGCCTGTACGAACAGGCATCTGGAAGCCAGCTCTGCACGGTGCCTTGAGTCCTCAGGTGACAGAGGTAAGCGGAAATGTAACGCGCCACACCGCTAAGCTGCGTGGTCGCTGCGAACTAACGACCCGGATCAGCTGTCTGACTACGCGGCTCTGAGACACGTGTCTGAGCGCACAGGGACTCTGATGCTCACGGCCTTTCTAACACCATTCATCCAGTATTTATCCCTTTTCTGACACTTTTGTTCAGACGTCTTAAGGGTCCAAGCAGAGATCCTCAGACCACCTTCATATCATTCACTTGTTTGGTTCGTTTTGTGGGAAAATGCGGTGTTCCAAGATAGCCAGAAATATAATCTCTTCAACAAGTCTTTTATTTGTCATAAGAGCTCCTGCTGGTAGGGTATCTCCAAGACACCTCCCCTGGGAGATGTCCAGAGACCTGACTGGATGTCAAATCACCCAAATCACCCCCTTTAGATGGGAAGTTTTAGAAACGTCAGGCTGAGCTCCTCCAGATGCTGCTGCTCTTCACCGCGTCTCTCTGATTGATCCACTTATTTAGTTAACAAAAACAAATACTAAAATACTAAAAAAAGTGACAAAATGATCCCGCTAACCAAAATAAAAAAAAACCTAAAGATTTTTTTAAACACAACAATGAAAGACTAACTAGACGAAATAGATTTGCATGTCAGATTAACTTCGTTTTTATTTCTATTATTTCTAATTACTAGAAATAGAGAAAAAAGGAGTATTGTACTGAATGGCACTTCTGTAAGTCAATACCTCAAAACTAAAACTAAGACTGAAACCAAACCAAAGTAAATTAAACTAAACCGCAAGTACTGATGTACTTGTTAAACTAGCTAAAAGTAAAGAAAACAAAAATAGAAACTAATAATTCTGCCACTCTTTCAGCTGCTTGGGTTTGAGATTTCCTTCTCATGTTCATGTAGAGCTCCTCCGTAAGTGGAGGCTGGTAATGACAGAAGACAACTCCAGTGTAGTTCAGCTCACGTCTGACTTACTGCCCTCGGTGAGCTGCGGGATCTCAGTGTGACGCCCAGAGTGTCCGTCCCAGAGCTCTGGAGCCCCGCGGTCAGGATCAGGGAGCCACAGTTTTACACTCACCTTCAGTACAGACAGTCTCTGCTGCTGGCACGTGCCAGTCCAGGTCTCTGACGTGCTCCCGGTCTGTTTCCGTTCATCTTAAAGACAGCTTGCACATTAGTTTCCTTCTTCTGTCCATTTTTAACTGCTTTTTGTGCATAGTTGGTTTCCCGCAGGGGCAGCACGGTGGCTTAGTGGTCAGCACTGTTGCCTCACAGCAAGAAGATTTCCGGTTCAATTCCCGGCCCGGTGGGTCTTTCTGTGTGGAGTTTGCATGTTCTCCCCGTGCTTGCGTGGGTTTCCTCCGGGTACTCCGGCTTCCTCCCACTGTCCAAAAAACATGCAGGTAGATTAATTGATCATCCTAAATTCTCCCTAGGTGTGAATGTGAGTGTGATTGGTTGTTTGTCTTCCATGTGGCCCTGGATAGACTGGCGACCTGTCCAGGGTGTACCCCTGCCTTTCGCCTACTATGCGTCGGGATAGGCTCCAACAGACCCCCGTGACCCGGAAACGGATAAAGCGGGTATAGATAGATAATGGGGATGGTTTCCCGCATGTGTTTTGTTGATAAAATGTGGTTTTAGAGACCGATCGAGCCCAGTAGTTGCTGTCAGATCCTGGACTGTCTGACCATCTGTCTGCAATCAATCACATAATTTAAACAGAGAAATTATTGAATACTCCAATTACAAAACAGCAAGTCCAGTATCTCACAGATCAGTGATCTGCCAACTGAAAATCCCAGCGTAAGTCCTCCCGTACATGCTGCCTCTCACTGGTGTCTCCATGATGACGTGAAGCTCAGCCCCTATCCAGGAGACTGCTCCGTGCATTATCCAGTCACCTTTTCTCCACCTCCTGTAAGGTCAGGCTTAAATATTTATTTAGGAGTTTCCTGTGTTTCTTCTTCTTTAAAGTGCTGCTGTTTTGGATTTCTCCAACGGACATTACAGCATTCTTCTTGAGCTTGTTGACTACCACAATGTTCCACTGGTTACACATCAGCACCTTGACACTCAGGAACCAGAGGAACCGTACAGCATCTATGGAGGTATCTGCTACACTGACTTTGGGGGTTTCAAGCCACCTCCACAACAGCTATTCTTGCCATTATTCCAGGCTCTTGGGCTGCTATGATCTGGAGCACATCTGCATATTGTGTTTCAGATGATAATCGAATATATTTGTCTATTAAATCCAGAGGCTCTGATTCACTTTGGCCCGTAAAGACCTGCCTAGGTGAAAAGAAAAACTAGTTGAACTAGTTGGACTGAATCTTTACGGAAGAGAGACGGAAAATGTTGCGTTTGGTCATTCAGATCAGGTGGAAGGCCTTTCAGTCATCTGTTTGCTAAAAATGTTGTTTAGTGATTTTTGACAGCACATGTAAATTTGATAGATCAGTTCTGTTGTTCCAGTTATGACTGTTAGTAGATCCATTTTCAAGGGTTGTGTGAATTACCCCCGGTCTAGCATCCCCCCGCGGCTCCCTGTCCATTTTAGAATAGATCTTAAGTATTTATCGCTTGTTTTTAAGGTTTTAAATAGGCTGGTACCATCATATCTGTGTAAACTTCATCATCTATATAATCCTGTCAGAGCTCTGAATTCATCCACTTCGGTGGCTCTTGTAGAACTAGAGGAGACCAGGCCTTTTTGGTAGCTGGCCCTGTTGACTAGAAAACTTATCTTTGCAAATAAGAACAGCTGCAGCATATTTTTATTTGTTTTAATGTGGATTATGATACCATTTTGTTTTTACTGTGAAAACTTGGTTGCTTCTTAAATGTGCTATATAAATACATTTGACCGTGACCTTGACCGTGACTTGTCAGACCAGCCTTTCGAGCCCCCAGTAGGACTTCTTCCTCTCAGCCATTCATCAGTCTGCTGATGATACATGCAGCACAAGGGATTCTTCCTTTTCTCCTCTTTCTAATGAGGTTTCTGCCGGCTGGGGTTTTCGCCCAGACTTTCATGGCTGGGGGCCGTCTTCCTCATGTACTGCTGGATCTCTGGTCAGTGGCTTTGGCACTCTCAGGTACCTGGTCTGACTCCTTTTGTGTACATTCTCTGGGTGCTGGACCTTTGAGGAGCTTCTTTTCTTACCTCGACATCAATGGTTTCATTCTTCTCCTGCGGCCAGGTTATAATCCCAGACTAGTATGGCATACTTGTCCAACTTTGTTCATGCTACACACACACACACACACACACACAGAAGCACACACACACGATGTATATGTGTGCTTCTGTGTGTGTGTGTGTGTGTGTGTGTGTGCGTATGTGTGTGTGCGTATGTGTGTGTGTGTGTGTGTGTGTGTGTGTGTGCTTCTGTGTGTGTGTGTGTATAAAATGCTTGCATCATAAGTCTTTTCAAGAATAAGCTGGAGTAAGAAATGTAAAGAACAGTTTTCAGCTGATAGTGCAGTACAAGCATTGCAACTCTTTACTTATGACACACGAATAAGAAATGCATCAATTACACTTTTGAAGAGTGCCTTCAACTTCCAGGCACTAACCTAGTTAAAGGAAGAAACTTAAATTTGCACAGGTTATTACTTTTATAGACTATTCCTACACAAAGACAGTGGTAATCCTGCCAAATATGCTACGAAAGAGGACCATGTTTAAAAATTCAAGCCCGTTCATGAATTATCCCTGGTGAATTCAAAGCACACATCAAGGGTGCACTGCTCAGAGAATTACAATCAAAGAAAAGAAGCGATAAAATGCACTCTCTTTGCTGAGAGGCAAAAGGGTAAATATGCCACAAAATAAGAAAACAAACAAGCACAAAACTGCCTTATTATCAGAAGGTCCATTATCATAATGACCTGATTTGCTTAAATCATGTCCTTATTAGGCCCAAAAGTCTCTCTGTCCCCTGTGGGTAATGAGAGGCCAGGCTTGGAGTCCTCGCCCAGTTCTGACATGTCTTTTATTACTCTTACACTAAACAGAGGCAATGATGAACATTTCGGTCGTATGATTACTTGCTGTGCACCCTTGATGTCGCAGGGAAAAGTTATGTGCCCTCTTTTAATATTTGATTGTTTTTTCTGTGTAATTTGTTCCAATTCATCATTTGAGCCTTTTATTTTCTCCGTCTGACATTTGTCTCATGTGGATGTGCTGATTACTGGACTCTGATATTGCCTTGGCCTTTGATGTCCAATTTCTTTTTCTTGTCCTAATTTTGGCCACAGTGAGTGCAGAAAACTTTCTCTCCATTCCAGATTTTGTAGAGAGCATATATGCTGTAATCTGCAAACCACATGGTTAAATTATTCACATATTATTTAGAAAATAAGGACCTAGTTAGATAATAAAAAATATTTGATTTTAGCTTGCTATGATTATTCAATGCTTTAGAACAAATGAGATAATATGCTTGGAAAAACTCATGAGATATACCAACTGGGTTCTGGGCTCACAGCGGTGCTAAAAATGACGTTATTTCCCGAAATTTATGGACCAAAACACTTAATGCCAGCTGAAGGATTGAGCCCAAAAGTAATCTGTTTTTCCACGCATGTTTGACATATCAGTAGCTATTTTGAAAAGTACAAGATCAGCCTTGTTACAAATGCTGAAAACAGAACAAATTGGTATGTAAACAGCTACAAAACACCAAGGAAATGTGTTTCCATATCGACAGGGTGGAGGGATCAAATTCTTTCAAAATCATTCACCCTATGTGTCTGTCTGAATCCGGTTTCTCACCCCACAAAACATCAAATTTAAGTTGAAAATATGAAGGAATCACATTCATTATTTTCATTACATGCACCCACAAATTGCATCAAGCTTATGAAATATTTCTTCCTCCTGTTCAAAGGCTTGTTGGAGCTTGTATTCAATTACAGCCAAAGCTGTAACATGCTGTCAGGTCTCTTTAGCCAATCATTAGTCAGGGATTATTCCTCCCTGTGCAGTCGGCAGAGTCGAGCCAGTGAGCCAACGACAGGCCTAATTGTTATTCGGTGGCTAAAGGTCGGCTAATGAAGCAGCGGGCTGATGGGGGCTGTTGGTGTGAGGGCGGTGGGGTGGGGATCAAGCTGAGGGCTGCTCTCAACACACAGAATTTACTAAACTTTCTTCAAAGTAGGAGGAAGAAACGTGGCATTTAGAAAATATTGCAGCTTCAAATCTGTGATGCAGATTTCAATTTTAAAAAGCATTGAACACAAAGTGGAAAAGTGTGTGTCCATGTCTGACGCAGCCAAAAAAGGAAAGAGAAAACGAGTCCTGACCACAACGGCCAAGCCACAGGTAGGCTTTACAGCCATCACTGTGTATGGTTTGCCAAAAAGGTTGGAGTTGGTGTGCTTGTGCTGGGTGCTTGATATACTTGACATATGGTGGGCGTGTTCCCATCAGCTTCCTGATCAACATGGCTGTGTTCCATATAAAGAAAAAGAGGCTTCAAAACCACTAATACGTCACGTGACCTCATGGTTTGTCCATTCTTTTAACAGTCTATGGGAACACCTTGTGGCCTCCTAAAGGAACCAGTGGAGGTGGCCAGGGCGAGGAAAGTCTTGGACTCTCTGCTTAGACTATTGTTCCCGCCACTCGATTTCAGATAAGCGGATATTGATGGATGGATGGATGGATGAACAGATGGATGGATGGATGGATGGATAGATGGATGGATGGATGGATGGATGGATGGATGGATGGATGGATGGATGCATGAACAGATGGATGAATGGATGGATGGATGGATGGATGGATGAACAGATGGATGGATGGATGGATAGATGGATGGATGGATGGATGGATGGATGGATGGATGGATGGATGGATGGATGGATGGATGGATGGATGCATGAACAGATGGATGGATGGACGGATGGATGGACGGATGGATGGATGGATGGATGGATGGATGGATGGATGGATGGATGGATGGATGGATGGATGGATGGATGGATGGATGGATGGATGGATGGATGGACCAATCCACAGATGCAAATTCTGCTAGCATGAGCAGGAACTCGATTAGAAAAAACAAAAAAATCGTGGACTCTCCTGCTATACCTGCTCACGCAAAATGTATTTAGTGCTTAATCACTCATGCTCTTAAGATGATGGCTGGGCATCCTGAAAACTGGATATATTACATTTCAAGTCAATTTTGAATGTGAGTACAAGCAGAGGGACAGTTACCGCCATACCAGCTGCATCGCCGTTTCCGTCTGGCTAGTTCACTAACACCATGACACATACCTGGAAGTTGTCCTTTTCAAGAACGCGCACAAGCCCCTTTAGTCTATAGTGAAATCTGGCCAATCAAGGCAATCCCAACCTTATAACATAGCCAGTCTAAGTTTTGAAATAAAGTATTATAGTTGGAAGCAAACTAAATATGTATTATTATAGTAATAATAATAAATAATAAAATTAAAATATGTTTATTTGTCATGGAAAAACAACAGCACTTTGTACATGTGTGTTTTTTTTTAAGTAACCCTTTGAATAAGTCCAAAAACACAGAAAAGTATCCCATGTCTTCTTTAAACACAAATATTCAGATCCTTAACCCAGGTAAAAGTATCAGTACTAATGTCTTTTACTCAGTTACATGTAAAAGTAAATGGGAATTCTACATCCAAAAGCCCTACTTAATAAAGTGTGGAAGTAAAATCAAAATATATTTAAATACCTAGAATAGACTCATTTTACATAAAATACCCAATTCAGATTCATTGACCCATACTTAGATTTACTTTAGGAGCTGGAGCTCATTTGTTTGTCTCAGTTAAGTAGTTTCTAAAGAGTGAAAATAAGTGTAGTGTAGTGCAAAATCCAACCAAACCATCTACAAAAATAAATTAGTGGAGCATAAGCTGCATAAGTGAAAATACACAAGTAAAATAACAGTAACCCACATCAAGGTTGATTTGATGTGATGATGCAAGCTTCAGCTCACTTCTCTGCCTTGGCTTGTTCTGCTTTGAGACTCTGAATCAAATGTCCGTACGCCTTATTGATGAGAACGGTGTCTGTTTCTTTTATGTTTATCAGTACTGTGTGTTAAACAAGATCTGGATGATGTGAACGCTCACAGTCCCATTTATTTCCCATGTTTCTGCACACACTGTTTGGCCAGAACTATGGAAGTTTTAACATGTATGCTGTTGGTCAATGTGTAGCAGAGCAAAGGAGGAGAAAAACACAACCAACTTCATGAACTAAAGCATAAATAGAAGCGCTGCAAACAGAGGGCGTCCAGAAAAACGCATCTAAAATACAGGCTAACAAGACTAAAAAAGGCCTGACAATGACAAGGAAGCACAAGGATTACAAGCACTGAAGGAGGCAATGAATGATGTAACAAAGACATGCAATCAGCAAATTAAACCTGCTTTGACACAAGAACAAAACTAAACAGAATGAACATAGAAATATGTTCTACACAATAAAGCAGACAGTAAACTAATGAGGCTGCATAAGATAAACTGATTTCAAGATAAATCAGAAATAATGTAGACGAGAACAGACAACACAGATGTTCAAAAAAAGCCAGATTAACTCTAAAACAAAGACAACAAACAACAAACAAAGAAGCACAAAACCTTTAGACCCTAAAACTCTTCTACTACTGAGCCACACTGTTATAATTCCTGCAGAATGAGTCTTAGAACTGTGTAGATGAAATATGAAAAGATTTTCCTTAAAGCCACACATCTCTAGATGGCAAAATCCATTCTTTAAAGAAACCTGTTATAATATAATATTATATATTATACCTGCAATACATAGCACCAATGCCCCATGGTCAGTGCTTCCAAGAGGGTTAGGGGATTAGATCTCAGTCACCATCACAAAGGCAGACATCTGAGAAGGGGTCTCAGATATGAAGAGTTGAAAAGCACCAGGCCTGGTCATGACCCACACTAACTGCCTATCAGGACAAATGAACCAGCCGCTCACAGATGGGACCCAGCCAAAATGACTGAACCAAGGTTGCATGGTCCTCATCCTGAAGACCCCAGAAAGGGGTGGTCCCATCCAACTACCAACCAATTGCTTGCCTCTGAACAACCTGTGAGCTCCTGTCTACTGCTGGTTGACTAGACACCAACCAAAGACTGTAAGATGAAGAAAACCAATCGATGCTGGATGGACTACAAGAAAGCCTACGACTCAATGCCGCACCAGTGAATACTGGAATGCTTGGAGTTGTACAGCATCAACAGGACACTGGGACTCCTCATCAAGTCTCCATCACTTTAAGCATATACCAAGGACATGCTCTCTTCCCACTGCTGTTTCGTATAAACCCAAACCCTCTCAGCCAGATCATCATCAAGAGTGACTATGGGTACCAGAGAAGTGGAGCGATGATCAGCCACCTCCTCTACATGGATGACATCAAGTTATACACTAAGAGTGAGCAAAACATCGACTCACTGATCCACCTCACAAGGATATACAGCAGGGATATTCCAATGTCACTGGGGCTGGAAAAATGTGCTTGGATGGTTTTCAAGATGTGCAATATGATCATTACTGAGGGGATTGAGTAACCAGAGGGCAACATATTGGATGTTCAGGACAAATACAAATACCTGGTGATACCGCTAGGAAATGGCAACTATAAGGAGGCTGCAGGGAAATCGCCATGGCCAAGTACCCGAAAAGAGTCAGGAAGATCTTGAAGAGCCAGTTGAACGGGAAGAACAAAGTCCGGGGCATCAACACATTTACCATACTAGCAAACAGGTATCCCGCTGGGATAGTAACCTTGCTACAAGAAGAGGTGGAAGCCATTGATATCAAGACAAGGAAGCTCCTTACGATGCACTACTAAATCCAACACCATGACAGTCTACACGAAGTGGTAAGAGCGAGATGCGGGTAGATAGCCCTAAGGTTAAGCTGCTAAATGAATGTCTCTGACTCCACAAATCCAGAGAGGAGAAAGAGAACGTGAAGGAGAGTCCATCATCGAAAGAAAAGCCAATGCACATCATGTACCATCTACGGATCAAAGAAGTGGCTGACATCAAGAAATCCTTGTAGTAGCTGGAAAAGGTTGGTGTGAAGGACAGCACAGAGGCATTAATCATAGCAGCACAAGAACAATAGAGCCAGGATCTACTACACCAGACAAGACCCCAGCTGCAGACTGCATAAAGATGCCCCAGAGACAATCCAGCACATAATAGTGGGATGCAAAATGATGGTAGTCCCAAAGTCAAGATGGGAGATACCTCCACAAGTGGTGGAGAAAAGAAGAGCAAACATCCGGTGGAACTACCAGATCCAGATCTACAAACTGGTGATGATTACCCAACCTGACAGTAGTATGTGTGGCTGTTGTGTTGGTTTCTAAACAAAGTTTTTAAACCATTAGTTTCTTCCAGGGGGGTCTGGATCTGGTTCTGGACCTCCTACAACTGGTTGGAGCGCCAGCGCTCCCGTTTGTAAAACTGCAACCAGATCAAATATAACAGTAATTCTTTTTACATATAAAATACGAAGATTGCATTTAGTTTGTCCTAGAGTGCTGTTTTAATCGACTAATTCGTTTGGAAAAACCTACACACACATCCTACATCCTACGTTGAAAAACACATCACCGCGTCGTGAACGTAAACTCTTACGTTTTTACTCGTGTCACTTCCTGCGAAAACAGGACGTGAGGTCACCCCCCGATTTTGATGTGCACACTGTCTTTTGGAAAATTTTGCCTTTATTTATTTATTCCTGACTGCAAATGAATTTAATTTGTGTTTACCTGTTCAAACTTTTAAGACACTAACAACGTTTTACATAAATATTTGTATGCTTAAGAGGATCTGGCACACTTAGAGATTCATTTGCACTTTTTTGCAAGTTTTATTTTGATATATATGTCATTTCGCAAATGTGCGCAACGCCCATGTAATTTTTTTATTAGTTTACTGTTTAAAAAAATTATTGTATCACAAAAACAAATTTATGAAAAAACTCAAAATAAATTTCCTGTGGTATGAAAGGATTTTCTGCAACTTTTTTACATTGACAATTTTGAGGGCTATATTTCTGTATTTAGAGTCTAAATGATGTCCTGGTTCTACAGCTTGCTGCCAACATTTAAGATGATGAAGTGATCAATCCAATCATTCAGAACCTGTGGGAGTAAGCTCAGTCACTGCACGGAAACCTTCCCAAAGAATAATCCCTCTTCTTTATTTTATTTTATTTTATTTTATTTTATTTTATTTTATTTTATTTTATTTTATTTTATTTTATTTTATTTTATTTTATTTTATTTTATTTTATTTTATTTTATTTTATTTTATTTTATTTTATTTTATTCCTTTAGTTGTCAATGGCTGACTTTTAGTATGACTCATAGATCCACACCATCTGCATGAAAATGTGTTAGAAATGAACAAGAAGTTCACATGAGCACCAGACGACCAAGATGAATAAGTGGAACAAGCTAATAATGATTTTTGTTACGTATCATTTGTCTCTTTCCTTGTCAGGTATCTGAATACATGAATGTTTCCAATTCCTTAAGTAATTGTTTAAATACTCAGTGGCACAAATGTTTCAACATTGACTTGAGTCTAATCTGCAGCTCCTGCCAACTTGTAGTTTGATGTGCACTATGTTGTGCATCAGAAGATGCGTCTTTTTGAGGTGTGTGTTTTTCCATTTCACCCAGAGAGCAGCTACCCTCCGTGTGTTTGACTATGTCAGTGCATTTCATCAGAATACCCCAGATTCACCATCAGTCTGAACCGGTTCAAACAGCTCAACTCAATCTCAGCAGCACAACTCCTAATGAGCTCATACTAAATACTATAAACTGCTTTGTAGTTGCACTTTGCTTGCCATTGTTTTTTTTTTTTTAACCATTCTTTTCTTATACCCTGGTGATTTACTCACCCCAGGCACTGTTTGCTTGTTGTTCATAGATTTAAACAAACCACAGAGCAGCACAAATACAATTCCATCTCAATTGGTCCCTTGGTGTCACACTGGAAAGATACTTGGACAGCAGACAGAGTGAAAAGGGATTTTTATGTTACAAATATTCAAGTGCTAAATCATAGTGTGTACTCTGAGGAGGCTGGGTTTAGCTGTTCTAAGAGGCCCCTGTTGGAAACTGTGACTGGAGGCTGAATCCAAAGCGCAGCGCAGCCCTGCACCACTCATGAAAATTCATCCACAAGTACCTGTGCAGAGGTCAAACCAAAGTGTGGGGGATGTTGCCAAAACACATGAAAGACATTTCTGTCATTGGTCAGAGAGATAGATGCCATTTGGTTTGTGTTACAAAAGCAGGCACAAATGGAAACAAAGGATGGTTTAAGATGTTTAATATTTATACATAATATGTGTGCTTGCATGTGTTTTCATGTATCCCACTGCTCACATCTCACTCATGCACTTCTTAGCATTTAAAGACAATGATCCATTTATGAGTGCAGCTCTCTGGCACCTCTGTCCTTCTTACCAAGGGCACTTTCACCAGCTGGTGGATTGCATAGCCAAAGAGATGAAAAGCAACTCTCTGCAATTCACCAGAGTGGTACTGATGGAACCTTTTAAGAGTAGAATTGCTTTAGTGAGTGAAAACATGGCCAGCACTTGGGCTGATGTCATATCCCAGCTGTTACCTCAATCAAAGCAGGTCCCACCACGACTAAGCGGGTCTCAATGCAACACATTCCACGTAACTAGCAGTTGCTCAATAAAGAACAGGGAGCTTTTTGAAGCACGGTGTCTCCGCTGGTACTCTTGTGACCCTGCTGCCAACTACCAGGTCTCCAAAGGCCCGCCGGTTAAAAAGAGCCAGTCTCGATGGCCACATGCTTAGACTGGTGATGACTCGCCTCCCTTGTTGCTGCTACACCATCAGTGTTCCCTTGTATTACCCTCCATTTTCCGTCCTCCATAACAGACGGCACTCCCATGCAGCTGTTGAGAGCTTGTCCCTGATGTCATCTGAACAGTGCCCTGCCTCTCTGTTTAGCATCTATCTTTCAGCATGTGCACCTAAGCATTTTTACTTGATGACATCTTCTTTGTGGTTTTCACAGCTCAGACTGCTGATTGACCCCTTCTTTTTCTACCAGCACTAGGATGTGGAATGCTGATTGCACAGTTTAATGGCATGAGGGTCCAAATGGGAGCGGGGAGTTTGCTGTCTTCATGTGTCAACGGCCATTTTAGCCTCCTTCTCACCACGAAGAGCACCGCATGGCCAGCACACATGGGAAGGACAAGCAGTTATTGTGTTTTGACAACCGGTGCCAGAGACCTCAGCCTGGCTGTCAGAGTGTGGATCTGTGTGTGTTCGTGAGAGTTTGTCTGAGCTTCTCACAGACACCAGCAGAGCAGAAGGGCCAAACACCAGGTACAGTCTTCTCTCTCGCCCAGGGCAAGGTAAGACATGTTAGCATTTGTAAACTCAAAGCAATAGAGGCCAACTGGCTGAAAGCAGGAAGAGGTCGACAAATGACATGCACAGCACAGTAAACCCCGTGGAGGGTCGGGACAGATGGACAAAGAGCTGGGAGACTGGGAATGTGGAGTAATGTTTGATTCTAAATATGTCTTATATGGCCTGGAGGTGTTGTTTTACTGTTTAATAAGAAGCATGGCTATTCTTCTGTGTCATCACATATTCAGCACCGCCGTTCAGAGGAGTGTCAGGAGTTGCAGGTACGAAGAAACTCCCGCCTCTGCTGACTTTATTAGTTACTGAACTCTAATAAAGTGTACTTTGCTGATGTTACACTAACACTCCTCAACAGTTTTGAGCAAATTCATTGCCAAATGGAGCTGTGAAAAATAACAAAGAAGAAGAGACTCTTTTATTGTTTTAATTTTGCTCCTTTTGTTTCATTTCCACCACTGAAAGTCAGCGGAGGAGTGTGTGAGGGGGAGAACGAGTGTGTGTTGTGTTTGGAAGCACCCCGGTGATTGTTCAGCAGGTACAAAAGGCTGGCGTGAAGGAAATAGCTCTTATTAAAGTCAATACATATACATGCTCCTGATGCATAATTTATGGCTCTTCGGCAGCATTACAGCGAACGCTGGAGAATTACTTCACACACCACTATAGTTTGGGATTTTTCAAAGAGTTCTGAAAAGGTGCACTAAATTTAGAGCAAGAATAAAAACTGCAGTGGGTTTAGCAAAAGCATTTGAATCAATTCAAATGTTCAGGTCACCAACACACTAACATGATTTCTCAACGACTATGACCAAATATTTTGAATTTGGAAAACTAGATTTTTTTGACCAACTACAACTACAGAAAACAACTAAATACTAGAAGAGTAAAAAAATATCTTTTCTCTTCAATCGAGAGAACAAACATTCTTCTAAGCAACGTCCACGTTCACTGTGTCAGACAACAGGTTAATGGGCCAAAAAAACTCAATTAAATAAGTCAACAGTTTGTGGTTCCCATCATTAGTGGAGCAGCGAAGCAAGCCAAGATCGTGCACATTCCAGACAAAAGCAGGCCATCTGTTCCCTCAAGTGCACAAAACATCTCTTTCATATTAAGTGTTTATTGTTGTTTTAGATTGATGCGCTTAATATCAGCCTCTCAGAATGACAGATTAGCATCACCTTTCTAATCAGCGCTATTAGGAGATAAATATCAGCAATTTAATCACTGCAGCAATTTCTTTTACAATAATAAGATTTACAAATGTAAGTGATTAAGTAATTAGTTCACATCTCTGAAGATTACAGTCCTGTGGACTTTTATTGCACGGCTTCACTTCAGTCGACTGCTTTTCTTTTCTTTTCTTTTTTTATTTCAATCTTTTTTTTAAATACGATTTGTGTGTAACCAAAGCATAAAGCAGTTTTGCAAATGACCCCCAAATCCCTTGAAGTGATCCTTTTTTTCCTCTCTCTTAAGTGCACCATTTTCTCAGTGGGCATGCGGCATAAGCGCTGCACACAAGGGAGATAAATGCTCTGCATTTATTTCAATAGAAAAATTATGTACACTTGATAAAATAAAGCCAGACTTCTGGATGAAGTATCTAAACGGTTATCAAGGATTTCTTTGTTGCTGGGAGAACACTGGCCCTTGGGCTACTATTGGTTTCAACATTCTTAAACTCTACCTTTTTTTATTTACAGAGTAATTTGTCGGTTAGTGTTAATTTCCTAAATGCAACATAAAAGGAACATAGTGCGGTAAAAAAAAGAAAAGAAAGTAAAGGGGAAAATCATAAAAAACAGCAGAGAATCAGGCAAATTGCTTCCATGTGTTGGTGGCTGCCAGACTTAAAGGAAGTGGATCGCTGCCTAAATGCCCCTGACCTGCCGAGACTGGGCCAGTTCAGTTTGAAAGCACCAGCTCTCTAATGAAGGCCTAATTTTTATTGCCACTCCATTGACTTCAAAGCAGTTCAGCTTGCCAAACATAATTTCACTGGAGGTATTTTCAGGTGCACTGCAAATAGTTCATAAATAATTTCCCCATTAGTCCTGCGATGCTCTCGTTGGGTGAATGTTTGGTCTGTTAGGTCCCTATGTCTCCACTCCACCTCCGCCTGGCCTCGACACCAACACTACTAACAGCACTGCAGGCAACACTTGAATCCCTCTCCAACCAGTCACCCCCATCAGCCTCCACTCTTGGTTCTCTCAGAGCTTAAAAAGTCAAATGCCACTTAGAGGCTCTACAAGTTTTAAACCAAGGCAGTTTGAGAGGCTGGCCATAGCTGGGCGCTGTCAGTCCTGCAGTCAGGAGCCCCACATTCAGGAGTCCATGGCCACACCATTACAGGATTAGTGAATTACAATAGATCCAGTCTGAAGAGGCCCAATCACCATTCACTTCTTACTGGTGACCATGCTGCCACGCTGAATGAATTCCCAAGTCGCTCACATGAGAAGCAGCGTTCCAACAATGTGCTGACCAGGAGGTACCAACACTGGAGGCTTCATTTTCATAAAGTACATCTGAAGACGCCCAATCATCTGAGGCAAAGACAAGAGTATCGGATTACTACTGTCACCAGAAATGGGCATGATGATAATAATATGTTGGGAGGAACTGAATTCCTGTAAAGATCCCTTGTGAAGAAGAAAAAGAAATGACTTTCAGATGAGATGATTTTTGCTGTCTATGACCTGCTCCTCTGTGCAGCCCAAACACAGGCATGTGTTGAATCAAAGCTGCGCTGGTCACACAGTGACCCGCGTGACATGTTCTCAGAGTTGCAGGACCTCCAGGTCTGAGACTGAAAGAAAATAACTCCACAGAACGTGGAAAACTTGGACCAGACCAAACACGTCCGAACAGTTTGGTGCGCTCCTGCTTTGCTGTTAAATATGTGGATCTTTCAACGGATGTGATTGTACGTTTGGCTGATGTTGCCGTCTCCTGTTTATTATGGAAACGTCAAATCCTTTGACAAACTGCCTTTTCCTCGCAATTGTTATTCCACAATACAGAGTTATGAATGTCCTCTTTTGCTGTTGTCATGAATGAAACACACACACATTTAAACGTTTTTATATTTTGTTATTTACTTTACATCATTCATTATTTATCAATATCTGAGTTGAATCAAGATTTGAATTGATTGTGCCACATACCAAAGCCATAAAGAAATGTTTAGCTCTAAACTATGACAAAGAGAAATAAACGGAAGACGTGTGCGCGTCAACGATGAAGCTCACAGTGCAGCTACAACTCACCAATAAGCCGGCGACTTGTTTCAGCTGCCAGTCTCAGACTGATCACACTGTGACCTTTGACCCCCTGTTAAACATCGTGAACAAAGGGGAATTTCCCAAAAGGATTTATATAATGTCACATTACTTAAGTTTGATCTTCAGCTTTTCTATTATTTTGAGGTATGCAAAGGCACTCAGCCAGAATGTGATGTACTCAGTCAAATCAACATGTTAATGGATAATGAAAGCCTCCCCAGATCCTGCAATCACAAGACTAATGCAAAGCAAACTAATAATAAAAAGAGTCCCAGCCATCAAAGCACATGTGTTTTCCATCCATATTCTCCGAAAAGTGCTGGATTCTTGTGAGGCTGTGCCTTCACTTAACAAGCTGTTAAACCAATTTTTGCCTTTTTGTTCAACGCTGTGTAAAATAACTTGATTTAAAAAAGACTCATGATCTTTTTGATAGGTAATAACACACAGGAAGCTCCAAGAAGAGTCGGATCGCTATGGAATCGACTGAGCACCAAATCTTTCAGACAGGAATACCAAGACCCACACTCGTTAACCACCTCTTTCCCTCACAGCATCCCACATTTGTCCTCTTTTTTACATTTAGATGTTATTAATGTTCTATAATTACATTTCCCTCCCTGCAGCAGACCAGAGGAGGGAAGAAATGGAACACTTCTTTATTGAAAGCAGGCAGGTATTTTGCAATAAACTGGGCTGTTGTCATCGTACACATAACATGTTTAGTATGAAAACAGGCCATAAATCACGGCAGTGATAAATGATTCCTCTCAGCTCCGTCTCTTTCGCTCTTTCTGTCTGTTATGTTTGTTCCCAGTTGCTCAGCTGGTACCCTCCCAAACCAACCCGTCCAGAACCAGAGCGCCTTGTTTCCGGGTTGGTGGTGAACTTTGATGGAGCATCAAACATTTAACTAAAATGTTTTCAAATGCAGAAACACCATAAACTAGCTTATCTTAAAAACACAACTTTAACTTTAATAAAATGGAATCTTTTTTAAGGCTTTTGTTTTTAATTGAGATTTAAAATGATTGTTAACATCAAATTATAGAACATTATTTTAAACTGGATGATCCACATGATATGCAATATAACCATCTTTGAGTGTAAACATTCTTTCATTTTCAACGGTGCCTTGAAGCAGGGTTTGAGCTCAGTTCGGTCTCAGCGCCACGGCGCCAGTGTCAGCGGCAGAGCTGCAGCTCTGCAGCTCTGCAGCTCTGCAGTCCTGCAGCCCTGCAGCCCTGCAGCCCTGCAGCCCTGCAGCCCTGCAGCCCTGCAGCCCTGCAGCCCTGCAGCCCTGCAGCCCTGCAGCCCTGCAGCCCTGCAGCCCTGCAGCCCTGCAGCCCTGCAGCCCTGCAGCCCTGCAGCTCTGCAGCCCTGCAGCCCTGCAGCTCTGCAGCCCTGCAGCTCTGCAGCCCTGCAGCCCTGCAGCTCTGCAGCTCTGCAGCTCTGCAGCCCTGCAGCTCTGCAGCCCTGCAGCTCTGCAGCCCTGCAGCCCTGCAGCCCTGCAGCTCTGCAGCTCTGCAGCTCTGCAGCTCTGCAGCTCTGCAGCTCTGCAGCTCTGCAGCCCTGCAGAGCTGCAGATGAAAATGTCTGAACTCGTGTTAACCACAGCTTCCTCTCTTTCATTAAACAGATCTGCACAGGTTTAGGAGCAACTGTTAAACATGCTCCACAACATCCGCTTGCTGGATCCCAAACCAACGTTTCAGTATTCCTGACCTCGAATAAATCCACTAACGGACCGTTTTCATTTTTTTTACTCTTGTTTGCCCAGCTCCAGATTTTTAATAAACAGCTGTTGAACTCGTTCTCTCATGGCTTCTGTGTTTATCTGTGTCAGACTGGTGTTTGGGATCTGATCAATAATAAAAGACTGATGTGTTTCATGATTCATGACTACATGCACTCTAATTCCCTTACACACACAAACCATCATTAATGAGTTGTTATTGGAAAAAAGAGCACTCTTGGTGTCTGTTAAACATACACGGCTGCTCTTAATGAGCTCTCTCAGCTCACAGTCATCTCCCTGTCAGCTCTGCAGTCTCGTACCCAGTTTCTGATCCTTACTCCCAAAAGAAGAGCGCCATTGTTCCTCCACTTTGGGTGAAAATGTCCTTACAGCTGGAACATCAGCAAACCTCTGTCTCAACTGCAACTCTCATGTTCCTGGAAGAAAAATAAAAAAGCACCTGCTTTGGCTGCAAGGACATTATTCTTTTCTTCTGCTTGGATTGAATGAGGCCAAGACTCAGCTTGAGTTTTGATGGATGGAGATGTGTCCAACCTAGCACTCTGTGCTTTAGGAGGCCCTAATCCAGGCCCAAGGGGGTCCTAGCCATGTCCTTCATCCAATTCTGCTGAGTCCCGGCAGGAAATGAGGGCTTCAGGGGGCGCTCGGAAGGAGACGCTTGCAGACGTGCTGCACCCGGCAGATGTGGGAAAAATGGACCCAAGTCCACTATTCAGTGGATCACTCACAGAAAACAGACCAGCTGTCGAATAAATCATGTTCTTTTAATTGCCACTTCTTTCATTTGCTGGTGCAAATTAGTTTGTTGCACCACAATATTTAGCTAAAATGTATGCGTACATATCATCAGTCCTCAGAAAGCCAGTTCACGTCAAAGAAAGTTAAAACGTGTGGGGGCTTTTGTCTGTGCCTGGAGAAACCCTCCCCAGCAGAACCAGCCATTAGGTGCTTGGACACAATTAGTGGAGAAGAGCAGCACGGCACTGATCTGCATGAAACACTCCCCATTTCCAGATATGGCTTCCAGATTTTCCACTAACACTTTCTAATCATAAATAATCACACACAAAAAGACCCTCAATTACATTAGTCTCCAAAGTCCTCGCATTATACGGGAAAAAGCATTTCTTTGGTCTTTCGCTAACTTTCAAACTGAAATATAATTGCTCTCTGGTGACTTCATGCCAGTTGCAGACTTGGGCTTTAACTTGCCTTATTAAGGCTCTGCATGGATTTACTATGTCGAGTTTAGACTGACGAGTGTGAAAGAGAAGATTGGAATCATCCACAAAGAATATAGAGACTAAATTGGCTCTTGTTTTGATTATTGAGGAACATGTTGTGAAGTTTTCATTCTACATAATGATGTCGGCAGTTAGTTTCACACTAGTTAAGCCGCTTCACAGGAGAAAGCAGCCAAGTGACAAAGCAGCAAGTCCTGCTATCATATAGGGATCGTAGGTGTAATTCAGCTTCCGTATTTTATGGGTTTAATTGACACAAATAGTGGATTTCTTTTAGGACACATTTCTCGCCTTTTTCCATCCATTATCGGAGCCTATTCTGACGCATTGCAGGCGAAAGGTCGCCAGTCCATCGCAGGGCCACATACAAGACAGACAACCGTGCACGCTCACATTCACACCTACAGGCAATTTAGAAGTATCAATCAACCTAGTATGCACGCCTTTTTCTTTATCTCAAAATCTCAACAAACAGAACCAAAACTCAGAACATCCATCAGAAATTACTGTTGTCTGAGGTTGAGCAGTGACGGGTATAACAAGAACGTTTCTAAAACAAATATTTTATAGAAGTCTTACTGGAAAGGCTGTAACTCAGTGGAGAGAAGTCACTTTTACGCACTTAACCACAATCTGGCTGATTTAGTTTAGCTTTTTAAATATTTGCATCATATCAAGCAAATGTTTCTCATGATAAACATGACAACAAGGTATTGTAATACAGGAAATAGCAAAATGAGAAGATTATTTTAATTGTGATGAGCAAATAATATCGTTGTCCTGACAGAACAATTCAATCAGAGCTTCTTCTGACGTCTACACAGATGACACGTCGCTGTCCGACTGCAGAGGATGTTGTCCTGGAGGTCTTCTGTCAGGATCAATAACAGACGACATGAAAACAAGACGGATTCAGCAGAATGTAAAATAAGTTCTTTCTATCAGCTCACTTTACTTGGTTATATATGTAAACATTCTTTATTAAAAAATCTTTTCCTTTTTTCAGTAACGCAGCCTGGCTTGTTCATATTTCATCTTCATTTGCTCATTATGACTTAACAGATTACAGATTTGTGGTTCATTTACATCAGAATTGCAGATAAATACTTTCAAAATACCTTTTTCTGCAGTAAAGTTGTAAACAAACAGCAGCAATCTTACAGAAAAGATGTGCACTGACTGGACAAACGGTGAAGGTTCAATGTCTCAAAAGTAGCTGTTTCGGTCCCTTTTTTTCCTCATTTGCCTTTTTTTGAGGTTTTTAGAGATTTGTTGATACTTTTTCATTTATTTAATTTTGGGATCGTTCAATGTGCATCGATTAGATTCATATTTTTGTGAGAGATTACTTATACGACAACAAAAACTGTCCCCCCAACAACAATAATGCTTTATTGACCCTTTGTCATTAGTTAAGGATTTCAGCACGTTTCCATTATATTTTTCTATACAATACCAGCTTTCCATTTAAGAAGGTGTGTCTTCCCCTGCGGGGCCTGAACTCAGATAAGCTGAACAACATCTAGTCCCTAGATCTGATCAGTGATAATCGGAGTGGTTGGTGTGGCTTTCGATGGGATGTGTGCTAGTTACTGGCTGGTAACTGAACCCCAGAGTTTGTTTGTTCTGATGCCAGCCGGGATCGCTGCAGTTCTCGCTGCGCGTTCACTCGGTGGAAGAAATTGCATTGACCTCTTCTATCTATTGCTTCCATATGCGAGCAGTTATCTCTCTTGCAAATGGAAATGAGACCCAAAATTGCAACAAATGGGGCCATGCCACTGAATGCAGATGTTCTCTGCTTCTTGCCCAGAGTACACATGCCCGATCAAATTAACTTTAACCCCTCTGCCAACAGAACAGACATCTCTTTTACAAAAGCCTCCACTGAAGCAATTTGTTTGAGTCGAGACCCAACGAACAACTGTATGTCCACATGTGGTAAATCAGAAGTGATGGTATCAAACACCTGGACCGGGGGGGATTAGTGTTACCCCTCTGGAGGGGCCCTAGTGTCAGGCTGCTAAGTCTTCCTCTTCCTATGCATGGGCCCGGTTTGGCCTCTTGTTGGGTTTCCTTCTCTGCTGGCTGTGAGACCAATCGGTTGCTTGACAGAGAACACCTGCTTTTGATGCAGTTCAAGGGGGTGAAGGGTAAGAGGCTACAGTCACAGAGGGATGAAAGAACTGTGAGAGAGGGGTCGAGGGGAAAGATTGTGAAAAGCTAACAGGTGCTTCCTTTGTGGGACTCTGGGAAAAACCGGGACTGGTAATGTATGTAAATGGGAGCAGACTCTTCGTGCCCGCATGCCTTCATCAAGCTTCTATCTTTCTCTTTCCACATCCCCTCCTTTTGAATAATAAGAAAGCCCCATAAAAGTGGCCTCACAGATAATTTACCAAATTGGTTAAATGTTGCTGAGAGCCTGGAGTGTTAATATGCTTCCATTCAGAGCAGGCAGAGGTCAGGGGAGTCACTGGTTAGCAGGAACCAGACAGAAACACAACAGCGCTCTGATGAGCCCACACAGTGCCCTGTGGGGCTGTTCTGTAATGACCAGCACGTCTGAGCACGTTTGCCACTACATACATCCACACTGCATTTACACACACACACACACACACACACACACACACACACACACACACACACACACACACACACACACACACACACACACACACACACACGTTCAGATGGCCTTGATACTGTTGTTGATGACTATATTCTTTATTTTCAGGTCATTTTCTGTGAGTCTTATTGCATTCATGCATCTACATATGCACCTACAATGGAAAGAAAATCTATTTTCTTTTGTCCCTGCCACCATCTGCTCTCCTTTAGGGGACCCTGATTATGGCTAATGAGTGTTTCCAAGTCCAGTCCCTCATCTATCTCAAAACACAATATGTCCCTGTTATTTCTCCACATGTAGACTTTTTTGCTTCTACACATCCATCTCTCTTCAACTCTCTCACAGCACACAGCAGCAGCATCAGCAGGGCTAAATCCAACCAATCATTTATATGGCTGTCAGCTTAATACGCACACATATGACATACATGTAGAAGGCATGCAGAATTGGAAAGTACAGGTGCTAACTTATTTAACTGGTTCTGTTTCTGGCCCGGGCTAATGAGGAGCAGGTGAGTGCCTGTTGCTTTAATCAAGTGGAGAGTGGGCCGTGCACAGATTTGCAGCTTGTTGAAAGGCCAGTTGAACACATGGGCTTCATTATGAGGTTAAGGGAAAATCAGTCAGGAACAATTGTTTTCCCACTCCCAGTATCGCTAAAGTGGAATAGCTCCATGTGTCTGCGTGCTGTGCACACAGAGACCTTTGCATGCACAGAACTTCACGCATACACGCATACACGCATACTCAGGAAGGTGATGGAGCAACTATGAGTTGGAGGAGAAAACTAGTTGCACAAACATCTCTGTCTCTCTGACACCCAACCAGGCTGGATAATGTGTGACATCAGTGACAAAAGAATCAGACTGGATCTGTCAGGCAAAGTGTAGCGGAAGATCAGCAGAAGATCATTGGAAGGCCAGCAGAAGATCAGCGGAAGATCAGGGGAAGATCAGCGGAAGATCAGGGGAAGATCAGCAGAAGATCACCAGAAGATAAGCAGAAGATCAGCAGAAAATCAGCGGACGATCATTGGAAGGTCAGCAGAAGATCAGCGGAAGATCAGGGGAAGATCAGCAGAAGATCACCAGAAGATAAGCAGAATATCAGCAGAAAATCAGCAGAATATCAGCAGAAGATCAGCAAAAGATCAGTGAAAGATCAGGGGAAGATCAGCAGAAGATCACCAGAAGATAAGCAGAAGATCAGCAGAAAATCAGCGGAAGATCATTGGAAGGTCAGCAGAAGATCAGCGGAAGATCAGCGGAAGATCAGGGGAAGATCAGCAGAAGATCACCAGAAGATCAGCAGAAAATCAGCGGAAGATCATTGGAAGGTCAGCAGAAGATCAGCGGAAGATCAGGGGAAGATCAGCAGAAGATCACCAGAAGATAAGCAGAATATCAGCAGAAAATCAGCAGAAGATCACCAGAATATCAGCAGAAAATCAGCAGAATATCAGCAGAAGATCAGCAAAAGATCAGTGAAAGATCAGTGCAAGATCAGTGCAAGATCGGCGGAAGATCAGCTGAAGATCAGCAGAAAATCAGCAGAACATTAGCAACTTTTTCAAATAATGGATAGGTATGTTTTTGCTGCTTCTTTCAAATTGGGGCTACACATATATAAAATTAATTTCATTTGGTACCACAGGTTACACAGAATATAGTCCATTAAATCTACCTGTTGTACCTGTAAACCTGTACTTAACCAATGACAGAATACTACAAATGTGCATGCGACACTTTTGATTGACATTTTTGATTTCATTTGCATCGATTCAAGATAACATCTGTTTTTTAATCTCGCTGCCAAACCTTTTCCAGGTGGGTAGTCAAGTTATCTACACTGCAAGGTTGTTTGGATTTAGGAAAACAGTTGGTCATTAAGACCTGCAGTGTAAATGGATCCAAATTGGCTTTTTAATGCTTATTAGCAAAACTCCTCAACAGAAACCAGAGCTTCGTCTTCCCCAGTGAGCTAAATGCTGCCAGCCATCCAAGATTGGGTCGTCTCTGATATTTCCTGAAGGAGGCCTTTAGCACTGATACCCTGATGCAAAGAAAGTGCTGACAGGGCAGCATGTAGACATCATTACAGGCTGTTTGCTTATGAACATGAGACAAGATCTTCCTGAAGTTCTTAGCAGGAGGTGGAGGAACGTCACAGTAAGTGAGCTCAGAGAGAGCCTGACTTCAAGACCTTAGCTGGGCTTTCACCTCCTTGTTTTAGTTCACTTGCTTTTGATGTCCCTTCTTCTTACCTCATATGCAATTCCTGTTATTCTTAGATGCTCATTATGATGTGGTTTAAAACAAATTACTATTCTGGGTTAAACTACCACAGCAAATATAGATGCTAAAATACACCGTTTATTTACATTTATTTAATTCATTATAAACTGCGACTAAAGACTTGTTTCAGTTTGACTCTGTTTGAAGGTGTATGATTGCATCTGTAAGTAATATGATTGTACGAGAGTTTTTTTTCTTTACCCAGAAACAACATTCTTTCAACTCTAAATTTTACAATATATACTAATTTGCTCATTGCAAGGTTTTTAAACTTGTTCTAAACTAGCTAAAATGAATAGGAATAAATGACATACTACACTGTGTCATTGATGTGATGTGTAGACTACTCCAGGGCAGAGAAGCTTGTAAAACCATCGTTAACGGAAATAAATCAAGCCATACTTTTCTCTTACATTAACAATCTCACATTATAATGGAAGAATCTTCACCAAGCCTGCTGTTTAGTTGAGTTTTTTAACAGTGTGTCTTTAGTTCACTCAGGTAAACTGTAAACAGCTCCTTTAAAGTTCTCCCTGAGCAATGCACTCAAGATGATGTCTGGACATTGGATTATTGCAACACTGTGATTCTTCTTTTCTTTTATTGCAGCAATTCTGTTACAGATTTGTTGCTGCCCTTTGCCTCATTGCACAGTTGCATGATCTAACAGACCTACTGATAAGCCCTGCCCCTCAAACACAGGTGAGCCAATGTTGAATAGTTCCACAGGGACCAACACTCTGAGATGTGTTGTTTTCAGCCATCAGAAGTATCTCCTGTAGCGGTCTAAAGGATGTCCTGTAGCGGCCTGAAGGACCTCTTGTAGTGGTCTGGAGGATCTCCTGTAGTGGTGTGGAGGTTCTCCTGTAGCGGTGTGGAGAATCTCCTGTAACGGGCTGGAGGATCTCCTGTAGTGGTGTGGAGGTTCTCCTGTAGCGGCCTGAAGGACCTCTTGTGGTGGGCTGGATGATCTCCTGTAGTGGTGTGGAGGTTCTCCTGTAGTGGTGTGGAGGATCTCCTGTAGCGGCCTGAAGGACCTCTTGTAGTGGTGTGGAGGTTCTCCTGTAGCGGCCTGAAGGACCTTATGTAGTGGGCTGGAGGATCTCCTGTAGCGGTCTGGAGGATCTCCTGTAACGGTCTGGAGGATCTCCTGTAGTGGTGTGGAGGTTCTCCTGTAGTGGTGTGGAGGATCTCCTGTAGTGGTGTGGAGGATCTCCTGTAGCGGCCTGAAGGACCTCTTGTAGTGGTGTGGAGGATCTCCTGTAGCGGCCTGAAGGACCTCTTGTAGTGGTGTGGAGGATCTCCTGTAGTGGCCTGAAGGACCTCTTGTAGTGGGCTGGAGGATCTCCTGTAGCGGTCTGAAGGACCTCTTGTAGTGGGCTGGAGGATCTCCTGTAGCGGCCTGAAGGACCTCTTGTAGTGGTGTGGAGGATCTCCTGTAGCGGCCTGAAGGACCTCTTGTAGTGGTGTGGAGGATCTCCTGTAGCGGCCTGAAGGACCTCTTGTAGTGGGCTGGAGGATCTCCTGTAGCGGTCTGAAGGACCTCTTGTAGTGGTGTGGAGGATCTCCTGTAGCGGCCTGAAGGACCTCTTGTAGTGGGCTGGAGGATCTCCTGTAGCGGCCTGAAGGACCTCTTGTAGTGGGCTGGAGGATCTCCTGTAACGGTCTGGAGGATCTCCTGTAGTGGTGTGGCGGTTCTCCTGTAGCGGCCTGAAGGACCTCTTGTAGTGGGCTGGAGGATCTCCTGTAGCGGCCTGAAGGACCTCTTGTAGTGGGCTGGAGGACCTCCTGTAGTGGGCTGGAGGATCTCCTGTAGCGGTCTGGAGGATCTCCTGTAGCGGTCTGGAGGATTATGTGATCTGTGCATTATGGCCAGACATGTCCAATTTGTGTCTCATCTGCTCAAAGGACATTGTTTAAAAGGCTTGATGTGTGTCCAGATCCAACTTTACAAAGCTAAGCTGTGCTGCCATATTCTTTTCGATTTAAGCAGCTTTCTTCTTGCTTCTTCTCTGATTGTACCATTATGACCTCAACAATTGGCCTGCTAACCGAGCCCAGACAAGTCTGAGATGTAGCTTGAGTTTTTTGCCGTTCCTCTGATTATTGCCTAGTTGACGTTGCTGGGATGTCCATGACTCCAAACTGTTTGGAAATGGTCTTGTTACCCTCCCAAGTTTGATGAGAAACAACTGCTTCTTTAAGATCTTTGGCAATTTTTTTCTCTTTGGCAGAAAACCTGCATCCTTGAGATCAGCAAACTACATAAACTACATGTTTTTATAAAGTTTCTCACATTTGTTGGTGATCAGTTAATCAATCACATTTGATCAGCAGCAGCGGATCAGCAACTTAGTACCCTATTAATGACTTTAATAGCTGTTAGTGTATCCTTAATTAAGTAACTCACTAGTAAAGACTTGTTGTCCTGTGTCATACATGTTTTGACACGTAAAACCTTGTAACTGAAATACGATGTACCTACTCCAGTGAACCTTTGAGCACATGGAGTGCTGAGTGGACGAGTGAATAAAAACTATCTCAAATCACCCACAACTCAAAGAAGCTGAAGTTTTCATGGCATCATTTATTTAATTAGTGCTCCTTTGGAGTAAAGGGAAATGATATCCATTTAAAGTGACCACCAGATATATTTTAGAAACAAAAACTCTCATCATGAATCCAGATTTGACTCTCAAGTGGGTTGAATAAAAGAAAGACAATATGTTGTTTGGCCCCCAAGAGCTAGTTGAGATTTATGGACCTCTGGTGAGGCGTAAAAGTCCATTCACACAAATTATTCTTCCAATTTAGACAAATGAGCAGATAAGTCCATGTTAGTCTTGATGGGAAGGTTTGACTGTTACAGAGAGGTCCAGGAACCACCTCATTCATGGTTTGAATGGAGCAGGTCGGAAGAATGATGACGTCTACCATGAAACTGAGAAGGTGTGTTTAACACTGTTAACATCTGCATTTGATCAACAAGTATAAATATGTTTGAAATGTAGCTGGAAGCAAACATTTACTTTATTTTTTTCACAAATCAACAACTGATTTTCTTTTTTATTAGACTTGTTCAAAACTTTGACTGCCACTGGAAATGACACATGCCCTACTTCAACTGAAGATATACATTTATGATCAAATAAAACCCTTCATATCTCTGAAAAAACACATTTGTTATACTTTATGACATCCCTTGATACAGAAGGTAGAAAATGTCCAAACATAATATGCTTCTCTTGCTTTGTCTTGTCTGGTGGTTCCTGCAACATCTCCCATCATCTCAGCTCCCTCATCCTTTGAGCTTTTTTCTTGTCTGTGTAGCTTAACTCATGCAAACCAAATCAGTTGTGTTTACTGCAAAGAATTAACTTCACATTCTGTGTTTTTATGCTTTATATCCACGAGAGGGATTACTAAAGCAGTGTAAGCCATCTGAGTCTATACTTTAATAACTGCTTAATGCATAAAAATCCAGTGCTTCACCCCCTAGTTGAACTTTTGGGCTGAAATTCAGAGGAAGTGTTTTGTGTGTCTTAAACTCAGTGTTTGCATAAAAATTGTAGCTCAGCCCAGCGCTGCACCTGAAGGATTTCCTGATAACTTTGGAAGGTCATCTCCAGAAGAAGCGCACTTTTGCATAAAACTCAACGGCTGATCTACAACAAAACTGTTTAACGTGTCACTGCACTGACAGGCTCCCATCAGCTCTCATTAAGTCCAGCCATGTCAAAGGTGTCAGCGAGAGACACACCGGCGCCCGTCCCATATGAAAGCAGGTGACAGGAAGCGTTACTGTCATAGACGAGGGACAGCGAGCTCGCACCAGTCCCTTTGTCTGCTGCGGTGACTTGAAAATATCGTGCAACGATGCAGTTCCAAAAAGATTTTTGTCCAGTCACTCGCACCCAGCGAAGGACTCTGTGGCTCAGTGTGAGTGACAACTAGAGCATATTTTTTCCTCTCCTCGGAGGCTGGAGGCCATTAAACGCTTTCTGAGACACCTTGCACCTGTAGTACTGGACTGTGAACAAAGCACATGCATGGGAATGTGAAAAGAACTGCGCCTCAACCTTTGACCTCTGACTTTGACGCTGGTTGAGGGTGTAAAAGCGCACAGTTGAAGAATGAAATGTGAGTGGGGAAAATGAGGGAAAACAGTAGTTAAGTTGACGCTTGTTAGCTGTGCTGGCAGAAACGTGATAGCTGTGTGACAGAGAAAGTTTTCTACGTCACAAAGGTCCTGCTTCATTTGGATTTGAGAAGTTGTTTCAACACCTGCACGAGAGGATCACTCTTGAAACGAAACAGTAAATGTGCATGGATGATATACACAACAAAAGCAAAACGTGTTAATGGATTAATTTACAAATATGACTGTTGCATGGTCATCGAGCTTCAAACATCAATCAGTAAATGAAATTTAGTCTGACTTAAGTTAGACTTAACTGAGGGGTGATTTTAACAGACCCAGGCTCATTTTAGAGCAGCTTTTCAGTCACATTTTCTGTGCCACAAAGAACTGGAGCACTTTCCAACAGATACGTAGAGGGTGTCCCTGGTATCCCACTCAGCCCGAACAGCTTTCCAACTGCTAAAAGAGAAAGCAGTGAGAATAAGCTTTCAGCAGATGCTTGCTGGTGCAGGAGAGCGACTGAGTCATGACTCGTGGAAGCCGCCACAGTTGGTGCCTATCACACTTTGCCGTTTCCACTCGTGTTGCTGAAGTGTTTATTTAGCTCCAGAAGCGACCATGTCGTGGGTAAACACACAATAGGAAGCATGTTTAAAGAGTTGGCGTTTGTCAGGTGGATTTTCTTAACGCTTCATCAGCAAGCTCTGCTGCTCTTAGAGTCCACTTCCTGTGGGTGCAGCCACGTTTCCTGTCTGGCTGGCTGCCCTCTCGGCGTAGTGCTGGTGGTGTATAAGGGCTGAGCGGCAGAGTGTCTGAATACGCTCCTACATTTGAGCGCCGTTGCTGCCCTGCAGACCATAAAGCTGTCTTGACCTCAGCAGTGATTAATACACCCATCACTTTCTAAATGCTGCCTGCCTGTTCTCCAGCCGCTGCCTGCACAGAGCCAATGTTTGCCTTTCCCAAGGAACCCTCCCGTTGTGACAGCGCAGGGTCAAAGGGAGAAAAGAAGCATTCTTTAATTTGATAATTAGTCTGTGGACTCGTTGGGGTGAAAGAAAAGGATTGGCCTCATTAGCTGTAATTGTCTAATTGCCTTTCATCTAAATAGTCAGTAATTTTCACTTCATGGATTATACAAATACCATAAATGCACGTCTGTATTATTTGTGTATCTTGGAAGTCACCTCTGAGCAAAAAAGCAAATTCTGCTGTCAGGGCTGTTGGAGTGAGAGATGAGTGTATTTAAATAGTGAGACGGGTGAATTGATTGAAAAATAGGCTGAGAGGGTAGAGCGAAGAATAAAAGTGAACCCAACTGTTGGTAGGTTGGTAGAGCTGTAAAGCCAGAGAAGACAGGCCGCTGCAACTACTGCGCTTCAGCTAACAACGTTCCTCGTGCTTCCTAACTAAATGCAGGATGCAGCTCCAACAGAGGTCATGAATGAAACAGGAAATCAGAAACTGACACTAAGACAGTCACCAAGAAACGCCGTCACAAAAATGTGGGCAACATTTGGACGCGTTCTCGAGTTACAGCCGGGCGTGGCTCGAGATCCAGAAGAATGAAGACCTGGACAAGCGTCCACGTGTCTCAGTGTAGTTTTGTGACGGGACCACCTGCATGAGACTCACGACACCATCCTAATTCATGCCAAAAAAGACGTGGTGAACGGGTGGTGAACGGGTGGTGAACGGGTGGTGAACGGGGGGTGAACGGGTGGTGAACGGGGGGTGAACGGGGGGTGAACGGGGGGTGAACGGGGGGTGAACGGGGGGTGAACGGGGGGTGAACGGGTGGTGAACGGGGGGTGAACGGGGGGTGAACGGGGGGTGAACGGGGGGTGAACATCGTCCAGCCGTCCTGCTGTGTTCTGTACCATGTTTTGAGACGTGGCTGCAGAGTGACGCAAGTCATTCATATTCATTGCTGATTTGCTGCCATGTTTTAATGTTCTGTTTCTCCATTTTCTTCACTCCCAGCCACTCAGTAATGTTTAAGCCACCAACCTGTAGAAAACAGTTATATTTGTTTGCTGAATTGGACCTTGTTAAAAAGCTCCAGAATGAGAGGAGACTGTTCACAGCCTGGTACGTTGCTGTGCGTGTCCGTGCGTCCGTGCGTGTACACAGAGTTTATTTGTCCCACATTGAGTAATTTGCATTGCTGTAACAGCAACAATGCAAATCAAGTCAAATCAGCGGGGAGGCGGGGCTTAGCCAAGGTTGACGGGGCGCTGATTTGACTCGAATCAGAATGACAGGCATAAAAAGAAAAGTGTGACCCGGAGAGATGATGCAGTCTTGGTTACAGACTATTTCCTGCTCACAGATTCTGGGTTTTGGTTCTAGGATGTTGGATTTTCATTCATGATGCGACTAAAGCCGTACATTTTGAATGACACGGATTTATAAACTCGCAGCTTTGTTACGACTTTTCTTTTAGACTGTAAGTGAATATGTACGTACTGTAGTGTAGTAGAGTCCCACAACTGCAGACAAATATCTTCTCAGGCTTCACCTTCTCAGTTTTGAAGGTAATTGTAGGAAATGCTTCAGGAGGGAGGTCTGGTCTTAAATAGATGAAATTGTGTAAGCTCTACAGACCTTCAGCCGCTTTTATGTACAGAGCTGCCAGACTTTCATGTCTGCAGTGAGGCGCTCTCGGTGTCAGAGCCCTGAGTTGGGATTACAGCCCATCTGCTGAAGGAGACGGCAGGGATCCAGATGATTGCATCACAAGATCATCCATTAGAGCTGTGGCCTGGACCTGACGGTGGGACCGCCGTACCCAGCATTCACTGCAGCAGATGTGCAGGAGGTCAGACGTCGTTCTGACGGTCCCCTCTGATGACAGCATCTGTACCTTCTAACTGATCACAGTGCGCCGTTTGGTACTTTTTCATTCCCGTGACTTTAGTTTGTTATCATTACCCTGTCTTTTATGAAATCGCTGTAAAGTGGCCACCGGAACATACGGGAATGTGGAAACGGGCCCTAAAATCAGAGTCCAGACCATTCCAGCCTGACTGGTTGGGGTTTCTTCACAGCCTTTCGGTTTCTATTCACAGATTATTTTGGTTTTTCTCAGCTTTGCTTTTATGATTCAGTTACTGCTTTAAATGCTGGAAGCAGAACGGAGCTGCTTAAATTTTTTAGAGCTCAAAATAATTTAAAACTAAAACTGTCATCAGCTGATGCACGTTTGATTATTAACTATGACTATAATATGTTAATAACCTTACAGTCTTTTGGAAAATGTTTAAAATTCAAATCGCTTCACTTGAACACTGACGGTGATTTGAAAGTTGAGATAAAGATTTATGACTCTTCGTCTCTCCGTCGCCCCGTATGAGCAGCACGTCGTCCAGATCTGACGGATCGGACCTGTTCAATAGTCCCAACAAAGCGGCGGCTCCTCCGACTACGTCCACAGGATGGACCCTGGTAAATAACTGCTAGAGGCTACATCTTAAATGCACGTCTTGCACCACCCTCATCGCTCCTGCTATAACATATTCTCGTGTTACGGTCCTGGCTGTATGTTAGGTGTCATTTTTGAATCCCAACATTTTCTTGTTCTCTTCATTCTGGCAAATTCACAAGCTGCCTTTCTTGTGAACACGTTTTCAGCCTTTTGTCAGCTAATGAGCAGTAAGCTGCTTGGCCTACTAACGAGGTTCTAGTGGCTGTTGACTTGAATAACAACATGTTAGTTACTGACTGGAGAGAAGAACAAAGACCTTCTCCTCGTTACTGCTGCCGCCTGATTGTTCTCAGCCTTCCTCTGAAGACAGCTCCTAATATCATCTCATAATCTGCCATCTTCTCCTCCAGATGCCCTCGCCACCGCTCACTTTCATCTCTGAAAGTTGTTCAAAGCCTTATCATTAATGTGATTTATTTCTAGCTGTGTATTATTTTGTTCCTCTAATTTGTTTGGGTTTTTCAGCGGTGCTGTAAATCAGAATCAAAGCCGCTGCCGCTGCTTTTCCCTGTCACCTCTGTTAATGGCCTGTCGACTGCAGGTTCGCGCTGAAGAGAAGCAGACTTGCTGTCTACCTAAATCACCTTTCCATCCTTCCCCTCATCACAGACACAAAGAGCCCATTGGCTACCAGCACAAACACCTTCTCTGACTGACCTCCAGCTTTAAATCTGCAGCTCTGTGCAATTCCAGGCCAGAAAGTGAAAATTGGCAGTGGTGGGAATCAAAATTCATTCATTAATCATCATTACGTTAGTGAGTGTTTTGAGACCAAAGACATTGAAATTTTACACTTTACCAGCAATACAGTTTGACACATTTTTAAGATATAAATGGGAACAAAATCCAGGAAACAGAGATGAGGAGGCCGAGAGAAACAACAGAGTAGAAATGATTGTCATCTGTCCATCATGGAGGAAGGCAGGCAGATCCTCAGACACTGTCATGTGTAATGTGATTGGACAGTGTTGTGACAGGGAGCTGTAACCTTCAGCTGTCTGCCTCCTCTCAACCCATCTCCCACTTCTGGAAGACATGTCAATGGTGCTGATCAATGAGGGCATTGGCACTCATCATGTCAAATCCACTCCATGTCCATTCTCCACGGCGTCTGACATCAGGCCTGTGCGTTCCTCACACTAGTCAATCATTCAGGTACGTCAGCCGCACAGCTCAGAGAGAGAACTGGAGATTTTGGATGAAATCCTCTTCAGTTTAGGCTCGTGTGGTCTCAAGCCTGCTGTTTTTCATCACCTCAAAGCGCCACACAAATTATACACACCAGCATCCACACAGCCAGGAGAGAATTATTCGTGGCCACAGCAGCCCCAAATGAGAATTTCACCAAACAAACACAATCAGGGGCCTATTACATTTCGCTTTCATGATGCTGAAAGGAAATGCAAACGAGATTAGATAACACAAAGGCCACAAGGCTCATTTCTCTGCCGTGTCTGGAGATGGCTAAATGCTGTAATAACCCTCTCCACTCAGCTCTTCAGGCCAATTCCCCCTTTTGTTGAACCCAAACCAGCTGCATTAATGTAATATAAAATTGCGTTTTGACAGAAACTTTTTTAGGATCCTTTTTTAGCACTTTTCTCCGTCCCCAGCCCGTCTGTTTCCCTCTGCGTCTAAATCAACTGAGTGCAAACCTCTCTAGCGTTAAGTGGCTGTGGCATTGTTTTGAACTGTGCAATTATAGAGCGATCCGTCTGTCCTTCGCTGGGTTGTGATTCATGGTGCAGACCTGGCAGTTAGAAGGATCGGAGGAGTCTGAACAGGATCTAATGGATGAGTTTGGACTGAGAACAGGCAGCAACACAAAAGAGGGCTGAAGTGAGGGCCCTAACGCCACCGTCGCTCACTGGTTCACAGCAGCTACACAACTTCCCTTAATCAGATCGAAGTAATCAGCCTGACAAAGTTTCCCATATGTCACTGTAGGGTTGAGCTCAGACGTGGGGGTAAGTGGGCGCGGGAGAGGAGAGGGCCAATTTACAAAAGTCTGATAAAAAGGCAAAAGGAAAAAAAGCCAGAAAAAGACCAGATTTGAGAAGAAGAAGTGGCAGGGTTACGGCCAGGACACAGGCCACAGCGAGGTTAGAGTGTCTGGCTGCAATTAAGCAGTCACAAGAGAGATGGAGATGATGCTTCAGGGAGAGATTGGTCCTCAGTCATTAGTGATTATTCAGTCAGAAACGACTGACTCTGAAAGTAACGTGTGGCTGCATCTGGTAGTTTAAAGCACATGTTTCCTTCCACACCAGCAGCAGATCTGCAAGATTTACATCTCTAAATACTTCTTCCAGGAACTGGTTTTTTCATCCCTTTACAGATGCCAGTATTGATATACTGAATTAATACATGACATCAGTGACACTTTTAAATCACAGAGTCCGTGTATAAAACTGTAGTCTGTCACACAACGTGGCCCATTCTGCTCGAAAATGTTCATTTACAGCAGCCGTCTGCATTAACGGGCTCGCTGAGGAAATCTCATTAAGTCTGAGCACTTTATGAGATGTGGTTACATTTGTTTAATTAAATGAGCATTAGGGAGTGTTTCTAAAGTCATGAGGAAGTTTTTCCCTGTCGTCTGCTTTTATAAGTCTCTGAATATGAAGGTGATAATTAAGTCTGTGCAAGTGTTTCATAACAGAGAACACAATGTGGCCAAAACTAAATCTCTGATCTGAGATCAGATCAGATCTGTTGAGGTTTCATCTCAATGTGTCCTCATGTCAGTGACATGACCCACACCAACTATTATAACTGCAAACTAAAGTTTCACAAACTCAGAGCACGCCGTGAGACGCGGGCAGCGACCGTGGACCACAGCTATCCGGCATCTTAACTCAGGAACAAACGGAGATTCAAAAACGTGGCCAAAGGGCCAGTCAGCTGAGGAGAAATGGACATCTGTCCCTGAACACACCGAACGTGCACAATTTAAAACCATAGTCATAAAAGGGAAGGAGAACAAGCTCTGCTTGCTTCGTGTTCAACCACGGCACTGCGTCCAGATGTGGCCCCTGGACTCACACACCTGATTTATGTCCACACGTGAGCGCAGCCACATACATTACATGCACACACATGTGCACGCATATGCACACTGTAACATTTACAGCACATATGCAGAGAATCCACGAACAGGCGTGCACGTGTACCCACACTGGTACGTACACACTCCCCGGCACACACAAATAAAACAAAGAAAATCGATGTAACCTGTAATTTTTACAGGAGTGACTTGAGTGTGTGTGACAGGACAAATCCAATTGCTGCAGCGGGGCTGACAGGCCTGACGTGAGTCTTGCCTTGCCGGCCCCTCAATTATGCATGGCCCAATGTTTCCCCGGATCTTAATTGAATCACACCGTCTCAAACTTGTTATTTCTAATTTGTTGCATTTGATTTCTGACATCAGTGCTGCTGTGTCATGAATTATGCAAACAGGAGGGCCTTTAATTGTGAGTGTTATTAAAACCAAACTAACTGCAGATGATTCAAATGTGACGAGGAGGCAGGATGTTGCTTCACTTTGACATGATCTCGCTACTAAATAAAGATTTGGTCTCACGGCGGTCTGAGCTGTTGTTTGGCGCTGCAGCCTTTGAGGGGGACATGAGACGCTTTAATGAAGGGACATTGTGCTGTGACGCGCCTTCAGCACGCACTCACAACCCACACACACCTACGGGAGAAAGCAGAAGTGGTATAATTTATCATTCTAGTCGTACCATACAACTTATTTCACTTTTATTGATTATACGTCATTCATTTTGATTAGTTCTCCTTCCAGAAATTGTTTGAGTGTCACCTAAATACAGAGAAAATTGCTTTCAATGTTGCCGTCTTTGGGCCTGACAATACACAGATATTGACATAAAATGAGAATCCCATGGAATTCATTCTGTTTAAGTGTATTGTCAGACAAAAGTAATAAAGGATTTTGATTAAATAAAGAAAGTGCAATGCGGAGGGCCACATAAAAGTGCATGAAAGCATGCCTATAAAAGTCCTAAATGATTGCCAAAGTACTCAGGACTTGATGTAGAGATTTAAACTAGACAATAAAACGAAGAATGTTACGTTTTGCTGACAAAAAAAAAGCAAAGACAAAAATCAGTTTCAGGTGGTGTTTTAGTAACAATGCAAAAGAAGAACATAATAACAAAATAAGAATAGTTGTGCAATTATACCAATAAAGCCTAGACATGCATGTGTAAGGTGAGCTGTAAAATAAAGCGCCACGCTCTGTTCGTGAGAGATTTAACGAGTGAGTCGTGCCTGCAGGGCAGCAGCTCACGACCTGCCTGAAGGTAGGGATCTTCACGCCTGGAGTCCATCCGGACGTTCAGCGTGTCTGGAAGTCATTTGAGCATGTGAGAAGGAAGGAGGGGACGCTAGTTTCATGAGTGTTCGATCAGTTCAGGACAGCTTAACTCTGTCTTCCCTCTCAGAGCACATTAACAGGCCCACAGGCGTTCCCGGGCTGCATTCAGCTGGGTTTCACGCAGAAGCAGCAACTGAAATCTGTCGTGAAGGAGAAAAAATCGAGGAAACAAAGCTGCCTATGAAGAGCTAAAATCCAGTTCCTGCCACATCCTGGGAGCTGCCTGATGAAAGTGTCACACTTCGACGCTTCCCCGACGTGAAACACACTGAAATTCTTCATTCTCAAACTAAACATTTAATAGGGTTAGGGTTATCAGATGTGCTGAAACCTGTTGTAACTTTTGGGCCGGCTTCATTTCTTTTTCCTCCCATGTCCTCATTTTGGGTAAATATTTGAATTTATTTTGAACCAAAAGTCCTGAACTAGAAGGCACTGCAGCATCAAATTCGAGAAGACAAACCGTAAACCCTCGAATAGAGCAACTTTTCAAGAACGCGCTGGCGTTTTCCTGTTTTCAGTTGACCTGTGTGTTTCAGCCTTTCTTGTTGTTTTGTTGCCGTGTTTTCTGCTTTGTTGTATTTGCTCAAATGTCGGCTCGCTTGTCTCCAGCTTTTCAGAAACGGTGCCGCGTTCAGAGATACTGCTGTTTTGCCTGTCTAATTGCTGTGTTATCTACAGTGCTGCGTTTGGGTTTTGTTGCTGCAGAGGGTGAAACATGTCGGTTTGCTTTGTGCGACGTTGCTGTGCTTCCTTCAGGAGAGTCACGACTGCTACCACTAATACAGCTAATAAACATTTGATCACCTCCACTCCTGGATAACACCGTCACATACAAATGGTCCGGTTCCAGGAGATGATGCAGGTGAGATGTACATCCCCTTGAACTCCCAAACACTCCCTGTCAGATGCCTGTGCTTCAGCCAGGATGTAAAAGGCTTTATTTACATTATGTATGCATGCTAAGCAGAGGGTGACGTGACCTGCTGATTTAAAAAGCCTATCTTTGCATAAACGTCCATGTCAATTGGATGCCTTTATGGTTGGGATCTGTCTATATTATGAAGTAGCTAAGTATATTTCACCCGTGCCTCCAGAACGGCTGCAGAACCTTGTCTGTGGAGATGACAATTAGAGTCACTTTCCACCCTGGTTAGCTGAGACAGGACCTGTCATCCACCAGCAGACAAGGATGGAGGGAGACACCTGGTGATCCTTGCACTGACCACCAACACGAGGGCGGAGGCTGAGTCCTGGGCGAAGGAGGGGAGTGGAGAAAAATCGAGACAAATACACCCCAGCAGTTACTGGGAATTTATTTCCAGTTTTAAAATGGTTACGAGCTGTCAGTGAGTCATTCTTTTATGTTTTAGTTATATCATCCTTCATGGACGTCTCAGTGTTCTCCAACCCATAAAAGACGGAAACAATCTTGTCCCCTGTCTCTACTTCCTGTTCTACCTGCTGGTCTCCAGCAGGAGGGTCGCCCCTTATGATCCAGGTCCTGGTCCAGGTTTCTTCCCCCTCATGATCCAGGTCCTGGTCCAGGTTTCTTCCCCCTCATGATCCAGGTCCTGGTCCAGGTTTCTTCCCCCTCATGACCCAGGTCCTGGTCCAGGTTTCTTCCCCCTCATGATCCAGGTCCTGGTCCAGGTTTCTTCCCCCTCATGATCCAGGTCCTGGTCCAGGTTTCTTCCCCCTCATGATCCAGGTCCTGGTCCAGGTTTCTTCCCTCTTAAAGGGGAGTTTTTACCTGCTGTTGTTTATGTTATTATTGATCTGGGTCATGTTCTGGTCTCTGCAAAGATCCTGGAGTAAACTTGTGTTGTAATAGACGCTGTATGAATAAAATTGAATTGAATTGAATTAAATTATGTGTTTATGAGGTACTTTGTGCAAGTTAAACATTTAGGATGAAAAAAGATCCCAAAAAAAACCAACATCTTTTCAAGGCTTTAGTCACATGGTCCATCTGAGGAATCATTCCTATCTGATCTCAGACCAGCTTTTAAATTCGAGCCTGTCCCAAATCTAATGTAGTGCAGGCTGTCAAACGTTTTGGCACAGCAGTGTAACTGTCACGTCAGAGTGTGCAGAAGATGTGCTGCAGCCTCCTTCTGAAAGGATTAATAATTTACATGGGATTATTCTGAAATTCCCCAGTTTACCACAAACCTATGTAACATTGATTTGTTGAACTGCCATAATAGCATATCACTCAAAGTAAACAATCTTCGCCTCAACAAGAGGTAACTGTCTCCTTCTGAGAATCAGACAGCGGAGGAGGGGAGGGTTTCTTGCCTTTCTGGTGGTTTCCCGTCGAGTGGCTCTCTGTTAGTGGAGAGAGAAGTGGGAAACGAGAGGAAAAGAGCGCTGTAATTGCTGTCAGTCTCTCCTGCGCTCAGCCTTAAAGGCAGCTGTTTTTTCCAGCTGAGGAGTGAAAGGAGTCGGGCTGTGTGGTTTCCCCTCCAGGCCTCTGGAGGATTTGGTGACTTCTCTCCTCCTTCTTGTTTACCTCTCGTCGTCAACATCGTCTTACGGATGCGCTGGAAGGTTATCCTGCTCAGAAACACAGACGTGGTCATTGAAAAGATTCCCCTCAATGTGCCAGCTATGATCTGGAGGGCTTCAGGTGGGACATGTTTATCTAAACGTTTCACGCAGAAGACAAAAGATTTTCCCCAAAACATCAGTGTGCAGATGTTGGCGTGTTTGTGATGACTTGTTTTGGCAGGTATATGTTCATCCAAGATGCTCCACTCTACAACGTGACAGGCGGTCTGCTACGCCCGTAAAGGCCGCCTACATATCACAGCTGCCCCGTTCCCGGAACCCATCCTGCGAAGGACCATCAGCACCGAAGCACACGCACGGCTCTATGAGCATGTGTGTGGAAAATCTACTTTTACAGTATCCTCCGAGGACGCCGCTGGTGTGGGCCTTAACACTGTCGCTTCACAGCGGCGGGGTGGGGCCGGGGCCGGGGCCGGGGCCGGGGCCGGGGCCGGGGCCGGGGCCGGGGCCGGGGCCGGGGCCGGGGCTTGTGGGGCGTTGGCGCTCTGGCTTCCTCCCGCAGACGTTTGGCGGGTTAACTGCTGATTGTGCAGGAGTGTTGCACATGGTTGTCTCATTTGTAGCTTATCTCTGGTCCAGTGACAGCTGGGACACAGGCTACGTCTCTACATGTGTTTGTGAGTTTGGTTATTAAAAATATAATAAAATAATCATGACAACTAAACATGCACATTCTCTGGCAGCTATTTCACTGGTTTAATCTCTCCTGATTGCCTAACATTGCAATTTGCTTCAAGTGTTGGCCACAAAGGTCAAATTCCCTCTGAGGGTGAAAGCTGCAGGAAATTGGCAGCATTAGGGAGATGAATTGGTGTGAAAAGACCTCATGACATGCTGCTGAGCAGGTCGCTGGCGGCTGCGTATTCCTGTACTGCAGTCAGACAGACTGTGAGGGAGGACTGCTGGTAACAAACGTCTCTACTTACTGTTTTGTTTGATTTTAGCAAGTTTGTTCGGTAAATGTCTTTGTTCTGCACACAAGACTTGTGCATTCATGAAGCGAATCTGCCCTCTGCTCCTGGAGGATTTTTATGGCACGTAACCCTTTTCTTGGCTTCTCATGTGGTGTTGTTTTGCTGTGTCATGTTCTGGAGTCCTCCTGAAAATTAATGCAGGTTTCCCACGAGCACTGTCATCAGTATGTCACGGCACATCAGTTTGCCTTTTCTGTAGTATAAAGTGCCTGGTCACATGACGCTGTACTGTATTAGTGTCTGTCCTCACTCATCCTTCAGGCTGATTCTCTCAGTTGATGTAATCTTCTCTCTTTTAAACAGAAAGTAACTTACTTTTCAGCATCAGTGGTCAACATAAACCAGCGCTGGTGCATCAGCATCACCAGTGGCTGCATTCTTCAACTTCTATTAAAAAAAAAAGAAAAGTGGAGTTGTTTTAGCACCGATACCAGTGTCAGACATCCTGAAAGTAAAGGTTCATCAACGCAACATCCAAAACCACGTTTTCTTTAAACAATCCTAGTTCCTCCGGGAGTTACTCAATACTGCCCTGCATCGACGTCCATCCATCCACCCAAACTCTTGTCAGCTGCTTGTGTCCTCCATCTGGTTCCCTTCATGACTAATGGTGACAGAACATAGCCTGACTCTTGTGTTTTAGTTCGCCTCTCTCTTCACCACAGCAGACCGGTACAGAGTCCACATGACTGCAGATGCTGCTCTGATCCACCTGCTCCATTCTTCCCATACTCATGAACAAGACCTCGAGAAATCCTCCACTTAAGGCAGGACCTCATCAACAGACTCTTTCTGACTGAACCATGGTCTCAGATTTGGAGGTGCTGATTCTCATCTCCACCACTTCACACTTGGCTACAAACATCACCAGTGAGGGCTGAAGGTCACTGCTTGATGATGCAAACCCCATCTGAGGAAGGCAGAGATTGAACCCTGAGGTCAGCATTCTCATTTCAGCATTTGTTTTGTTTCTTCTCATATTGTTAAGTGCGCTTTTTTTGTCCAATTACTTCTGTATGATTGTTAGATGTTACTTGCTGTAAAAGGCTTTGAAGCCACAAACAAATATATAATGTCAGAAATCCTTTTCTTCTAGTTAAGTCATTATTTTCCAGAACAGGTGTCTGAATTAGAGCTTCAGCTTTAAACTAAACTTCAGCACACAACCAAGCTTTTTCATTTCTTGGATGTCTCCAGAGAAATGTTCCTGCTTGTGAGGGAACGTTGGTGGACCATGGGTCAGTGGCTGCAATATGCTCAGGGCAAGAAATGGAGTACATTTACTTAGGAAGGGTTGGGAACCCTTCACAGTGGACTGAGAGCAAGGCCCGGAACCCAGCTGCAACCAGCTGCAGCTGCAGAACCCAGCTGCAACCAGCTGCAGCTGCAGAACCCAGCTGCAACCAGCTGCAACTGCAGAACCCAGCTGCAACCAGCTGCAGCTGCAGAACCCAGCTGCAACCAGCTGCAGCTGCAGAACCCAGCTGCAACCAGCTGCAACTGCAGAACCCAGCTGCAACCAGCTGCAGCTGCAGAACCCAGCTGCAACCAGCTGCAGCTGCAGAACCCAGCTGCAACCAGCTGCAGCTGCAGAACCCAGCTGCAACCAGCTGCAACTGCAGAACCCAGCTGCAACCAGCTGCAGCTGCAGAACCCAGCTGCAACCAGCTGCAGCTGCAGAACCCAGCTGCAACCAGCTGCAACTGCAGAACCCAGCTGCAACCAGCTGCAGCTGCAGAACCCAGCTGCAACCAGCTGCAGCTGCAGAACCCAGCTGCAACCAGCTGCAGCTGCAGAACCCAGCTGCAACCAGCTGCAACTGCAGAACCCAGCTGCAACCAGCTGCAACTGCAGAACCCAGCTGCAACCAGCTGCAGCTGCAGAACCCAGCTGCAGAGACACCAAAGCTCAAAGTCTGAAAGCTTCCAGTCTGGAAGCTTATGTTTGAACAGCCAGTGTGTGTGTGTGCTTCAGTGCAAATGTAGTTGGCTCAGGGACCATAGTTGTTGAGTCCCACACTTGCAGGCTCTGTAGTGCTAGCAGGAAAAAAACATCTCTTCATTTCAATGCATCCACACAAAAATAGCCATTGCTGGCAGCCAAGGAGTCAAAAGTATTCTGGTGGCATCATCATGAGCTTTTCTATTTCCACACTTACCATCTCTACATGGCCTCATACAGAAAATTATATATATATATATATATATATATATATATATATATATATATATATATATATATATATATATATATATATATATATATATATATCTATATATATATATATATATATATATATATATATATATATATATATAGGAGATGTGGGTGACTGAAAGGTGACATCATCTGTGCACAGTACACAGTAGCAGGTCATGAGCATCATATTTACATCATATTTACCTCAGAGATGTCCTCTTGTAATCCTTCTTGTTGGGGTTTCTGTCAATTTTTACTTTCTGAATCTAATTCTGCCTCAAACATGCATCAAAGGACTGGAGGTGAAATGCTGAAAACAGCCACAGGAGTTGTCTAATGCTCCAATCACGGGAACTGGCCTGGATTGGATTGACAAAGTCTTCTGGATGGAAGGTGAAACGCCTCTAAGAACCTCCAAGAAAAGGATGTCCAGTGCCTTGATCCACGTTTTGGAGAATTCCTGTGACCTGGATGACTGAGAATCTACACCAGTGCATGGCAGCAGGAAGCATATCTGCTCACTTGAGATCCTCCAGGAATATTGCCAAACAGAAAACATCTCAGCTGAATCTGTTTGCTTTCAGGAAGACTCTCCACTTGTGACTCAGTCTTTTTCATTCAGGCACAACTACAGGCTAGTGGAGATGTGCTGAGGGTAAAGCTGCTCCAGAGGAACCGGAGAGTGAAATTCGTTGGATGAAAATGAGCATAATTGGGCCACTTCCTGTTTGGAGAAAGACGTGGTTTGAGCAGTTCAGTGATTCTTTGGTCATCTTCGCCTTTACGGGGACTCGTGGAACAAACACATCCAGGTTTCTCCTCGTTCCGGACCCTAACAACACTCTAGAGCAGGGGCGGGTTTTAGATGTTTCTCTGCTTCAACACACACTGATAAAAGTGTCATTAACAGACTTGTGCACACCTTGATGTAAAGATGATGACGACCATTAATTAAGATTAATGTGTGGTTGGTGTGTTGTGTGTTGATGCAAGGAGACAGCTATGCAGGACTGCGGTCCTTCGGGACCGGGGTTCCCCGCCGCTTCCCTAGAGGATCGGCGGTGATACTTAATGAATCAAACAGATATTATCAAGACTGCACTTTTTTGTGCCTTCAAGCAACTTGCAGGACCCAGTCAAAAGTCCAGAGATGGAGCACCCTGAAACCGCTGCAAACATCTTTGTCCTGCCATTTTGAGTTGACTTACAGACTGAAGTCATTTAACGCTGCAACGTTTATAAGAGATTTCATTACTACACATGACTATAAAACACAACAATATTTCTTTTTTGTTGCTTTTTAATTCTTATTATCAGATTTACTATGCAAATGACTCATGTATAACACATTAATATGCCAAATAGAATTTCCTGGCACTTTAGTTAAGGTATAAATGTATATATATTCATATCATGAAGTTTAAACAGCAGCGCGGCTGAGCAGCGTGCACATGTGCACGTAGAAGTTGCAGTGTTGAACCAAAGGTCTCCTCTTTTCTAAACAGGTCAACACAAGGACTATTTCTTCAATATTTCTGCAAATTGAAAAATACTGGCCATAAAAGCGTTTGTGTTTAAAAAAAAAAAAAAAGTAAAATACTGAAAGCCTCAGATGTTAATCAACACGTCTGAATTAGTTTTGAAAGTTAATGAGCTTTCAAGCAGCCTCTGGGACTTCCCGTCAATAAACTATAAACTCATTTCAGTTTCTCTTTCAAACTCCCATAAAGAGTACTTCCCCTCCGATGCTGCAGAGCTTTACTTTGAAATGCTTCACTTTGATAAGAAATGAATTAACGCTTCGGAGACAGCACGCTGGTCGTGGGATGTGCTGGGCTCTTCTTCTGCTTATACATATTCTAATTGCTGGGCGCTGACCTCTACTCCCGCTGATGAGCAGCCACAGAGATTTTGACCTTGTGGTGTGTGTGAATCGATGGGAAGTTGATAAAGCCAAGTTCATTGCTGCCTAACATAAAACAAAGCTGATTTGTTTACCTAGCTAAGCCCGCGCGTGTCAATCCCATTACGGGATGATTTATAGACCAGCACCCAATGAAATTGTTTAAAGCAGATTAGGTAGAGCCAACGATCACCACTAATATGACAAGCTGATGCGCTGTGACAGGTAACCAAGCAAACAAGTTCCTGAAATTCAGATTGAATTAGAATCCTAATAATCCTACAGGGAGCGGCAGATTTAATCAGGAGAAGAAGAAATAGGAAAGAGGAAACGGAGGAGGGCTGGATGAAGGATGCTGGTTCCTCAGCCGCGTGGGGGGAATGCCACATCGTCCTGATTCACTTGTCAAAAAGCATCTTGCAGTTTGTGTGAGAGCGAGAGAGTGAGAAGAACGCGTGAAAGATTAAGAGTGGGAAGCTATCAGTATGCAAATATACGACCAATCGTCTCAGCCAGGTCCTCTGATACAGCAAACCTGTCTTTTGTTTGCAGAGCTGCTGCATGCTGGATCTATGTGCACATCTACAACTGTGCTCCACAAACACTTCACTTACAAATGTATTATAATATCAAATATCCCACAAAAAGGTTTTTTTTTTGTTATACAATATGCTTGTTGTGTATTGTGTTACATATGAATATGGTGCCACAAATAGAAAAATTTATGTAATTTAATGTGCAAAGACTCCACTAAAGTACACGAGGAGCCAGTGTCCCTCTTGGCATGATAAAAGACTCCCTTAATGGTATGGATATTGTGTTGCAGCAAAATCTTGTTTAAGGTCACAGTACTACTGGAACATCAACTATTTAAAAGCAGAAAAGTAATCAGCGGATGTACTTTAAACCCTCCTAATATCTCTGGGAGTGTCTACAGATTCATCATTTGTCTGCTCAGTGGCTTTCCTCCACTCATGCCGTCCTGTTTATTTGAAAATAATGAGAACAAAATGAGGAATAATGCTTCTTTTCCTGGACACGTTAAACTGATTGTATCTAAATTATGGTATTAATGTTTAACTAAGGTGCACTGTTTGGACATTTGAATATGCATGATAATCATTAAATTTTGGGGACAAAAATGTCGCTGCACACATATATTATGCATGTTTAATACATCCGCTTCTCACTGAACACAATTAAAAACTTTTGATGGATATTATTCTCTCCGTTGGATATTGGCCTCCACAACGTAACCAAATTAATCAGCTGCATTTGTTCGTGGCGTTGATGAAGTCGTGTATTTTAATGCATGAACTGCAAAGTGAGAAGATGGAAGAATAAAATGAACAATTTTCTCCAACTAAGTTGTAGATATGCACATTTGTTACAGAATTTTCATCTATCACGGAATCGTGACAGCAGTACGGCGAAACCCCTTCAGATGACTACCGATCGGTTCCCACATTTCACAGCGCTAAACTTTCCCTTATATTCCTGCGTAAACGCTTGATTAAACTCGCTTCCATCGATGTCAGCGGTCTTCTTGCCTGTGATGAAGGACGCGGAAGGAGGGAGGGCGATGGAGAGGCAGACTTTCAGATGGGGACCTAATTAAGGCGCGGACAGCCCGCTTCGCTCCCCACTCCTAATGAGGACTTGGTTACGGTTCGGGCGAGCGGCGTGTGTCACGGAGGGGCCAAAGTTGGAGCGCACGGAGCGCTGCGCGACCCACAAGCACGTCGCTGTGTAGTGCGAGTGTGTACCTGCAAATTCCCAACACATTGAAACCAGGCCTCGTTTGATGTGCGATTCTTTTCATGTTGAGAAACGGGAGGGACTGAGAAGCAGGGACCTAGTTGAAAAGAGGCAGGAGGGCTTGGGAGGAGTTCCAGGGTCTATTAGACGTTTTAATAATGTTAATTAATGAATAATAGGGCTTGTAATGAGCTGCTGGCTGCATTTTATTCATGTGATTATCTCACTCGTTCTCTAATTCTCTCTATGAGCACCATCAAGGGAGAGCAGTGATCAAGTGAAATACAAACAGACACACACCCTTCACTTCACACACCAGTGTGTGTGTGTGTGTGTGTGTGTGTGTGTGTGTGTGTGTGTGTGTGTGTGTGTGTGTGTGTGTGAAGATGCAGCAGCATACCAAAGCTTTCATTGACAGAAATCGCCTCAGAACAAAGGGAAGTGATTAGGATGCAGTCAGACAGGCTGGTTTGGTCAAGTATGGAGACTCTCCAGACCTCCTCCACAGGAAATAAAAGCATCACCAGGCATCACCGAGGCCACATTCATCTCTGAATGCATTTAGATGCACACAACAGAAGTTTCTTGAGGGGAGAAATTTGAGCAGAAAAAGCTTGCAGATGCATTTACTTTCCTTCTTTCTTCCGTCCTGGTTTCATCCGAGGATCCAGTGAAGAGGCGAGCAGCAGCCACTAGTGGGCCTCAGGAAGACACCCTGGCCCCCAGTCACATCCCAGTCTGCTGTCTGCTGGTCCAGACTCTGGAGGTGGAAGGTTGAGCGCTGTGCAGATTACTTTGAAAGATTATGACAAAGCAAACGCCACGCTGAGATTGTGTTGCATCAGAGTTTATTGATCTGCCTGTTTATTAATCATGAAAAACATCTTATCAAAAACTAAAACATTCCCTCACAAAGTCTGGAAGAAAAGATGTGAGAAAAATAATTGAAAACATGCTCAACTTTCAAAAACATATTCATGGAAAAGCACATTTATTTGTGAAACCAGAAGTTCTTCCCCAACATCAAAAGCATGCCACGCTTACACCTGAAGCACCTGACATTCGGCCCGCTCCTCCAGTTCCCTGCCATTTCCACCCCATCTCCTTTCACTTTCTATTGATTTTAAAATCAATACCACACCACCAGAGCTGCCTCGGTGAAATTTCACAAAACCCTCTTTTAGGTGGAAAGAGTTTGAAACTTCAGCACTGGGCTGAATCTCCACACTTCGTGCTACATAATGATGGAAATAAATTAATGAGGTCAGTCTGGTAATAAAATCTACAATCAGGAAGAAAAGAAGTGTGAACCAAAAGCAATCATGGAGATCTTTGCTCCGAGGGAGGCCTGAAAGGTTCCCAGCCATCTCCATCTGTCTCTCCGAGGCTGTAATGAAGCTATCGGTAAACCTCTATCCGAGTCTGGCAGGATTCTCATTAAGCCTATCCTCATTGTCATCTGCAGCACATATTTGGCCAACATTGTTCCCATTCCCATCTTCCTCTGTGACTTGTTCCCTTGCTCCTCTTTCCTGGAGCAGGAGAACAAAAGGCAGCCCGGTTCCCAATCAGCGCTGCCTGAAGGGGGATCCCACTCAGGTCTTAATCAGCAGGCTGCTTAATAGAGCAACACTTCCTAAATATTATTAACCTCATCTGTCTGTATTAGGCCCTAATGGCCTGCCTCTCTGTGTATTGTCTTTGTAGCAGCTGGTAATGTACATATATATTAATCCACTCGCTCTTCTTCTGCTGGGAGATTGTGCGGCGCTCTCAGAACAAACGGTGCCCTTCAGAGAGCGAGGCAGACACAGGTTAGGAAGCCACTAATTAAATGTCAGACTTGACAGATTAAAATTATGAAATTTAAAATCTGCAAGTGGCTCTTTGTCATTGTCAAATTAGGGGCTGCACTGTGTGATGAAGGGGAAGGGGACGCTGAGCTCTAATGGATTGAAAGGGAATGTGCTTTAGCAGCAAGCAGCTCTCAGTGAATAAAGATTTCTGCTCCTGCCTCAGGTAGAACGGCTGCATGTTCAATTCCCCCATATTCTCCCCAGCGTGGAGGTTGAGAGGTCACTGCAGCGCTGCAAAGCCCATCCTGACCACTCCATTTAGATTTTTCATTCCTCTGGCAACACAAATACCCGGCTGCAAATCCCACGTTGTTGGGAAAGCTATTCCACCTTTGGCTCGTGGTTTGCCATCGCTGCTTTAAGCAGAACCTGAAGTCATTGTTATCTCCATCATGGCCCATCAAGGCACCAGGCTTTACGAGGAAACAACGAAGGTGAACATCATTTCTGAGCGCATACCATGCAAACGTGGTGTGGTTTTCGAAAAGGAAGCACTTATCTTCAGGTACAGGCATTAACATAAAAAATACATATAAACATTAACAGTATTCCCTGGAAACAGTTTTTGAAATGTATTAGAGTATTCAGTGCATCAGTGTGTTTAAGGCACCCACGCAGAGTCAAAAGTGGAAACGCAGAACCTCAGCTGGCAGAACATACCTGCATCCTCCGACTTCCCAGCAGCAACGATGCCTCTGCTACCACGAAACAGCCAAAGCTCGTTTTCTTCTGTTTTTAGAGCTGATTTATTTTCACCTTTTTTTACTTTTTTTAACCGTTTTGCTCAACACAACATCAGGAGCATTTGCAGACAGATATACTGATGAACTGATGCCAAATGACTGCAGTTCCAGTGCATCTGTCTGATTCACAGCTAGAAACAATCCGCTTGGACCAGTTCTGATGGATTTGCTTTTAGGAAGGACGAGGACATCAACTGTACAAACCAGCGTGAAGAGGAGGCAGCAAACCCTCAACACGGATCAAAATACCGGCAGCAACAGAAGTGACAAGTTCCAATTAAACATCATTATTCAAACTGTAGCTTCATTTTAGCTGCCAATTTACATTTAGGTTGCTTCACACACTTAAATCTAAACGCAGAGGCCAGAGTACAGAAACCGTGATTAGATAACTAGGTGAAAGAAGGCACACACTCACTCACACTCACACACACACTCACACACACACTCACACACACACTCACACACTCACACACACTCACACTCACACACACACTCACATACACACACACACACTCACACACACACACACACACTCACACACACACACACACACACACACACTCACCTTAACAGCTGAGGAGACCCCTCCTCTGGGATGAGGTTCATGTTCCTGCCCTCTGGTGCTGCATGCCGTCTTCAAAGCTCCTACAGCATTCTTGTTCTGTCAATAAAAGATGCTCCAAGCTGTTTATCACATATCCTTTTATTTCTTTCGCAGACTTTTTTATGACAAAGATTGATTGCTGTTTAGTTAAGAGCTTCAATCAAACATAATGATTAAATAGCAGCCAATACAAACAGGTTAACTCATCCGTATGCTTTTAAAGGAGCAAACAAACCTGCTCTGCAATCTCCTGAAACAACCGTAAAGTTTTGCTTCTGCTCATTTTTTGTTTGGTCCGTCTGATTGACAGTCATTAGTTCCTTCATAGCGGTCAGGAATTGAATACGAAGCTGAATGATCAGAAAGACGTTTTTGTCGTCAACGTGACTGTGCGAGTGCGTGTGAATCTACGTGTTAATACCTTCCTGTTTGTGTGGCGCTGCTGCACTGCTGTCAGGAGTGTGTGTGTGTTGTGTGTGTGTGTGTGTGTGTGTGTGTGTGAGGGGTCAGCCGGGTCAGCCCTGACACCATCTTTAACTGTTATTTACTGTGATTCCACGACAAGACAGATACCAGCTCCTGCGACTCCACTGATGTATGTTAAGCGCGCTCCAAATTATCCAGCTGATGGATCTATTGATGGCCCATTCCAACCTGTCACCTAGTCTCCATCAGCCTCTCAGTTATCCCCCCAGTCCTCCTCCTCCCCCCTCCAGCCCCCTCCACCCTGCTGGCCCTTCGTCCCTGTGGGGCTGAATAAGAGATGAGGAAGCAGGCAGACAGAGACCTTTGGAAGCAGCGCTCTGCTGTCTGATACACACAGTGGCTGCCATGAATGCTGTTGCTAAAATGACACATGTATATGTGAGACACACACGCCTGCACACGCCTGCACACGCCTGCACACGCCTGCACACGCCTGCACCTGCCTGCACACCTGCACACGCCTGCACACGCCTGCACCTGCCTGCACACCTGCACACACCTGCACACGCCTGCACACGCCTGCACCTGCCTGCACACCTGCACACGCCTGCACACGCCTGCACACGCCTGCATACACCTGCATACACCTGCACACGCCTGCACACGCCTGCACACGCCTGCACACGCCTGCATACACCTGCACACGCCTGCACATGCCTGCACACGCCTGCACACGCCTGCATACACCTGCACACGCCTGCACACGCCTGCACACGCCTGCACCTGCCTGCACACCTGCACACGCCTGCACACGCCTGCATACACCTGCACACGCCTGCACACGCCTGCACACGCCTGCACACGCCTGCACCTGCCTGCACACCTGCACACCTACACACACCTGCATACACCTGCACACGCCTGCACACGCCTGCATACGCCTGCAGACGCCTGCAGACGCCTGCACCTGCCTGCACACCTGCACACGCCTGCACACGCCTACACACGCCTGCACACGCCTGCACACGCCTGCACCTGCCTGCACACCTGCACACCTGCACACGCCTGCACACACCTGCATACACTTGCACACACCTGCACACGCCTGCACACACCTGCACACGCCTACACACGCCTGCACACGCCTGCACACGCCTGCACCTGCCTGCACACCTGCACACCTGCACACGCCTGCACCTGCCTGCGTACACTTGCACACACCTGCACACACCTGCACACGCCTGCACACGCCTGCACATGCCTGAACACGCCTGCACCTGCCTGCACACCTGTACACGCCTGCACACGCCTGCACACGCCTGCACATGCCTGCACCTGCCTGCACACCTGCACACCTGCACACGCCTGCACCTCCCTGCACACACCTGCACACGCCTGCACACACCTGCACACACCTGCACACGCCTGCACACACCTGCATACACCTGCACACAAGATCCGAGAGGTTCTTGTTACAGGTCTTGTGATCTGCTGTCACCTGTGAGGTCAGAGGACCAAACCCGACAAGTTGTGGTTGAGGAGAATCCAGAGTAAAACGCTTGAGTATGAAGTGTGACATCAGGGGAGAAGAAAAGGAACTTCTTAAAAGACTTGTTAGCATTGCAAATCAACAACTACTTAATTTGAAAACTCCCTGCAGGCTTTTCTGAAAATCTAACACTGTAGTTTAGAGCGGAGTTGATGACGGGCCCGATGGTCCCATTAGCTGAAAAATAAGATGAAGATGGTCAATATGGTGCGCGTGTTGCGGCGCGTCGTTGCCGGGTCGCTCTGGCAGATAAATACTGGCTGCACTAATTGACTCTCGCAGGCATTACTGGGATTAAGTTAGCCAGCGTCCAAAGTTCATTACGCAGATAGATGCATCTCTGAGCCTGCTAAAGAGCGCTCATGCAAACCCAACTCCCACACAATACAAGCGCCAAGAAACAAACGCTTCAAAGGCTTCAATCATTTTATCTGTTAATCAGCACTTTGCGTTTGTGTACTGCAAAATCGCCACTGGAGGGAGGAGCACCCAAGATGCTTTGCTTGAATATTTCCATCTCCATTTCAGTGCAGTGTTCGAAAGCTGCAGATTAATATTTGATCAAATTTTGTTATTTGATAAATTATGCAATTTGTATTGATTCATCACTAAGCATTAAACAAAGTTGTTAGAATTAGCTCCACCTCCACCAGCTGTAACAATCGATTACGAAAACCAGCTAGTTCATCCCCAACAAGAATCCATATGACAAATTCAACTGTGAATGAGGTCATTTATAATAATAGTGGGCACTTTTAATGCATAACTACATTATTCTGATGTGTTGTCTTTTCTGTGGTTCAAACAGAAAAATTAAATGTCCATTTGTTTGTTTTGTGGAGAAACGTCAAGGAAAGAGAACGCACACTGGTTTGTGGTGATCTGAACACAACGTGGGCGTTGGGACTTGAAACGGTCCTTTTTTGCAGCTGTTGATTATTTCCATGTCATTACACACATAAACTGCTGCTCTGACATGTGAGTTGATTATGGCGAAGCCGTTCAGCGCGTGATCATCGCAGCACTTGTTCCCTCAGCCTGTTTGTGTATCTGCAGTGATGAGTGACACAACAGCAGGTGCTCAGAGAACCGTGGAGAGTGCTTTCATTTTACCACTTACAGGACAAATTACCCACACAATGGACCCGGCGAGCCGGGACCCTAATTCAATTCCAACTGTTGACTCTGGGCATTCGCCTGCATGCATTCACCGGCCTCGGGAAAGGAGATCTAGCGCCATAACAAGCAGAAACAGAGAGAAAAAAGATCATCTGAACACAGTCAAACAAAATGAAAGGTAATATTCTTTAGCGGACTGAAGAGAGTAGCAGATGAACTGGCCTGATATGAGCACAAATATGATTTAGGAATCCCATGCTTCAGAAAGCCCTCAACTGAAAGTGATTTGGATCAATAGTGTTTGCTTGGCACAGCAAAAACTGAGGGAGAAAGAGAGGCCGAGGGAAAAGAAGAAAAAGGAAAGAAACATGCATCTGACCATGGGGGAGCAAGAGGGTGCAGCAGCAGAGCTGTAGTCAAATTTCACCGGTGTCAAATTAATTTCCATGTTATCTGGAAATTCAATTAGAAAGGACCCCCTCTCCCTGCACTCCTTCTTCCTCTGCTTTGTGAGTAAGAGAGTGTCGGACATCCCGGCGTGACAGATTACACTGCTCAGAGTGCATATCAGGCCGAAGTGTTGAGGCCCACTAATCCGCCCTCTAATTCTCAATTAGTGTAAAATGAGCCCATAAATCACGCAGACAGGCCGATCGATGGAAACGTTGTTTTAGGAGTGATTGGCAGCCTCCCCAAAGGTTACTGTTTAAGTTGGTTTAAGGTTACAGCTCTCTCCAGGCTGGAGGCAGCCTGCGTGTGTGTGGGTGGGTGGGGGTGTGTGTGTGCTTGTTGGCTTGTGGTTAGGAGGGCTGGTGGGGGGGGTCGAACTCAATCTATATGATGCAGGGCCTTGCTCCTTTGGGGATACAGCAGAGGGACAGCACCAATTTTTAGCCCATCAGCCGTCCAATTTTTCTCCTTTTCATACCTGCTGTAGTAAATGAGAAACAAATTAAATTTCACCCCACTATCTCCACAGAAACCATTTAAATCCTTTATGGAAACCAAATTGTCCCCAGACAAATCGCCCCTGGTTCTGTGGAAATGCACTGTGGTGCTGCAACCGAAATAAATTTGTGTCACTCTGGATATGGCATTGTCTGTAATGCCATTCATTGGAGGATCCTGGTGAAAGAGAGAAGGAAATAAAATAAGGGACACTTTTGGAGGAACAAAAGGGGTGAAAAAGACCCCAGCTCCCATTCTCTCTTGTTGCTCTCCTCTCCATCTCGCCGTCTTCCTTTCCCTCTCCCTTGCGCCCACTTTTCCCTGCGTGGTGTTATTAATTCTCGGCCAGAGGTTTTGCATTCATGAGGTTGAGATTGAAATGGAAATGAGGCCTGGCTGAGTGAGCAAAGCGAGCAGCCTTAGCAGCGGCCGGCCGAGCGGGGCCCCCAGCGCGGCCCGGTGTACCAGCGCTCCGCCGACACGTGTCACAGGCAGAGGGGGACTCGGCGGCCACCATCCAGCCTCTCATTCCCCCAGATTACCAGCCCCCGACATCAATCACTGCATCAGGGAAACAATGCATAAAACGGCAGCAACAAGGGCGATGAAAAATCACTGACAGTGCAGGAGTGAAGGAGGGGTGGAGGGAGGAAAACAAGGATGGAAGAGACCAGGCGACATTCTATACCGTCTCGGGGCTCGACAATTAGTCACATTCACGAGGGAGGAGAGAGAAAGAGGCGGACAAGGAGAACAAGACACCGAGAAAGGACATCTGGCAGTAATGAAAACTAAAATATGTAAAAGAGCAGGATAAAAAAGTGGGCGCCAGCACTGACAGCAGCTGAAAACGAGCCACATTTCTTTAATAAGGTGAATTGAATTTGTTTTCTCCATGTTGATGTTGGGTGTATTTATGTTCGAGAACAAATCTTTGAACGCAGCTTTAACCATTTGCAGTCAATAAAACACGAGTTTGACAGTGGAAATGGTCCATTATCAATTCACGGTTTAAAGATTTAAGGAACGGGTTGAAAACGCCTGACTTAAGGAAACTACAGGGACCGTTTTTGGATTTGTCCCGTCAGTCCCTGCTTCGTTTCCGTCTCATGTCTGTCACGTGTTTCTAGATGCTCTGCTGAGATCATCAGCTCATCACGCAGCCTTTTATTTATTCATGTTTTCAGTGTTTTCTGCTAGATGGCTAACATGGTTTGGCTTTACTCAGATCAAACCGTTCAATATCCAAAACAGTAACATTAAGCAAAAAAAAGAAAAAAGAATAGAGCTAAAAGATGACAACACGTTCTGGATCTGAGGAGAAATGCTCCTTTGGGGCATTTTATTTTGTTTGGTGGTTTTCCACGTGTTTCAGGGTTCTGAAGCAGAAAATGACACCATATTTTCTTGGCTTCTGGTTTGTGGTCCTGCTTGTCTCAACTTCATCCTCTTTGGTAAAGTTCCTCCCAGTCTGGGATGAAGCAGCATGTTAGTGAAGTTTCTATCGATCATCAAAACGCCTGGGCTTTTCAGGAGACGCATGCCAGACATAACTGGAGCTAAAACGAAGGATTGAAAAGAAAAAAAGCTCTTTGCAATGTTCAGTATGAAAAAGTGTTGTTTGTATTTGTTTCCCAGCTGTCTGCATATATATTAATGGTTAGTACCATGATTTGGTAAAACCTTGGTAAAAGGATTTTTTTTTTTGAGTGAAGAAGCGTGCACACTATTCTAGTGGCCTCCAGATAACATCATGAATACTTGAGCAAGACCATCATAAGTAAAATAATTCATCATTTCTACTTAAAAGTGTCTGAATGGCCATCTAATCCTCAGACTGAGCTGAGAGAGATCAGCTCGTCTCCATCCTGGGTCAGAAAGAAGCTTTTGCTTGTTTCAGGTGGCTCGTCATATTCGGGATTCCCCCAGAAAACTCTCCTGACTGCGTTTCCGTTTTTAAATATTACGACAGTATCACGTCCGGTTCACACCTTTGACAAAGCTGTTTATTACTGATGACATCACCACTTATGGAGCCTCTTCTGGGGCAGTGAGACGCTACTTCAGCGGTGCCAGACTGCTCGATTGCTCGACTGCTATGACCATTATTAACCATGTGCTCTTTTTTCCTGCTGCTGTTGCTCTCTGTCTGCTTTGTGTCCTCTGCAGCAAAAAGCTAATGTGCTGAAAGGCTGGTTCTCGTCTCCCGGAGCATATTGAAATCATGTGAATGCCATTTGTGTTTAATCCTTCTGGGTGTGCCATAAAGAGAAGAGAGTCGGCAGCTCCTGAAGAGAGATGAGAGGACCTCAGGGGATTCACTTTGCTTTGCCTCATCTGCTGAGAAAGAGAGGAAGAGAGATCCAGAGAGTGTTAGACGACTGACAGCCAAACCAAAATACATCTCATAATTTGATTAGGTTACAATGACAATTTTTATTTATAGTCGGTCTCAGATGCAGGGAGGTGGGTGGAAGTTTATCTCTCTCTGTTTTTAATATATATTTGCAGTATCTGATTTATATGAACCAATTTCATAAACATGCAATGCTCATGTAGCCAGAGGCTAATTGCAGACAACAGCGTGTCCGTCTGACATCTGCTCCAAACACTCGTTTGCCTCATTACATTTGTGATGAATGTGTTTTTTGGTTTTGTTTTTTAGTATGGGGTCTCCTTCTGCAGTGAACCAGCTTATGGAGTCACTGGAGCACTTTCCATATGCATGAGATTACATCAGAGACAGTGCTGTTGTTGGAGCTTTTGAAATAATAATGCAGCAAATGATAACGCCTCGGGACGCTACAACACCTCATTACAGCTCAGAGTCGTTCTTGTAAAGGAGAAAACAGGCTCCAATGAATGGGAAACATGGCGTCGCTTGAACAACAGCGGTATTTATATTCATCCCTTTACATCAAATTGTTGCTTTCCCACTAAAGCTTGAAACAGCAGCAGGGTTTGAACTTGGGGTTAATGAAAAAGTCCCTGGCGTCAAGTTACCTGCTCGTCTGCAGGCGAACTCGTCTGTCGAAACAAACATTTCATTTGTGCGCCACATGTTTCTCAGAGGAGACCCCAGTAAAAGTTGTTCAATAAATGTTACCGTCTGTTTTACAGACCTCCCCTTTCCACCCTTTGTCATTTTTTTAATTGAAAGTAGATTCTAACTTGGCTATAAACATCATCCCATCCAATCAGAGCTGGTTTAGATCAAACGCGTGCTTCAGTGGGCCGCGTGCGTACAGATGCCTTCAACCTCGCCTTGTCTCTCAGGCTCTCGCACTGTTAAACACTCTGTACTCTTTTAAGGCTGGGAGATGGCTGTCACTGCATTTTGTCAGCAAAGCATAATATTTCTTCAGGAGTTCTGAACCTGGCACTCAGCGGGGAAGAAATGAAAATAAGGCAGCGCATAAACGGAGGGAGCGAGCCGTAAATCAGCTCCAACACTTGGAGGCAGCAGGTAGACGCGCTGCTGGCTGTCACGGCGGTCCCCCCGGAAAGCAGGTTGGACACCAGCCATCACGCTTTAATCAACCTGCACATAACAGACATGTCCCTGCTCGTCGTCACACACACGCGCGTGGCACAGCACACGCACCAAACACGCTCGCTTTCAGACTTTTCCAACTCGTGCTATTTAAATGTGGCTCGTGTTTGTTTGTTTGGGTGTCAGAGGTTATTCTTTTGTGGTATCCTAAAAGCGATCTTTGAAGCTTTAAAATCATCAGTCACACGCACACACACACACACACACGCACGCACACACACACACACACACACACACACACTCACACACACACACACACACTCACACACACACACACACACACACACACTTATTCTTCAAAGGTCGCTTCTCTTTACTGTGATCCGAAGCGTTTTTTTCTGACATGCTGCGTGTCAAACGATAATGTTATTGTTGGCAAGACTCTTTTAAAGCACTATAATTTTATTCCAACTATTTCTTTCCTTTTTTTAATTAAACAGTAGATGTCTCACATGGCTGCGGCTTGCAGTTAAGTGCGGTTTTGAAAGCTAATACCAAACAGATGGGGAAGTTATGCAGAGCGCTGAAACAATAGGAACCTTATCATTTCACACATGATAAACTGGCTCTCATAAACGCACGGAGCTGCTGTGGGCTGAGAACAATGAGACTTTACCTTCTCACTCCTTTTGCTTGATGTGTGCACATTGAATAAGGAACATCCTTAAAGTGCAGCATTATTCTCAAATCTTTTTCTCAGCTTTCAAGACAGGACTTGTTTAGTTTTAGCATTTTCTCCTGAATGTCACATCTCTGAGAAAAAAAAAGAAAATCATTTTCAAAAAGTGAGATTCCTCTTGTTAATTCTCAAATGTGATACATCATTTTAGTCAAAAATAGGATTATAAAAGCACCACAGACACCCTCTGAATTGTTAGGATTCTGCAAATCACTAGTGGATGCGACTAATGATGCTCTCATTATTCACTCTGAGGCACTGGCAGGTTGTCTCGCAAATGATTACCATATTCACCTTAAAAGCACCGCTGGCGGTGGTGCAGCTCTTCAAGAGCAAGGGTCCTCGGGGGCCCTCCGGGGTCAGATAATCACATTTTGTTGTGTTTCAATCTTCCACCAACCACTAATTAATAAATTCACCTTACGAGCTGTAAAGCTTGAAATCAGACTGAGGGACCACAATTAAAAGGTTGATCAAATTAAATATGAAAAACCCAAAATGTGATTCGTTGAGCCAAACATGTAGCTTGTGTTTAATGAGGAGCTACTGATATGTTGCATCAACTGATTTAGAAAAAGAAAAGGGCTCGACAGTGATGAGTGGTCCCTGAGGGGAGGGAGACAGATGCAAGCTGATCTGAGACACAACTGAGTTATGGCCTGTGAAGGTACTTTAAACGATACGAGTGATCATCCAATATATTGGACATTAGCAGCACAGACTGACATGTGACATGGGGAGTGTGGCACAGAAAAACCAAAAAGGAACAGATGGTTCACCTTCTCACTCAGCGTCTCTGCTGTAACATGGTATATCTTGTCAAGGGGTGAGTTTTATTGATTGAATTCCTGCCCTCAGAGCTGCATGTGTCAGTGCTGCTGCTGGCTGTTGGAAACCCGACGCCAGCGCGCAGGTTGTGCAGCAGAGTGGGAGGGGCTTGTTTCCACGCTCATTCAGTCGCCTCCATCTGTCAGAAGAAACGCTGCCTTTCTGTCGTCAGAGGCTTGGAAACTAGAGGCTTCTTGTCGCTTACAAAAGTTAGTGGGGATTCTTGGAAAAAAAAACATTAAATGAGTTTTTCAGCTTTTGGGGGTCTTTCATCAATGTAGAACGGAGATTTTATTTAGCATCTCAAAAAGAAACACAACTCAAAGTTATCCTGCAGAAGTTGAAGAGTTTATGAAAGAAAGCTTTAGAAGTCATCATGTTGTTAGTTTGCATGTTCTGTTATCCTGTCAGAAGGAAAATCGCTGCGGTTGCAACACATGAAGGTGCTGCATGAAAACACGAGTATGGAGAGGACGCAGTGAATCGGCCGCGCTCAGACCCACCGCCCGTCCAAACTCTGCACTTAACTGCACACAGAAGGCAGCAAAAAATGTTTCCCTTCAACAAACAGTTCATCATTTGTTGTAAACTATAAAATGATGTTATATAATGATAACCATCAACAGTGATCCACTGCACCCAAAGACCTTTCTCATCAATTATCCGTTATTGGAGCCTCTGTATCCTGTGTATTGTGATATTCGTTTACGTTTGATGAATGTTACGCGCTGCGGGTGTTTCAGTCCCCAGGATATCTTTCTCCCACTGATGTACTTATTAATAATAAATTGAGCGAGGAATGTGTGAGTTCTGCCTCCCTCTTCTGTGATTATAGAGACAAAAGGGCGTTTGAAGTATCCATCTTAATACAAAGACACTTTATTAGATAAAGCTAACTCACCCAAGACAAATAGTGACGCTGAGGCACTGGAGGAGCAGCAATACGCTCGTTTTTTCTTTCCCTCGCTCTCTTTGTCTTTTTCTTTCCTTCCTTTTTTTCTAAATAGATTCTTTGCTTTTTTACCCATAATTTCGTCACACAGCGATTGATGTGAGGAGGGTACGACCTTTGCTGTGTCAGGTGAAGAGAGAACCAGAGGGTAGGATGTGGTCTGAGGTGGGTTAAATGTGTTGGCTGCGTAAATCACCGGAGGTTGTGTACAGAGTCACATGTGATTCATTTAGGTTACCAAATTTGCCATCCCCCGTCTTTAATGCCCCTGCCCTCCTCGCTGGCTCTAACACTAACAATACAGAATCTTCATGTGTCAGACATCCGAGAGAAGGTAGCGAGAGCTTCATTCATACCTCGTTGCACCGCTCGGGTTTGTGTTTCGCTCAAAGAGCAGTCAGTCACCAGGGCCGTATAAATTACCCTCAAGCTGCAATTTGTGAAAACATGCCGATTAAGTTTGTGCACCGTGGTCGGCTGGAAAGGCAGTAAATTTCCCAAGTAACAAAGTTAACATTGATTCACATATAAGCACTTATCCGTGTGTAACAACGATAACCTTTTAGTAGATTTGGAAAACATATTTGACACCCATTAAAATAATGAATGATTTCTCTGCTCCCCAGAGGACGGCAGAGAAAGTGTGTTTGGACAAGAAGGAGAGGCTGATGCTGTGACGTGAGTCCTGCATCCGGAGTCCAAAAGCTCTCCGGTAGCCTCCGATAAAAACCCACCGCGAAGCACCAAACAAACTATATATAGGCACAGATTATACATATATATATATATATATATATATGTATAATCTGTATATACGTATCATATATATATATATATATGTATATATATATATATATATATATGATACGTATATACAGATTATACATATATATATATATATATATATATATATGTATAATCTGTATATACGTATCATATATATATATATATATATATGTATATATATATATATATATATATGTATATATATATATATGTATATATATATATATATATATGTATATATATATATATATATATATATATATATATATATATATATATATATATATATATATATATATATATAATGATAGCATTTGGCATAAGTGAAAAGCTGTAAACTAGTTATAGGAAACAGTGTTTTATCCATTTAGAGAGGTCAGTGGTCTACAAAACATCAGATATAAGATTCTACATTTTTACGTTTTAGATTACTTGTTTTCTTTCTTTACTTGTAAGTTGCTTTGAGCCTAAATAGTGCAAAAAAATGTATTTTCAGGTATTTGCTAACCCAAATTTTACTTGGTTGTTTAGTTAGTTTTTCCATATTCATCCAAAGTAGTGCTGCAGTTAACTAACCAAACTTGGAGTCCAAGTCTCAAGTCCTCTGTGATCAAGTCCGAGTCGAGGCCAAGTCACCCAGCAAAAATCTGAGTGGAGAGTGGCACAGCTGTCAGCTTTTTCTTAAAACACATTTAAAGCATCTCTAGACACCCGTGTTCCTGTTACTGTGAATATTAGGTTTTTAGTCCAAAGTGGTTCAGAGTAAAATCAATCTATTCCGTTTGTAATAAAGTGTTTAGCTGGAGGTCCGACTGCACCACATGCACCGCGTTGGCATGAACAGACCGCAGCTGCAGGTCAGCATCCTAGCACTCTGAATTAAAAGGAATAATTAATAATGCAACAGCCCATTCGTGAATATCTCACAAGTACAGTGACAACATGTTTTCATGTCTGGTTTTTTTCATGACCATTAGCATGAAAAATAGTGAAAATGAAATCTGCGGACATCAATGAAGAGATTAGTTTTCATGACTATGTCATGTCTTGCTTTGGGACTGACTCGAGTCTTTGATTGCGTGACCATCCTACTGCTGTTGCAGCTGCACAGCAAAAGTTAGAAGAGTTGCTTTGAAAAGGAAAAAAAAATGCTGTCAGAAAGATGTATTTATTTTAGGTGAGTGCAATGCTGGTAATCATCTTTGAAAATGCATGGATGCTTTCAAGATGTAAGAGCAGTGATGATGATAAACCCTCCACAATAGGTTCCAGCATGAGTAAAATAAACTCAGTCTGTTCCCCTAAATAAACCTCTGATTAACAGGAACCTTTATACGCAGAGCACTTTACACGTGGTGGATGTAATCAGATACACCAGAATTTCATGTTTCCGCACTCCAGCGCTTTTATGTGCTGTGTGTAGGCAGTGTGTTACTTGATGTTGTGTTTTAATGGCTTTAAATAATGTTTAAGCCGAGAAACTGAACTCTGAATGAACATTCTCTTTTCATGATGTTCTAGTGTTCAAGTCTTTAGTCAATAGTTTCCATTTCAAGTGCATACACAAGAGAGTATGTACGTATGTCCATTCTCTTAGATTTGATTTAGTCAGGAATGTATTTTCCCAATGTCACATTCAGGTTATTTTCCACTTCAATGAGTTATGACAAGTAAAGCTCACAGTCTTGAATGTGTAAAAGTATCAAAGAACAAAAGAAAGAACAAGTATTCCTGTCTCATTTTTTTTCTCTCCTGAAAAGCAGGAACACATGTCAGTTGGTTGTGTGTTCTTCTCGAGGTAAAATATTTTTCCAAGTAAAAGCAGCAATGTGACAACTCCATCACTGAAAGTAGTTCGTCCTCTGCAGTTCAGTGAAAATATTATGAGAAGCTGAAGAAGCAGAGCTGAGAAAAGGGGGCTGGGATGAGTGACGGACAGCTTTGACACACCGGAGCACTTAGACAATTACTAACAGTTTCTGCCAGTCACCACATCTGACACAACACAAACACGGCAAGGATAATTTTACATTACACTGCTGGGCACGGGTCACTTTAAAGGAACACAGGGAAGCCCGTTTCAGCTTGCATTTCAAGGCCAATCATCTAAATTGGCCCCACAACACAAGCGGCTGCCTGAGACTGGTTCCCTCTCCTTCTGTCTCCACTGCTCCAACAACAGATGATAACCATGAAAGCAGAGCGAGCAGATCTTTGAAGTGCAGCTGTCAGTCAGCATGTTTCCGTAGTGGGAACTGTGAGGGTGAAATGGTGTACAGGTGTGGGAGCAGACACAGCGGGACCCCACCAGGTCAACCGGTGGTGGGGGGGGGGGGCTTGTTGAGAGGAGAAGCAATAACATGATGGGAACACAAAACCTACAGCACAACCTTGTTGGACAACTATACACCAAGGCGTAAGCTCCTTTTTCTTGGTTTAATTGTGGAGTCCTGTCATGTCAAGCATGCAGCCAGAAACACGGGCCCAAGCAGCCGTTAGTTTCCGTCCGTGCTTATGCGCTCACCTCCAGCTGTAGAATCTTTTCACATTCAGTTGACCCAACTACTTGGTTAGGATTTGGCAGTAAAACTACTCTCAGATTTGGAAAACAACAATACAAAATTAACTTCTGCTCTTATCTCAATAAATCAATGTTCTTTTTTTTTTTTTTTTAACAAAAGCAGCCATATTTTCATCATGCAGGACTTTGGCAGCCCACAAAGCCGGTGGGAACGGCACATGTGGGATGAGCAGGACAGGAAAGTGGAAATAAATGAAATGAAAATAAATGCATATTTACATCCTAAATGAACTATCAACATATACCATGAACAAATAAGTCACACAACTATCCTTTTCTAAGAAAAATAAACATGTATTAACATTTTACTTTAAATGCACAAGGCAGCAAACAGCCAGCGTTTTTGTTGCGATGGTAACATCACAGGAATGGTTGGTGTCTGGAAACGGTTGTTAGTTAGTTAGTTCAGCCAGACTGAATTTGACAAGGCTGTAAATGTTTACATGTGCAGGAAGCAAAACTTCATATCATCAATCTGAAACAAAGAGGAGTTTCCAGAGGAGTTTAAGCCTTATTTTCACTCGTACTTCTACATCCAGTGAGCATAGATGTGTGATACATGACTACAACGATGTAACATGGATCTCACTGAGTTGAGATGCTGAGGTAATGACATGCATGTTGTTGGGATTAGAGGAGCAGCTCTAAGTTGGTTTAAATCAGATCTGTCTGATAGATTCCAGTTTGTTCATGTTCATGAGGTTTCTTCAGTACAGACAAGGGTCTGCTATGGTGTCCCGCAGGGTTCAGTGCTAGGACCAATCCTGTTCAGTTTATACATGCAGCCCTTGGGAAGTATTATCCGGAACCACGGCATTAATGTTCATTGATATGCTGATGATACGCAGCTGTATCTGTCTATGAAGATGAAACAGAACCATCAGACAAACTTCAGGTGTCTTAAGGACATCAAGGACTGGATGTCCACTCATTTTTTTACTTCTACATTCTGATGTTCCTAACAGAGTTCTCTGTTCTCAGGGTGCAGGTTTACTCGTAGTTCCTAGAAGATCCAGATGTAGATCTGGAGGACGGGTCTTCTGCTATCAGGAACCATCACTATGGAACCAACTTCCAGTTTGGGTGAAGGAGGCTGACACCACCTCCACCTTTAAAACCAAACTTCAAACGTTTGTGTTCAGTAAAACATCTAGTTGGTGTAAACTTTAGTGTGTTAGGACCAGTAGTCACAGCTGCAGCTGCAGGACCAGACTGGAGCAGCTGGTCTTCAACACAGCTTCATCTGGATCTGCTGCTGTAGACCTGCTGCAGGGGGACACCAACATGATCCACTGACCTGCAGTCCCACCTCTGACCACCTCAGTGTCTGCTGTCTACACCTGTTTAGATAGTGGTCTCTGTAGTCCACCAACTAACCAGGAACCAGTCTGGTGGACAGAAGACTCTCAGTTCTCATGCTAACAGACATCCATCCATATTCTATACCTGCTTTATCCTTTGCAGGCTCATGGGGGTCTGCCGGAGCCTATCACGACTCATTACAGGTGAAAGGTAGGGGTCCACCTGGACAGGTCGGCCAGTCCATCACAGGGCCACATACAAAGACAGACAACCGTGCACGCTCACACTCACACTTACGAGCAATTAAGAATTATCAATCAACCTAACACGCATGTTTTTGGTCTGTGGAAGGAAGCTGGAGAACCTGGAGGGAACCCACGCAAGTACGGGGAGAACATGCAAACTCCACACAAGTGGGAAAGACCCACCGGGCCGGGAATCAAACCAGGAACCTTCTTGCTGTGAGGCAACAGTGCTGACCACTAATCAACCGTGCTGCCCTTGCTAACAGACGGCCCCCCCTTATGATCCAGGTCCTGGTCCAGGTTTCTTCCCCCTTATGATCCAGGTCCTGGTTTCTTCCCCCTTATGATCCAGGTCCTGGTCCAGGTTTCTTTTCCCTTATGATCCAGGTCCTGGTCCAGGTTTCTTCCCCCTTATGATCCAGGTCCTGGTCCAGGTTTCTTCCCCCTTATGATCCAGGTCCTGGTCCAGGTTTCTTTTCCCTTATGATCCAGGTCCTGGTCCAGGTTTCTTCCCTCTTAAAGGGCAGTTTTACCTGCCGTTGTTTATGTAATAATTGCTCTGGAACTTGTTCTGGTCTCTGGAAAGATCCTGGAGACAACCTGTGTTGTAATAGACGCTGTATGAATAAAATGGAATTGAACTGAATTGAATGCAGAGATACTTAGATGCAGAGACACTGAGCTACATAAATAAGCTTTCATTTACTTCCTTACATATTTGGCTTATCTCTGGCTTACATTTGTGCCCTCTGAGAGGAAGTAATCCTGAAAAGAAATGAGTGAAGCAGGACCACAGATGTTGATTCTTATTGCTTAAGTTCCAGCATGTGTTTAAAGAGAAATACTGACAGTCGTTCATCCATTACTACCTCGTCTACTACACCTGCCAAGACAACATGTCATAAAATAACGCTTCAAAGAGATTTTGCTTTCGCTGCATGCGTACGCTCATTTACTTGAGCCTGCATCAAACGTTCAGCTGACACACACCCTTGTCATTTCATCAGGACCAATTCATTTGTGTCCTACAGTTGTGGATGAAGCTCAGCGTTACAGAGGAAGACAAACCGAGACAATGTCTTCTACTGCAAATACTCAGAGCACATGCAGGAGCTGCACTGGACCGGAAAAGAGGTGGGCGTCCTCATGGATATGACGCCGGGTCCTGGCTGGTCCATCACTGGAAACACTGGTCATCTGTTTTGATTTCAGCAGCTTTGTATTTGTTTTTATTTCTCATTTTGCAGAAGAGTCCAGTTTCTGAATCAGTCTATTTGTTAACAGACTATTTTTGATGGCAGGTGGCTAAATGTAAAAAAATCCATAAAATAAAGAAACACAGATGGTACGCTTTTTTTCTGAAAGACATCTTTCCTGAAAGTTACACAACGTAATAAGTATATTACAATGAGTATATTAGTTAACACTCCATGGCTGTATGAGTCAAGTAGACAAAATCATATCAATAGTAAGCGCATGTTTAAGAAACCACTGAGTGAGTAAATCTGGGAGTCTTTCCAGCAGTCCAGCTGCCCTCAGCGTGGTCTGCAAATGTTGCATACACAGCTTCGCCAAAAGACCCAAACAGGGAGCCACTGAGACGTGCGCTGAAACCAGCTGCACCATAAATGCAGCAGGTGTTGACCTGAATGAAGTTCTCTTTACTTCTAGCTGATGAAGGACTTCAAGCAATCACAGTGGACTGTGTGGAAAGCACCGTGCTCCGGACTAAATTATTACGGTGGACTATTTTGCTTATTTGCTGGTGTAATTGTACTGTAATCCCGTTAAAGACCAAACTCTATCCTTCTCTTCAATTTACCAACCACAACAAATCACATGTGAACATTGATTGCAGTTCTGTGTTCAGTGGTTCCTGAGGTAAAGTGACCTTTTTTTACCTTACTTGTCATTGACCTGATTTCACCCTCATGTAAGTTCAATGCTGCTAAATTTGGAACAACTCAAGTCACTTGTCAAACCTGCCAGCGCTGTCGCTTCTGTTCACTCCAGCTCGGCTGTGCATCCGGGCTAATTGTTCCCCAGATGTGAACATCCACAGCCATCTAATCACTCTCCATTGTGATGTTTATGTCGGAGTCCAGGTTAATCTGAACTGAGCGCAGATTTCAAGAAAAATCAAAAACCTCCTGATTGGCTGACAGTACCGCTTAGCTGCTCAGTTCCAGAGTGAATGTGCCATCTCCAATGGACCTGGACCTCCTACTGATGAGGGCTCAATGGAAATTTGTTTGAACGACACTCCTCACGGATCATAAGCACCCAAACACACACACACACACACACACACACACACACACACACACACACACACACACACACACACGCAGTACACTCAGAGACTAGCAGACAAGTCCAAACTCATAACTGTCAGTGATGGACAGGTTGATGCAGAGACTTTTTGAAGCGTCACAACGGTGCAGGTTTCTACTGCAGACTGTTTCTTATTGTTTTTGCATTTGTTTGGCTCAGCTTAGATGTTCACTGGGAAATCACAATATTTCCATTGTTGGTATTTTTATTCCCTGCCTGTCTGGACTGTTCGGACCTTTTGATGAGGAAAATTAATGTCTAATGGCTTCAGTAATTAGGAAGGCAATGTTTACTTCCAACAAACATTCTGCCAAACAGCTGAAAGAAAAGGTAGAAGAGAGAAAGAAGCAATTCCCTCCTTGTGCATAAATGCCAACACATGAAAGTCATTTAGCTGCACTTAACTGTCGAAAAACAATTAGAGCAAAGCATAGCAACATCAGCATGTATGACTTTTGTAACATGTTTTCCGTAGCCTCCTCCTTCCTGGCAGAACAAGTATTGGCAATCCTCAAATGTTAGGTACACTTCATGAATTTTGCATTACGCCTGATCATTACCATAACGACACTATCAAAGATATTAGGAGCCTTCAACGCGGTTTTCTCTTACACAGGGATCTGGCTTAGATCTCTTGTCATGAGGGTGGGTATCATCTACCATCATCAGGCATATAGCTTGTATGAGCCCCCTCACCTAATGAGTGCGTATGCATGTCTGAGTGTACAATATGTAAATCTGTGGGTTGAGTTTCTGAGAGGGGGGTCGAAGCTGTCTGTGGGCGTGAGCATGTGTGTAATAAATCCTTATAAAGACGCAGCATTGTCTCCACCTTGGTGTTGTCTGATTTATCTTGAAATCAGTGTCTGCTTTGCATGCAATAATCACAAAAATGAGCCCATTGTTTCTGTCTCCAGTGTCTTGGAAAAGCAATGTTGTTCCAGCTGTTTGCAGCAAGAGCCTTTACTGTATGAGATGTAATTTAACTGCGTGTGCCTACATGTGACATCTGTATTTATTGTGAGAAGTGGGAGGTTTGACAGATGTTCATTATAAAGTGGCAAATTAGCATCCTCATCTGACGGTCTCATCTCTTGCTATTGTCTCTTTCTTTCACCCCCTTTCCTTCTCATCATCTCGGTTGATGATACATCCTCTGAAGCTGCTTCTGCACTGTCCTTCCTCTGCTTGCAAACCAGCTGTAATTATTTTCTGCCAGGGACAGGATCAGTGTGGAGAACAAAGTGCACACAAAACACCCTTGTGACAATCGTACTGGTTGGTACAAAACATGGGCTGCACGCACACAGACACACACAATGTCATTATCGTCATCAAGCAGACAGGCATGTTTCCGGAGACACATGCACACGCAGAGAACTTTCCCCCGGTTGTTATTCACCGATCCCTCCCAGAGAGAAACTGATTTGCTTATTGATGCATAGAACGCTGTCCGTTTTTTGACAACTTTAAGAACGTTGTTCACACAGTTTGCACGCAATAACATGTTGTTATGCTGTCAAAAACCGCCCCAGAACAAGACATGAACGTTCTGTTTCATACATACACAAGCGTGCGTGCACAGAAGCTGCCATCTAACAATCTCTCCACTGTGGGTCTCTTCCTTCCATCTGCTTGCAGTAAATTGGATGGTCTCCCATACATGCAGTATTTTCATATGCTGATGGCCACATTACTGGTGCAGGCATCCCGCTGAAGTGATTTGTGGTGCTCATTTGAAAGTGATAGGACGCAGGCAGCCACTGAACTCCTACTCAGCGGTGGCTGGAGTCGGGCTGTCGTTATTGCTTTACAGCGCGTGGTAACCTGGCCACATTGATAATGGGCTGTTGTGCTAATAGGCAGATAACACGTCTAATCCATCGTGAACTTCCCAGAACGCGTGTCGCGTTTGCTTTTAAGTGACAAATATAGCTCTGCAGCCACAGAAATACGGCTTGCCTTTAGTAAGGAGCCATCCATAAATGAACAATGAATCCATTAGATTGTGCCAAACTTGTTTTAACTATCTGTAACTCTGATCCAAAGCAAAAACACACAGTTGTTAGTGACAAATGATGAGCATGTATGATCATAAGTACTATGAACAAAGTTGCTCGTTATTCACTCTGAACTCTTTTTCTTTTCAACGTGTCAGTTGGTTGTTATACAATGTGATTACCTTCCTCTCGCTGTACCCCTCATCCCTTATTCTTTCTCTGCTGCTCTCCTCCATGATTACCACGCTGCCTCCAGCTAGTGAATTTCAATTGGGGCCGGCTATTATTTTCCCCCCATGTGATAGTAATTATTGACAAATTTGTGGGTGTTCATGTGAAATACAGGCTGCTCTATTTGGAGTTATATGTTAAAGTCAGGGAGGGAGGAAAGGTCTTGATTTTGAATATGCAATTAGTGCAATTGGATTAAAACAGAGCCACAGGTAGTTGAAAAGTCAAGCAGCAGCAGCAGCAGCAGCCGCAGAGACAGCGTTAAAACAATCAGATTAATATTACAGATTGTCATGACTACCTTTGTTTTCCATCTGGGAGAACCTCCGGCTCAAAGGTTGGGACATGAATGTGATTATCCACAAAAAACAATCGGGTACCCAGGGAGCGTCGCATTTGGCAATGTTGTATTCAATAATCAGTTGAACAGACCCGATTCTCCGCCATTATATTTCTTAATTTGGCGAATCTTCACGCAAATTACTCAGGCTGCTCTCATTTGGGTGGAAGCACAGATTACAGAGAGAGGATGTAATTTCAGGAGACGTGGGGCCACTCACTGGGAAAGCAGTGAGGCTGATTGCACAGGAAGTAGTATTATTGGCCACGCATACGGAGCTGCTGTAATGTGCCACAACTGAAGCTCATGCAGAAACCAGAACTATGAATCTCCTATGAGACGATGCAGCTAAACCTTTCCAGTTATCCCTGCAGGTTTAGGTAAACTGATGTCCCTGCAGTTAACGCCGCATGCGTACGTCCACATGCAGCTCGTGCTGCTCTGGCAGCCAGCAGTTTAACTCGTGGCCTGAAGCACGCCACAAGGTGTAAGGAAACACACTCAAAGCACGCTCACTCTCTCCGTCTGAAGACACACAAGACACAGAAACCCTGCAGAGGCAACATTTGCTACAAAAAGCTTTTTACCATTTCTGATACTACAGAACGGGGCATTTTACTGCCAGGGGGCGTGCAGCGCTATCTTCAGCTCTTCTACCCTCCCATGGACGTGGACAACGCAGCTGTTGGTTGGTTAACATGACTTGTGCACTGCAGGAAGTGTTACTGGCAGACAGGAGTCCAAAATATCCAAAACACAAAACCAGAAGGAAGATTCTGGAGCAGCCAATCGTTGTACACAAGGGTGGCACGTCACAAAAGCAGCCATGCAAATGTACTTTTAGAAGTGAAAACATGTGTTTGGGTCGAGTGATCATGTCATCTGAGATCTTGAGAAGAATAAATTGATGATGTCATCGCTGATAATAATTATTAACAGCTACATCTGCACAAATAAATGTTAATGGTGGCAACATATTACCGACGTACACGTAGTAGTCAGAGGTGGATTCTACCTCGAGGAGCGGTGGACTACGAAAAACATCATACAGGGGATTTGGCTCATCTTTGTTCATTATATAACAGTTCTAGTGGTCCACAGAGCGAAGTGTCGCAGTTTCACATTAAAGGTTCAAAACTGCACAACAGCATCATTTCCTGGTTCACGTTTCTACATAGTCATGTGACTGCTGCACATTCTCATCGCTCGATCCAACTGTCCCAGTTGTGAATAGTTAAGGTTAGAAATTAAAAGCAAAAGTCTATTAAAACAAATAAGATTACTATAAATATCTTAATATTCATATATTATAATAGATGATTATTTATTGCACAATGAAAAGGAAAAAACCATCTTTGCAGAAATGAGATGCTGCACCTGTTATAAATCTGAGCTGTGAAATGATTTATAACCTTAAACAAATCAGCAGTGCGCCGACTCCGACTACGCTCCCGCTGGCATGGGCGGAGTCTTGGAGGAGAGCGTTTAACGGCCAGATGCAACAAGGGAAGAGCTGCTTCAAGCGCACCAAGGTCCTACATCCTAATTACTATTGGACTAAAGGCACATTTGAAAAAAATACTGAACCTATATGTTTCATTTATTTTCTACTTAGAAATCTTTGTCATTTCGACTCGTGTCATGTGGCAGCAATAATTCAGTTAGAAACCTATTGGAATTGTATTATATGTAATTTATGGACATTTGTATGGGCACACACAATCTCCCAGACTGCAGCGATTAACCAGCAGCGAAGGAGAAGTCAGTGAACCAGGTGAGGCTGCTGTTTGCTTTGAACAGAACACACTACCTTATTACCCTTATTTACAGGACGCTTCTGAGTAAAGCATCACATCATCTTGCTGTGACAGATTCAGTTGCCTAATAAACAAGATCATTAAGGATGTTCACTCCTCCAGATACGCCTTGTGGATATTACTTCTTTGCTGGCAATCAGATACATGCAAAACTACATCTTTTGAAGTAAAGGACAGAGAACCCCATCGTGAGTTATTATGGGTGTGTTGGAGGAATTTATAGAGTGTTATTGACGCCTGCAAACCCACAGGGATGTGTCTCACACAAACAGACACACACAGATTAACACACTTAGAGAAAAACAAATGTACTGTATAATTATCCTCAGAAAGGCTTTTTTTCTTCACCAAGCTGAGCCTGAGAAGTGTTCAGGTGAATAATGTAGTTCATGTGATGAAGCAGGTTTGTTTCTGTTAAGTCTCGTCCCCACAGGCGCGTGTGCGCTATATTGATGAGAAAATTAACTGGCTGTGATTTGACTAGAGAGAGTTTTATGAATTCAATTGTGATTTGAACGGCACGAGCCACCAGACAACTTTGGAAGCAGGAAATTGTCTGCTGGTAAATTGAATTGTTTTTGTTGTGATGAATGCTCAGAAGCGAATCAGTTTGGCGGGAAATAGTTTCAGCGGCAAAACAAAAGCTCTCACAACTACCAGTGCGATGTACATTCAGCCATAACGCTGCGGCGAATTCTTTGACTGAATCTACGTAGTTTAGATGCTAAATTTGATGAACTCTTCCTCCTCTTTGCTGTTGTTCTGAGGTCCAATTAGACTTCCACATACCAAACAGCGTTAAAGTCGGAGGCCAGACTGCGTACATCTGTCCAAAGGGAGGAAGCGTGGGAGAACCCGCCAACGCGCTGCACTGGGAATGGTGCGATAGGGGGAGGAACTAATCCCACTGGCTGCAGGTATGTCTCTGAACATCAGAGGAAGATGAGGGCAAAGGTTGTTTGGTTCGGTATAGATCCGATGTGAAAGCAGCAAATTGCCTCAAAGAAAGACTGAGTGAACAAGTGAAGCTTGTGTGTGTTTGTGTAAGTGTGTTTATGCGTAAATGAGTCATAGGTTTGTGTGTGAGCGCCGCAGCAGTCTAACTAGTCCATTTGCAACAATCTTGCCTGGTCTTTGAAACTGTTTGTGTGGGTCCAGATCCCTACGGTCGGGTAAGCACAGGCCTGCAGCGTTCCCTGTGGAGGTCGGCCTCTCTGAAACCCCCCCTCATTTGTGATCGCCCTGTGCGATAGCAGCCAGCAGGCCTGAGAACGCAGGACTAATGTTCTGCATAGATGGAGTCATGAAAGAAGACAATTATTAGCCAGTGAATGAGGTCTCTCAGGGTGATGGTTTTAGCCAAATGATTTATTTTATGTAGTTTTTGAGGCAGTAGCTTTAAAGTTTAACAGCCCCGGGGTTACTTTTGCTGATTTTTTTTCTAAATCCCTGGCTGTCTTTTTCTGAGGGTGAACTGTTGAGAATACTGCTTTTGATGATCTAATTGGCTATTAGTGCACGTTTTTAGGCAAAAACATTGTGCTGTTGGGTTTAGATTTAAGGTGTAGTATTTGTGATATGGAATCCGGTCTCTCTGTACCCTTCGGCAGGTTGGCCTTTCTCTGGCATTCATCTACGTGCTCAGAATTGATCCAAAACAAAGTATTCATACAGACAACAACACATGAGACAGAAACAGATGAACATAAACGATAGCAGAGGGACAAGCAAATACAACCTCACATCTGCAATTATGGTTTGAACAAAAATAAAACAAAATCCTGGGGGCCAAACCAAGTAACTCCCCCTGTTTTCATAAGCTTAAAGACTAATCAGCCCCTGACTGCCCGTTCAGGTGAGGGTCCACACAATGCCAAGAGGGAAAGACATAAGCAGCAGTCCTAAAGAGGCAACTGTTGCTGTATATTTTCTAGACAAACCAATAAAACCAATCTTCCCACAAGTGGGATGTACCCCAAGATCAGCACGAACAATGAAAAAAATACAAGTACATGAAAACAATAGAAACACCTCAGATATAAAAAAAAAAAATTAACCGCATGTCAGATCTCGGACCACGTACTAAAGGGTCAAAATTTTGATGTGAAATCTGGAATTTACGCTTGGATTTGTCTGCACTGTTTCTTTTAATATATACTGGAGAATCCTGTTCTTGGTCTCTGACAAGCATGTATTGAACATTTGTATAGTAATAGACGCTATATAAATAAAATAAAATTGACCTGAAAATCCAAATTTTACTAAAAGTTAATATAGGGTTTTTGCAGTCTGAGGCAAATCAGGCAAGTGTCTTCTTTTACTTGGTATATTCCATCGCTGTAACCTTCAGAAGACCTTAAGACATGTGAAATATGTAAAGACTGAAAAATATTGTTATTGTTGTAGACCCGCTTCCAGTGATCCTACTTGGTTGAACAATGCATAAATCCCACTCCAGCGCAGCACGGCAGGAGCCGAATCGACAAATCGTGAGCAGTTCCACATAATCACTATTTACAACTTTTTAAAGGATTTTTTAAAATCACATCACTAATTTTCCTCAACTTAACGAAGCAGTTTTGCTGTCTGAGGTAAACCCAGCAGATTACCTGGAGAAAAGCCAAACACCGGCAGCCCTAAACTTTATAAAGCTCACTGGGAAGTATTACTAGTTCTTAGAGCAAAGTGAACCTGCGTATCCACTTGAAATCATTTTTTGGTAAAAAGGTGTTTAAGTGCTTAAAATATCCAAAGTCTCTCAGTTTGTAGTGTGGCGTCGCAGCCTCCCTCCGTGTCCACGGCTGCTGACTGACGCCTGCTCCTCAGGCGAGCCGGTGCTGGTGGAGAGGCTGCGTCTGAAGATATTGATTACCAGTCAGAGGAGCAGAAAACATCTGGGAATGAGTGAGATGAGTAGCAATCAAGATAGCTAGCTTTCCCTCAGGCAGTTTATAGACCCATTTGCCTTTATTGTATGAAATATTTTCCGATTCTTCACCTTGAGGAAGAGCTCTGAGCGCAGATCGGATGTGTTGGAAGTCTGCAGCCCCCTAAAGGCACTGCTCTTTTCCAGTGAAAATCCTTAAAGGTGAAAGTTCACTTGTGTGTATGACACATAGTTATTTTACATGGCCGGTAATACCCGTAGTGGGCTTTCATGGGAATTGTTCGGTTTACTTGGTTGCATTTTGTACGATTGATATTTGCATTTATCTGCAGCGCTGAGTTAAAAGCACAGATTCATCCGTGAGGCCTCAGTGTCACAGATCTACAAGTGTGTTGTATAAAACATGCACATTTATATTTATTGATTCTAATCTTCAAACTATGCGTTAATATTTAACTTCTAACAATATAAAACAGTTCCAGCATGCACTGCGTGAGTACGTTTACAGACCAACTATTTTATTACATGAACTACAATCCGTGTGATCTTGTCAATAATGTAAACAAACTGTTCAATACATCTTGATCTGCATAAAATCACTGTCTGAACCTTGTCAGCTTTTTCTATTTGGATGGAAATCATGCATAATTTATTGTCATGACACCTGTGAATCGTGGTGACACTCGTTCTGAACCTTTATTTTCTTTATTTCTTTATTTTCTTAATCACCACAACAAAAATGAGGAGTCATGGTGCATTATCCTGTGTTTAGAGAGGAGCCCCGACCCGTCTGGTCGAATGAGCTCATTTTCCAAAGTGTGTCCTGAGGCCACGAACCTGATTAATTTGCTCTGCGTTGTGTTGGCTTATTACAGCAGCTGCATTACTTGCTCTCGCTTTGGTGCTGACCGCGATGAATTCCTGCCGAGGTGTCGAAAACATCTGCAGCAGGAAGGTTGTAAACCCACATTTATGAAAAAACATAAATATATGTTCTTGTTGTTTTTTTTAATCAAATACATTTTTGAAAAGTTAAAAGGGAGTAGGGGATCAGAGACTAGGATTCTTCATTTATAGTATTTCTCTCTAAAGTATCCATTTATTTATTTACTGTTACATGTTCCAGTAACATCTTTGATTAAATACTGAATGTTGGGGATCAACCTGTGGTTAAGGTGATGGAGAGGACCTGGCACTCAGTGGTTTGAGGTCCAATCCTCAAAGTGTCACCAGAGAAGCCGCTGAACCAAGGTCCCCGAACATGTGCGAGTGCTGCATGTATGTAGACCAAAGACCTACCGCATAAAAGATGCTGTTTCTGTGTTTATGTTTCTTAAGTGCTCTGTAAAACACATATAAGGTTAAATGTGCCATATAACGTCAGACCACTAATTTAGCATTAAGGGAACCGTCATATGGTGATAGGATGAGCTAAATAAATTAGACAGGATCGGAAATGGGGGAGCTGCAGATCCTGATCCTGATCCATCCCACAGGTTTAGACGGCTATCTCAGAACCACCATACCTGGATAACCGGAGAAGTTTACTCTCTGGTTTACCGGAGACACCAGGAACAAGCCCCAAGTGTGAGAGATGAGTCCATGAAGGCCAACAAGTCCTTTACCTCAGCCTGAGTAAATAATCCATCACAGACGTGTTTCAATTGTTTTGTGTAATAACTGAATTCTGATGTTTAACAAACAGATGCATCTGGTTTTTGTTTTTTAACAGGGATCTACTAATATTTAAATTATAACCATCTGACAAGTACCACAGCTTTCCAAGCTAGAGGACTTTTGACTGCTGGGCTGGGACGTTGGAGCGCTGAGAGCAGCAACTGGTTCATCTCTAGAGATTCACGCCTCATGTGAGGGCAAAAATAAAGAAGGGATTTTATGTCTTGGGATCAAATTCAATTCAGTTTTATTTATATAGCGTCTATTACAACACAAGTTGTCTCCAGATCTTTCCAAAGACCAGAACATGACCCCCGATCAATTATTACATAAACAACGGCAGGTAAAAACTCCTCTTCAAGAGGGAAGAAACCTGGACCAGGACCTGGAACATAAGGGGGAAGAAACCTGGACCAGGACCTGGATCATAAGGGGGAAGAAAAATGGACCAGGACCTGGATCATAAGGGGGAAGAAAAATGGACCAGGAGCTGGATCATAAGGGGGAAGAAACCTGGACCAGGACCTGGATCATACGGGGGAAGAAACCTGGACCAGGACCTGGATCATAAGGGAAGGGATCATCCTTTATTTATGACCAAATCCAAAGTGAGAAGAAAAATTGAATGAGGTACGTCTAGGTACTGAACAGATTGTAAAGAGTCCATCTGCTTACTGAGATTTACATTCTGAAGACGTGGAGACGTGGAGACGAGCTCTCTGTCCAAAGTTCTGGATCGGGATCCGTGGAGACATGGATATGTGGAGACGAGCTCTCTGTCCAAAGTTCTGGATCGGGATCCGTGGAGACGAGCTCTCTGTCCAGAGTTCTGGATTGTAATCCATGGAGACATGGATATGTGGAGACGAGTTCTCTGTCCAAATGTGACCAAGATGGTTCAAAGTGAAATGCATCTGGATCCCAAGATGGCCAATAAAATGAAGATAAAGCCTCTTTTCTTGTCTTTGGCAACCATCACAGCGTCCGTTTCTATCAGGCCTTTTCAGCACCAGGTCAAAATACAAGTTGTCTTCAAGATAAAGAAGTACCGTATTTGAAAGAAGAAGTCAGAACTTTGACGTTTGTCTAGTCTGGCAGAAATCACTTTGGATCACTTATGTTGTGACAATAAACCACAAAATAATGGAAATTAACGTAGTCTAAAGGTTGAGGGAAACCTCCTGTAAACGTTTGTAGTTTTTCAGCTTATGTGACTTTTACATGACACGCTTTGACGTGGTTTGCTCACTGCAACACATCTCATTTTAACATTTGTGTGGTTGTAGTGAGCACATGCACACGCGCTCACTTGAGGACTGTGGATTTAAGACCCGACTGAAGCCCAGTTTGAATTCACTGTCCGCTGGGATGCTCCACAAACACTTGCTCTCAACATCTGTCTCAGTTTCCCAACTTCATCATATTTGCGTTACAATTTAGATTTATTTTTCTTGTAAATATGAGCATAATCTGTAATCTGTCCTCGGTCTTGAATAAAGCCTGGAGGAGGCAGGACGGGAGTGTGTTGTCAGCTCAATGCCGTCTGGTTGGGATTATTGATCACATGAGAATGCAAGAATGGTTTCTGAGGGTGAGTTTGTTGTGTAAACGCCAGTTTGAAGTGGTGTAATTAGAAACAGCTTTGAAGGAGACTCCAACAAAGAGATTTGACTTTTTAGGAAACATATTTTTGAAAACAGCTCGACTGAAGTGTTTGTTATTCAGCACTTCAATGGAGGATATTTCACAATGAATTATTGTTTTAAACTGCTTCTGAATATTAATTTGTACCTTATCCACAATGCTTTGGTTAAAAAAAGCCAAGAAAGAGAAAATCAGTGAGGTACCATTTATTTATTTATTTATTTGTTTTAAATAAGAGATATTTGCTTTTAAAGAGAAGCCACTTGACAGAAGGTTTGATATGATTTCAGTCCCTGCGGGCAGTTCATCGGGCGCTTCTGAACGTGAACAACAATCCGAGCAAGACTTTCACGTCTAAAGTCGTCACACACAAAGTCACGCAACAAAGCCGTTATCAAAAATACACCTGTTTTCAGTAGCACAGTTCCATTCGTCTGGTTTTTGACCCTGATGATATCACTTCCATGGAAACAAAATTATATTTAGAAAAGAATACTGATGAGAATTATGTTGAACCACAAAGTCAGCTGGGGAAATAAGGTGAGAACTCATGACATAAGTAGAGAGCACTTCATGGATGTGTTTTTTTTTACTTTTAATTCTCATCCAGGATGGATGTGGAGTTTCTCTGGAACTTCTCCTCCTGTCTCTGAGGGAAAGTCCAGACACCCTGCGGAGGAAACGCTTGTATGCTCCATCAGGTTCTTTCAGTCACTACCCACAGTTCCACTGGTGAGGGGAAAAATGTTGTAATTCACTCCTCCTTAAATCACCATCTTCAATCACCATGGAAGCGTTTGAATGTCCGAATAATCCCAGGAGCTGTGTTGTCAGGGGCATTTGTCCCTGGTAGGGTCTCCCAAGATGCTGAGCTGACCTTTTGGCTGTCTGTAAGGACCTTTACCAAGTCAGGAAGAGCATCGGGATGACCACACAGTCAGACGCACCTGCAAAGAAACTCTTCATCACAGAAACTCAGTCAAAGCATAACTCAGGGGAGGGTTGAAGCCTGAAGCCCGCCAGGCACTCGGATGATGTCATTCACCTTAAATTCACTCTCTCTTTTATTGTTTATTTGTCTATTGTGGCTTGACCAGGTTTAACAAGTCTGCCTCTAGTTGCTGCTGCAGTAGGACAGAAGATGTTGTGGTTTTGCTCGCTAACCGACTCGTATTACAGAATGAGCTGAACGCTTAAACTGGAATAAGCGTCTAATGACTGTAACATAAACAGCTGGAATGTGATGGAATGGGAACTCATGCCTCTCTGTTTTCTTTCTCTTCACCTTCTTTTTTCCTGTTTTCAAATTTTAATTCTGGATACTTTCCACTTTCATTGGAGAGAAAAAAGACAAGTGTTGACCCAGACTTCAAATGTTAGTTTTAATATAGCTTTGCACCGCTGATGACTCCAGATACATTTATGAGCATTAGCCAACAAAGCAAACCAAAGTCTCGGCCAAACAAACTGGGATGAAAGGCGTCCTTTGATCCGCCGCCAGCCGCAGTGACTTCAGCACTTGAGCTCGATTGTTTTCAGCTGAGGTTTCTCCGGGTGGCTTCACTTCAAGCTCCAACGGAAAGTGCCGGAACAGGATTTACTGAGGATTTAAGAACCACACACTCACTTCACCAAAAACTCCCAGTTATTTTCAGAGTCGCTGCAAGTAGCCCTCCAACTTATTGTGATATAGGATGACAAAAGCTCCGACTCAGTGCCTTTGAGCTAAATATAGGCACCCTGTCTTCCCGGCCTGTGAGCTCTGTCATTTCACACCATTAGCAGTGCCTCGCAGAGCTTTATGCTCCGGCTACGACAGCCCACATTCCTCCTGATCATGGTTGTGTGTGACATTTCAAAGAGGATTATGAGAATGAAATGTGATAAAAACTATTTTCACGTGACCCCTGAGCACTTGACCTCTGATAGGCCAGCGCAGCGCTGAGCGCCAGACCTCCAACTTCCTAAAGCAGACGTTCAAGAAGAAAAAAATCACATCAGCAGCATTTCGTGGAGATCAAACCCTCCACTTGAAAATGTGTAAATTTATGACAAAATAAGAGACAAGAGAGGATGAGTTATGAGAAATCAGAACAACACAGATGCATTTGGAAACAACAAAAATGAAGCGTTCATCAGCAGCAGAACCAGGTTCGGAGTCCATATCAAGTCCAGACATCCACTAAAACCCCAACTCAACGCTCGCTCGCTCACACACACTCACTCCTCCCTTCTATAAATACATTATTGTGTATTTGTTACTTGTGGCCAATATAAATAGCTTATGTGCTTGAATATGTTGACAAAGCAGCCATGGCTCATTGGCGGTTGATGGATGGCTGTGTGTGCCTCGCTAATTATTAGTACACATAAAAGGATGCTGTTATTTCCAGACCAGGCCCCAGCCAGAGGGGTCACTGGGTAAAAATGGAGCCATCAGTCTGCAACTATATCACTCAATCTTGATGTATGAGAAAAGAGGCACAAATTAAACGTGCACCGACCTTCTTGGGGGGTACCGCACTCAACAGGACGCCATTTGGTCTAATTCCATGTATGAACTTCAGACAATAAGCCACTATAGCAAACGGTGTAATTACTTTGTACACACACATCTGGAATTAGGCTCCCAGAGGAAGCTAATATACTTTAAAAAGAACCCAACCACTTTAGATGAGCAACATTTAGTATGTGTGGGTAGAAGAAATGGAAGGAGGGCGTAACGGTGTGTTTATGGGGGTCGACATCAAATAAGGATCAGTTCAGGCCTTTGTCAGATCAGCTGCTCAGGCTCAGGTACTGCGACGAGAACAGAACCTCTTTGTGCAGACTGCATATGCACACTTGTCCTCACATGAGCTCCTTGCCTCCGTCTCGGCTCTCCAGTCGCAGCCATCTTGCCTCTGTTTGAGGCGTTACAACTTCCACTCAGCTTCCCTCCGTGTGACTCCCAAAACTGTGGGAGTCGAGGAGCAGCAGGAGTTTTGTGGCGTGGATCGGCTGAGTCTGTCGCTCGTTTTGATCCACAGGTTGAGCCAGCTTTGTGGCGTCGGCCGCGACGTGACATGGAGAGCAAGCATCAGTCGCCATCTGGTAGATACCCGCGACTTTCAGGGAAGGGGAGTCGCCAGCTGCTTTGGAAAATACGGGATTATTCCAGTGAATTCGCCGGGTCGGGGATGATGTTTGCGTTGTTGTGTACTCACTAAGGTTGCTTCTGCTGCAGCCATGTGCTTACAGACACACTTTTTTTTGCCCAATTTAAATAAATGTTAAAACTCAAGTACAAATATTTATAACTTTATTGATAGTTTCCTTGTACATGATGTACATTCATATTTTGTGAATCAAAAATGAAAAAACCCAAATGATTCATGTTTAGGCATGCTTGCATATGAAATGTAAATCATTTTAATGGGTACAACATCTTCACGGAGTATTGTTTAATCAAGCGTCCCTGAAATGTCTGTAAACTTGAACACGCTACTTTTTTCTTTTTAAGGAAAACAATTCACTACAGCCACACCTCCTAATTCAAATTCAACACTTCAAAAACATACAAAAATAAAAGCAAAGCCATGTAAAAATGTACACTTGTAGTTCAACTGTTCATCTTTCATAAACTTTCAGACAAAATAATAAATAAAACACCCATATGTTTAATTTAAAATGGAGACACAGATAAACATTTTTAAATGGAGGTCTGTTAATAGAAAAGGACGTTGGTGGCTGTCGGAGCTTCGTAGACCTGAAACAGATCTACATGTTTAATGCAGCAGAGTTTGAAAAGATGTCAAAATCATCTTTGAATTTAATGTGAATGTTTGTCTGGAACAATTTCTAAAGTACCGTCTGAATTGTCTGGAAATGTATAATCAAAAGTCACATATTACATGCAAAACCAAATAATCGTGTAAACAAGTGTCTGGTTTGAGGTGCAGTGACTTGTTGATATTATTATGAATATTTTCCTAAAATCTGAAGCTGAACTCAGTCTTGAAATGTGACTATACTTGTTGTTTTTATTATTATTCCAAAGCTGTGCTCCTGTCTTCCTCGGCGTGACCGCAGATGTGCCAGATGTGTATAAAAGTGTTATGAGGGATTTGGCACCGGCCCTCAGCGACGTTTCTGGAACTAAACACACGCCGCTGTAGAAAAGGAACTGCCACTCTCCAACAGTGCATGACAAACAACTAAAATCATTGTCATTGGGTCTCTTTATTGTTGAGGAGGAACTACTAGCTGTTTTTACTTGTTTTGCTATTTACAGTATTGCACTTAAACTGCACACCATTGCATTTCAGTTTGACTGATGCTTTCTTTATATTTTCAGAATTACAAAAGAAGAAAAGAGAAAAAAATCCCCTTTATACCCTTTAATCCAAGATAATGTCCTTTTTGCTGATCACATGATGATATCAAATCCCGCTTCCCCATTTCATTAGTAAAGTAGTATCTGCTTGCAGTGCCATTTGTAAACACCCACGTACAAGACCTGAAGTGCAAAGGCTATCTTCACTTCTTTACCCAAACACACGACACAACAAGGAAGAAATAAAGACGGGGAGGGAGGACGCTGCGAGGAGAGGCGAGTAGAAGCGCACTAGAACGTCTTTGCTCTGCACGCAAAGAAAAAAGAGCTGACCTTGTGACAGCCCGAGCCCATAAGAAGGAGGTTATCAGGCCGTGATGGAGGCTTTTGACTCTGAAGGGGTCGTGAACGGCAGTGTTAAAAACAGCTGTTGAGCGACTACGTCAGGTGTGAATGGAGGCCGGTCCCGGAGCGGTCCTCCATCAGGGATCATGCACTCGGCAGCAGCAGGGAACACAGTGGTCGGAGACAAATATGGCATTTTTTTCTCAAATGTTTTTCATCGTTTTTCTACTGAGGGGGCGGGGTGTGAAGGTGAGAGCCATCCCACTGCCTCGGTGAGGTGCTGTGTGGTTCTGTTTCCCCGAGCTCAGCCTCTGCAGCCAGCGTCAGCGAGGCTCTGCTTTTACACCCTGCTGCTGCCTGCCAGTTCTGCCAGTTCTGCCAGTTCTACCAGTTCTAACGTCCTCTGGTCTGACGGGCCCCGGCCCGGCCCTCACACAGACATCCACATGTGTTTGTACGGTCCTTGGGATGTGATCTGTGCCTGGAGTGGACTGAGCCACTGGCCCCGCAGAAGTCCTGCCTGTTGGGCGAAAAGTAAAAGGTGATTTCATTGGTATTTAATTACCGTTCTCTACAAGTGGTTTGTTTTGGCAGCTGGTTCTGTGACAATTTTCCTGTTCCCTCCTCCTCTTTTATTTTCTTCCTCCACTGTTCTCCCCCCTCCTCTTTCCCACACTCACCCTCTCTCCCCCTTCTCTGAATGTGTTCCTCTCTTTCACTCTCACTCAGTGTTTTTGTTTGTTTTAGTTTTAGCTGTGAGTGTCACGGCCCTTTCACAGGCTCAGTCTTGTGTGAGAGGCGATTATGGGCATCAGGCGAGCAGAGGGGCAGCCTGGTGGGGTCAGAGTCCCAGAGCCTCCGTGTGTTTTCTTGCCTTGAGTCGCAGATCAGCGATGCTCGAGTTCTTGCTGTTGCTTTTGGCCGCTGCCGCCACTGCTGCCGCCGCAGAGGCAGAGTCGGCGAGAGATGCGATTGGTAGTCCGAAGGGAGGGGGCGGGAACATCAGGTAGGGAGCATGAGCAGCCAGGTGAGGGTGCAGGTGAGGGTGGGAATGGGTGACACCGTCCAGTTGGAGCTGCGCTTGGACCTGCAAAACAGCAAAAGTTCATCAGCATGAGCGCCTCAGGGCAATAGAGTGCGTGCGTGCGTGCGTGCGTGCGTGCGTGCGTGCGTGCGTGCGTGCGTGCGTGCGTGCGTGCGTGCGTGCGTGCGTGCGTGCGTCCGAGGAGAGCTGAGGATTTAGGTTTCACAGTCTGACACTATTAAATTCCCCTCCTCAAAGCTGTTGCTTACAGTGTGTTTTCTAAGAAAATAGTTAAGCGCTGCACTCTGCGCATTAGCCCTTTCTTCATGTCAGCTATTCTAAAACTTAATGAATCATACATAGCTCTCAGACACCACATCCAATTTCATCTCAGAGAATCAAAGTCTTTCTGGGACCCAGAACAGATTTCTTTAATTCAGACTGAGGACTTCGTTATACCCTTGGAAATATGCAGTCTTGTTATCCTGATTATGGATTCAATTGCATAAATAAACAATTTTGCACTAAAAAGACACTCACATATTTGGAGTTATAAATATTTATTCCGACATATTCCTGAGTCAAGGGGAAAAAAAGACACCAGAAGAGGAGCATAGCATATAAGTTTTCACATTCTTGGCAATTATTTTATAAGAAGTAGGTGAAAATTAAGCGTGAGCCTACTTCAGAGGGAGAAAGTTGAGCCTGTTGCCATTTCTCATGTGTTTCAAACACCAAAGGAAAAGGAGAACCAAAATATTTTATGCTTTCTTCTCCAACCAAAATATAACGATATAAAGTCAAACTTTTTTATCTAATTGAATATTATTTTTAACACTTTGCTTCCTTTCAAATTGGCATAATAACACAAAAAAATTGCTTATACTAAATTTGTCAACTGAAACAAAAAATTCCAAACACCAAACACCCCACACACATCTCAGCATCACCAAAGAAACTACAGCTGCGACTGGTCAGTTCCAGCTGCAACTGGTCATTTCCAGCTGTGACTGGTCAGTTCCAGCTGCAACTGGTCATTTCCAGCTGTGACTGGTCAGTTCCAGCTGCAACTGGTCATTTCCAGCTTCGACTGGTCATTTCCAGCTGGAACCGGTCATTTACAGCTGCGACTGGTCAGTTCCAGCTGCAACTGGTCAGTTCCAGCTGCGACTGGTCAGTTCCAGGTGCAACTGGTCATTTCCAGCTGGAACCGGTCATTTACAGCTGGAACTGGTCATTTACAGCTGCGACTAGTCATTTTCTAGCTGCTACTGGTCATATTCTAGCTGCTACTGGTGATTTCCAGCTGCGACCGGTCATTTCCAGCTGCGACTGGTCCTTTCCAGCTGCGACCGGTCATTTCTAGCCATGACTGGTCATTTCTAGCTCCGACTGGTCATTTCCAACTGCAACTGGTCATTTCCAGCTGCAACTGGTCATTTCCAGCTGCGACCGGTCATTTCCAATTGTGACTGGTCAGTTCCAGCTGCACCTGGTCATTTCCAGCCATGACTGGTCAGTTCCAGCTTTAACTGGTCATTTCCAGCTGGAACTGGTCATTTCCAGCTGGAACTGGTCATTTCCAACTGCAACTGGTCATTTCCAGCTTCGACTGGTCATTTCCAGCTTCAACTGGTCACTTCCAGCTGCAACTGGTCATTTCTAGCCATGACTGGTCATTTCCAACTGCAACTGGTCATTTCCAGCAGCGACCGGTCATTTCCAACTGAGACTGGTCATTTCCAGCTGCGACTGGTGATTTCCAGCTGCGACCGGTCATTTCCAGCTGCGACTGGTCATTTCCAGCTGCGACTGGTGATTTCCAGCTGCGACCGGTCATTTCCAGCTGCGACTGGTCATTTCCAACTGCAACTGGTCATTTCCAGCTTCGACTGGTCATTTCCAGCTTCAACTGGTCACTTCCAGCTGCAACTGGTCATTTCTAGCCATGACTGGTCATTTCCAACTGAGACTGGTCATTTCCAGCTGCGACTGGTGATTTCCAGCTGCGACCGGTCATTTCCAGCAGCGACCGGTCATTTCCAGCTGCGACTGGTCATTTCCAGCTGCGACCGGTCATTTCCAGCTGCGACCGGTCATTTCCAGCTGCGACTGGTCATTTCCAGCTGCAACTGGTCCTTTCCAGCTGCGACCGGTCATTTCTAGCCATGACTGGTGATTTCCAGCTCCGACTGGTCATTTCCAACTGCAACTGGTCATTTCCAGCTGCAACTGGTCATTTCCAGCTTCGACTGGTCATTTCCAGCTTCAACTGGTCACTTCCAGCTGCAACTGGTCATTTCTAGCCATGACTGGTCATTTCCAACTGCAACTGGTCATTTCCAGCAGCGACCGGTCATTTCCAACTGAGACTGGTCATTTCCAGCTGCAACTGGTCATTTCGAGCTGCGACCGGTGATTTCCAGCTGCGACCGGTCATTTCCAGCTGCGACCGGTCATTTCCAGCTGCAACTGGTCCTTTCCAGCTGCGACCGGTAATTTCTAGCCATGACTGGTCATTTCTAGCTCCGACTGGTCATTTCCAACTGCAACTGGTCATTTCCAGCTGCGACCGGTCATTTCCAGCTGCAACTGGTCAGTTCCAGCTGCAACTGGTCATTTCCAGCCATGACTGGTCAGTTCCAGCTTCAACTGGTCATTTCCAGCTGGAACTGGTCATTTCCAGCTGCAACTGGTCCTTTCCAGCTTCGACTGGTCATTTCCAGCCATGACTGGTCATTTCCAACTGCAACTGGTCCTTTCCTTTTCCTTTTCCTTTTCCTTTTCATTGTCATTGTCAGTGTGGACATCGTGCACACGCTGTATGTACGATGCACACCGAAATTAGTCTCTGCTTTTAACCCATCAACTAGTTTCAGTTTTACCATTGTGGGCAGCCCTGGGCTTGAACCTGGGTCCTCCACGCCCAAGCCCACCACTGTAACCACTAGGCCACCACTCCCCTTCCAGCTGCAACTGGTCATTTCCAGCTGCGACCGGTCATTTCCAACTGTGACTGGTCAGTTCCAGCTGCAACTGGTCATTTCCAGCTTCGACTGGTCATTTCCAGCAGCAACTGGTCATTTCCAACTGGAACCGGTCATTTCCAGCTGGAACTGGTCATTTCCAGCTTGAACTGGTCATTTACAGCTGGAACTGGTCATTTACACCTGGAATTGGTCATTTCCAACTGCAACTATTCATTTACAGCTGGAACTGGTCATTTACAGCTGCAACTGGTCAGTTCCAACTATGACTGGTCATTTCCAACTGCGACTGGTCATTTCTTGCCACAACTGGTCATTTCCAACTGCGACTGGTCATTTCTTGCCACAACTGGTCATTTCCAGCTGCGACCGGTCATTTCCAACTGTGACTGGTCAGTTCCAACTATGACTGGTCATTTCCAGCTGCTATCAGTCATTTCATTTTTGCCACAACTGGTCATTTCCAGCTGCCCATCAGTCATTTCCAGCAGCAACTGGTCATTTCCAACTGGAATTGGTCATTTCCAGCTGCACCCGGTCATTTCCAGCTGGAACTGGTCATTTCCAACTGGAATTGGTCATTTCCAGCTGCAACTGGTCATTTCCAGCTTCGACTGGTCATTTCCAGCTTCGACTGGTCATTTCCAACTGGAATTGGTCATTTACAGCTGCAACTGATCATTTCCAGCTGGAACTGGTCATTTCCAACTGGAATTGGTCATTTCCAGCTGCACCCGGTCATTTCCAGCTTCGACTGGTCATTTCCAACTGGAATTGGTCATTTACAGCTGCAACTGATCATTTCCAGCTGGAACTGGTCATTTCCAACTGCGACTGGTCATTTCCAACTGCAACTGGTCATTTCCAACTGAAACTGGTCATTTACAGCTGGAACTGGTCATTTCCAGCTGCGACTGGTTATTCCAGCTGCGACTCGTCATTTCCAACTGCAACAGGTCATTTCCAACTGAAACTGGTCATTTCCAACTGAAACTGGTCATTTACAGCTGGAACTGGTCATTTACAGCTGGAACTGGTCATTTTGCAACTGCGACTGGTCATTTCCAACTGCAACTGGTCATTTACAGCTGGAACTGGTCATTTCCAACTGGAACTGGTCATTTACAGCTGGAACTTGTCATTTCCAACTGCGACTGGTCATTTCATGCCACAACTGGTCATTTCCAGCTGCCATCGGTCATTTCCAGCTGCAACTGGTCATTTCCAACTACGACTGGTCTTTTCCAGCTGCTATCAGTCATTTGCAGCTGCAACCGGTCATTTCCAGCTGCGACTGGTCATTTCCAGCTGCTACCGGTCATTTTCAGCTGCTACCGGTCATTTTCAGCTGCGACTGGTCATTTCCAACTATGACTGGTCATTTCCAGCTGCTATCGGTCATTTCCAGCTGCTATCGGTCATTTCCAGCTGCTATCGGTCATTTCCAGCTGCTACTGGTCATTTTCCAGCTGCTACTGGTCATTTTCTAGCTGCTACCGGTCATTTCCAACTGCGACTGGTCATTTTCTAGCTGCTACTGGTGATTTTCCAGCTGCTACTGGTCATTTTCAGCTGCGACTAGTGATTTCCAACTACGACTGGTCATTTCCAGCTGCAACTGGTCATTTTCTAGCTGCTACTGGTCATTTTCCAGCTGCTACTGGTCATTTTCTAGCTGCTACTGGTGATTTCCATCTGCGACCGGTCATTTCCAGCTGCGACCGGTCATTTCCAGCTGCGACAGGTCATTTCCAGCTGCGACAGGTCATTTCCAGCTGCGACTAGTAACAATTTTCATTAATGGAAAACCAACATGAAACTTGGCTTTTTGAAAATATCCCCCAGAATCGATCTGCTGCCGACTGAACATGTAAGAAACTTCAACACACTTGTTTGTGAAGATGTGAGTCCGTTTAACATAAGTCTGAGCACTTACGCAGAAAGTTTTGCCTCACTTGAAAATGTAAGAAGTTTAAAAGACACTTTAAGGAGTAAAGGACACAAGGGCCATGAATAAACCTCTAGACATCCACGTTTTCTGTGTATGTTCTGAATCTGAGCATGCCTGCTGCTGCCAGTTTCATGCAGCGAGCCTCTCTCAGTATGCAGACCTCCAGCCTCCACCCTGCTATTGCAGCTCAACGCCAATATCCATCAGAGCCCACTCCATTCCCTCCTTTCATCATCCCTTTTATGTGCTCGCGCCTGCCGCACTGTTGGCCTAATTAGGCCGCTGCTTTTCACAAGGGTCAAGCAGATAACGCAGCAGTCAGGACGCAAACGCAGATAGCAGCAGATCAAATGTCTATCCACCTCTCTCCTCCCGGTACGGTCCGACCCCCTCTACCAGCCAGGAGTTAAAAGGTGCTCTGAGGTCTGAGCTGCTGCCTCCCCATCCAACATTTGAGACACAAGGTCTGTCATCACGCACTGTAGTAGCTCCATATACATTCATGTGAATGTGCAAAGACAGAAGGCCTCTTCTGACACCAACTCCACCGAACATGCACACACAGTTTAATCTCTGTTTTGACCTGCATTTCCTCAAATTTTCCACCTCCTTTCTACACATAGCCAGAGTTTTTCTTTCATTTAATGCAGCCCAACTTTAAGTTCCCTAATTAAATGTCTATATTTCAAGCTCTGTCACCTCCTACTAACTCAATCAATCAGTCAATCAATCCATAAACGTGTCCTACCTGTTGGAAGGGCATTCGGAGGGCACCCATATTGACGTAGGGTGCTACTCTGCATGCGTCCAGGTGACTGCCGCTGCCCAGAATGACACCTGGAGAGAAGGGAAAGATGTCTGTCAGACAGCCAGACAGTTGTCGTTATGTGAGATGAGAAGGTCACACTTTTTACACATGAATTTAAAAAATGTTTAAACTATAAATATATTGCAATGATAGCAACAGCTAGAATACAAAATAATTGTTTTGTTCGAATAGTTAGTGGGGTGAATTTTACCTTTGTGCATCTGGTTTTCTTGTTTTCGACATTTTGCTCTTCTGTTCTGAAACCAAACCTGCATTAAAAAAGTAAATAAAATAAAGCATTACATATTCTCAGATAAGTCAAAATATAAAGCTTTTCCGATTTTTAGAACAATCTTGAATGAAAGAGAGAGTGGTTATTTTTCACTAATCAATGAAATACAGAAATCATTTATTTCTGAGCAAATATTGTCTTTTCCAGACATGGGTGCCAAATTAACTACATATTTATATAATAAATAAAACAGATAAAACACTCCATTAGATATAAATGAAGTAAAAAATAAAACGACATGATTGATGAGGTTTGAAAAAACTACGAAATTAAACCATTGAAAAATTCTAGTGGAAATCAAAGATAATAAACATAAATTTTCTATCACAGCAAATGATAATGGGATATAATGGGAAGGTTAGAGGCTTCCATAAATACTTTTAATCGGTACACGTCTAAGCTGCCATATTGTAATATAACAAGAATCGATGGAGTTGAGATGTTTACGGAATAAAATAAAAAAGGGCCGTTAACCACCTTCCCGTTGGCTGAGTGTTTTTGAGGCTGCGGCCGATTGTTAATCTCCACCAACTTCATTAGCCTCGTTGAAAAACGCTGCCCCCCCTCCCACGACCCCTCACTGATTATCATCTACAGATGTGAAATTAGCAGCTGGTCTCGGACCGCAAAGGGCGCAGACTGATGATGAGCCCGAGCCACGGAGCTGCGTGGGGAGCCACGCCGAGCGCCGCAGCGACACACTGCATAAACGGCCGATTGATGACGGGGAGGAGAGAAAATAAAAGTCCGTGGCGTTATCCAGTAACTAACCTGCTCTAATCGCTTTGCAGCAATATCACCATCACCGTCATTATTAGTAGTAGTACTATGCTATTATCATTAATTTTAGTAAAGCTTGTTGCTGTTAATTCTCGTGGCTGTCTGGCCTGTGCGTAATGAGCGCTGCAGTTGTAAATAGGGATAGGAAAGGTGTTCATGACAATCCCAGGTGATTTTGCGCAGACGCAGTAATCCCTCAAATAAATCGAGACTAATATTAGACCGACCGAGATCAATTCCAATTACGCGCCAGTATGTTAAGCAAAGTGAACTACACTGGTTCAGACAGTTATTTCTTCATTAAGGACCACTCAATGATGCGCTTCACAAATACCCTAATCTCATTTCCTTTTTGATTTTTTATTAGAGACAGTGAATAATGACATTTAATTTAGCAGCGCGCCAGAAACCCAAAGATATTAGTCGTAACTGAATTACTGCCTGCTCCTCACCAAGCTCTCATAACTTTCAATTAGATTCATTGACAGCTGCTCGGAGCGCAGGTTCACAGCCCGCAACAACCCTGTCGCAGTTCAGCGGGAGAAAACATGTCCCGGAGCTCTGGCAGAGCCTGAAAATGCTCTCCAAATGTTCTCTTTTTCAAGATGAGCGGATTCTGCGTCTGCAATGCCGATTCGACGTGAGAGAGCAAACACTGGCCTGCTGCTCCGACTCTATGAACTACATTAATACCATCAATTATTTTAATGAACACACTTTATTAGCGATGATTGCAGTGTTTCCCAGCATGCTGTCAACCAAGTTCGACAATGCTCAGCTCAACGTGGGAGCCGCTGTGCTCATAAAGCCCTACGATGGGGCTTATTCATCCGATTAGATATATCTGAACAGCAGCAGAGTTGGCCCGCAATTGAATTATTTCTAATCTGTTTTTATGGGGACACTACATCAAGCCTGTGGCAGATATTGCGAACAAAATGAGGAGGGATGCGAGTTGACAAGAGCGCGTTCCCTGAAGCAGCCATTCAGGCTCTTCATTCATTTTAATCATTGTTGGGGAGTTTTTGACTTTTTTTCTGCCCCGAGGCTCCTGGGCTGGTCGTGGTCGGAGCTTCTGCAGGCCCGCCGCTGCGACCTCACTCGCTTCTAACAATCCGGATGATTTACAAGAGTTTACGGAAGTTTGACACGAATCACCGCTTCCAACTCGCCGACCATCAAACACAGCTACATATTCATTTGCTTTCCTTGTTGTGGCCTAGCAGAGGACGCAGGCCAAAAGTACGAGAATAACGATTCCCCTCTAGGTAAATGCTCTGCCTAAATATGGATTAGTGTCTGCAAATATTAGAATTCACAGAAATCGCTTATTTCAAAAATTACATGACAGACTATTTCTCTTTGTTTGAACATTGAACCATTTATGATGTCTGAAAAGATAGGAGTCTTAAAGAAAAAGGAGACACCTGGTGTGTGTGCGTGTGTGTGTGTGTGCGTGTGTGCGCGCGCGCGCGCGTGTGTGTGTGTGTGTGTTTGATTTGTTTTTAACACAAAGATTTTATCATTTATCAAACTGTTCCCTTCCACCCTAAATTTTAATTCTTAATGTCATGGAACATTAAAAACTCTTTGTGTCACAAAAGAAAAATACTATTTCATTATTAGTAGTATTATTAGTATTGCATGTGATGGATTTAATTATATTATTTTTTTGTTTTTGTTTTTATTATTCTAAGAAGGTCAGACATGATCAAGATAAAGTAAAATTCTGCTGCAGCTTGAATGAAAAAAAAAACAAGAAAAATGTTGCTGTTTATATTTAGAAACCTCTTTTTTCTCTTTTTGGCGCGCTGTTTTTAAACCGGTCATTGGAGGCTAAATTCAATTCTCGTTTTCCACCGAAATGAAGAGAGTTGTGCTTTATTTTCTCTTATATGACTGTTTGTTTTTAGAATAAATTTCGGACCGATTACTTCGTTTAGATAACTCTCACAGCTCCACAGTTCACATCGGTCGATATAATCAATGTTCATAGATGTTCATACAACGCTTTACAAGGACCATAATAACGCTTGACATGTACAAAGATTCAGTCCCACACAGATAAGAATACATCACTTTCTGCACCGGGGCGAAGTGTTTTTGTCTGCTGCAGATGCAGCGGCGTCTTGCCGTCCTGTAAATGAGAGTTTAAAAAGCTTGGAGCAGTCACCTGGACCCTGGCCTCGGACAGTCCCAGCCGCTGGCTCAGCTCCTCTCTCATGAACGCGTCCGGGTAGTGCGTCTCGTCGAAGAGCCGCTCTAGCTCGTTCAGCTGCTCCAGGGTGAAGTTGGTGCGACTCCGTCTCTGCTTCAGTTTTCCCTGTGCGTCCTCGTCCTCGGACTTCACGTCCTCCTTCTTCTCCTTGCACTCGTAAATCCCTGTTAAACGGCCGGAGTTTGGAAAAAAAGATAGAAGACACGTTTTTCAAATACGCGTCGGTATCTCTCTGTCTCACACACAGACACGCGCACGCGCGCACACACACACGCGAACGACCTACGTCCCTTAAGCCAAACCAGAACCCTGACAGGGGCCTTGGGCCTGGCGGTTTGATACAAGCACAAAGATTAGCCAATATACTGCTTCAGAGCCTCCAGTCAGCGAGTAACGACGGCCCCGTTACATGAGTAACTAACCCGCTGGATCCTTAAAGGCTGCGCCTCACAGCATTCCAGAAACCGGAGGTTAGTTTTGGCCAAATGAAGACCTGTTCGGCCTAATTACTCACCCCCATGTAAACTATGGTTATTCCAAACTAAAAATAAATCAAATTAATTTTGTTTTAATGTAAAACATCAAACGTCAGCACTTCGCACCACTTTAAAGCAGCCTCGTGTCGTTTTTTTCTTTTTATCAGACTATACCGTGATTGTTACTATTATTGGGAGCACAATGACAGTTTTACCGACTGTTCAGTCGGATTTTCCTGTTTGTACTTTTCTGACGTGGCGCACTTTCTTTCCCCAAAGTGGAATAAAGCCTAAATGTTTGTCAAATTAATCATTTGCAAACAAAACAAGTTTTGATCTCTGGTAGCAGAGTTTTATAGGAAGCATGAATCAGAATAAAGCAGCCGAACAGAACACTCACCTTTTTTAAGAAAGAATTACACACTAAATGTATGGAAATCTGAGTCCTGCACACTGTCACTCTTCTGCTTTCTAAAGGCACTTTATACATAACTTATTAATTAAAACAAGGTTTTAAAAGCAGGTTAATTTCAGAAGTATGTTTAACGGAATATTTTAGAACTCACACATAATATTAGACAACTTCAAACGACATTGTTTAATTGAGACTATTTGGTGAACAATTTGCAGGATTGCGAGTTTAGGTTTTAAATGATACTCTTATTAATGTTAAGTTTTTATGTATACTATACAACTGTCTTATGTCGTATAAAATGCAACCAAAAAACAAAGATCAAATGCAACTTAAAATAAAAAGCTGACGTATACTTACTGGAGGTGTTTCGTTTTCCTCTGGGATCAATACAGTCCAAAACATTTTTGTGTTGCCACGAAGTCTAAAATGGCCATTAAAATAGGCTCTATTCATGAATAAATAGTGCAGGTATGAAACAAGTCTATTCTAGTCTTAAATAGATATTAAAAATGCTCCTTATATTTTTGTTTCAATTATCCAGAGTAGTTGTCTGAAAAAAAACAATCATGAAATAGTTAAAACGGAGAGGCGGAGCCCGCCTCCTGCTCTGTAAAATAATAATTCTAATAACATGTTAGACCCTCGAACGTTGGAAAAAATGTGTTCGTCTGGTCAAAGCTTATTCGGAACAATTTTTAGAACACATTTTTAGGCTTTTGTAAATCTGTCACCCCCGATGCTAGACAGCCGAACTTGAGACATTTTCCTGAAACCAAACGGAACATTTTGAAAACTACTAACACAAATCTCACCGTCTGTCGCCCTGGAAACATTAAAGTCCTTCAGTTTTTCCTTCTCCAGCTCGACGTGGTCCTTGAACAGATGCACGGGGCAGTGGTTGGTGTCCGTTATGTCCTGCAGGTTTGTCTCAGGGCTACCCAGCTCCCGCGCCCGCGTCAAGCCGCTCTCCAAAACTTCCCTGTACGTGATACTCTCTTTGCTGCTCTCCTTGCTTTTCTGATCGAAAGATTTCGACACGAATGCCGTAAGTTCTTCCATGGTCGGCTCGGTGGCTCAGCAGTGGTCCTGGTCTGGAAAATCCACCGTGAATCGTCAGCTTAGACCTTCACCGGAGTGCCGCGCAAGAATTCGCTCTTTTCGGAGGCTGTGAGCAGCAGCAGCAGATAGATAGATAGATAGATAGGTAGATAGGAGGGGTGGAGAGGAGGTGAAATCACTCCTGCTGTTGTGACTGTGTATTTGAGAGCACACTATTTATACACGGCCACCTCAGCCGCACCCCACGCCCCCCAACTCTTCCCTCCGATCTCTGTGTCTTGAGCAATTACAGGCCGGCTCTACTTTTCAGAATTTAACTTTCAGCAGCTTTTTTTTCTTTTCTTCTTCCATAAATCAATGATGGAACTGATGGAGATGGTTAATTGAATTACGGGAGTCATTAAAATGCTCACGGAGGCTCGCTGCTGCAGGAACCAGTATCTGGCTCTTATGTCTAATTAATTCGGTGAAATTCAATCAGCGTGACCTGGAAATTTTAATGCCGGATTCAGGACTTTCCCTTTATTTTTCTTCATTTGTTGAGTTGACAAATTTGTTCTTTATGCTTATCTGTGGGCTACGCAGAGCCGCCCTTTGTACTGGCTGATGGGACTTGTAAATGACAGACTGGCACAAAATTAAGAGGGCAAGACGCACGCAGGAAACAGCGTGCCCTAGCCAGCATGAAAAAAAAATTATATATATATATATATATATATATATATATATATATATATATATATATATATATATATATATATATATATATATATATATATATATACATAACCCCAGGTCCATCTCTACATATGTTAATTATGTGCTTTTGTTTGTCACCAGAAGACAAATAGTTGAACATAAAGCTTTTATTTTGTGCGAATTTCATTGCAATTTTTTTTTTAAATACCCTTTGGAGAAAGGTATTCACATATGTTTTAATAAATAAAGTAACAACACTCAGCAGCAACAGATGCTTAATTATAAAACACTGTTGCCATTAATAATTTTGACGTTATTACTCAGGGTCCCTTTTGATTATTCACTTCTAATCTTCTGCGATTTCTGGTTACAAATATGTGACACAACACAATAGATATCAGCGGTGAAAATATTCTCTATTTACAGCTTTTTCATGGGAATAAGGGGCCCCTAATGGCTCGGTGTTATCTACGACGCTCATCAGTCCTGCACTGAAACACAAAAGGCCGGGAGAGGAGCGATCCCCTGGGTCTGCCGCCCTCAGCCGCCCGCCACTCTTCCATCTCAGCTCTCTCGTGACTCGGTTTGATGTCTCTTCATTTATCAGCGCGCTCGTTTCACTTCACTGCAGCTGACGCGCAAGTCGGGGTTTGTCCCCTGCGCCATGATCTGCGCCTTTTGCTGTTAATAGACCTAAATCCTCTTTTAGACGTAAATCTGCACCCCCGCTCGCGTGCCTGGATGTCACCCCACAATGAAGTAGCGTCCACACGTAGCGCACGTGTCTGGATGAAATAATGCACAGATATCAGTACATAGAAACTGCTAAAATGAAATTAAATAGGTTTAACGCACGATTTCTGCGCGCTCTGTCCAACTTTGAGGTTTTAGAAATGCATTTATTTTCATTTATTTATTATTCATTACTGTTTGGCCAAAGTGCCTTATTTAAAATATTGCTATTTGAATATGAGAGTTTGCAAAAAAGTAAGATGACATTTTTAGTCAATATGTAATAATATTTCATATGCTTCAAGACAAATGAAAACAGAGTGTTGTTTATTTTATTTTTTAAATTCTAGGACATTTTAGCAATCTAACACCAAATCTGAATCCATATTTTTCACAGTAATAATAATAATAATAATAATGATAATGATAATGATAATGATAATGATAATGATAATGATAATGATAATAATAATGATAATGATAATAATAATACAATTATCTCAGAATTATAAAATAAGACACACTGCCAAACGGCCTATAAGCAACGCCTGCTTCATATAAATGACGATCAGTGTCCGATTAAAAGAAACACGCACACTTCCATGCATCCTTGTATCTGCTCATAATTTTGTTCACTTTATTTAAGCTTTTTTTTAATTTCTGTTACTACAGATAGTTCAGATCTACTTCCTCTGAATATTCATTGCATATACATTAACGCATGTAATATCACGAACATGAGGCATGTGCTGTTATCCAATCAGCAGCAGCCTGGAGGAACATCAGAGGAAATCCAGGAGGGATGCTCTTTACGCACCAACGTTGCTGTCGCTACAGTTTAGTGGCCAAAAACTCTTAAAGGGGCCTGAATCATGATTTTAGTCGTCGTTCTTTCCCGCCGTTTCAAACAATCCTCCTTCCCTGCTTCAGGAAGGCAGCATGTTGTTTATTTTTTCTTTCTCCCCAGCTTTTTAAAAAATGATTCACTAATTTAATGTTGGAATTGTTGTGGTGGTTTGGTCAGTGTTGCAGCACAGGACAAATATACCTGAAAGGTTTAGCATTAAAGTAGTCAATCAAAAACTAACATTATTATTGCTGTTGTTTTCTCTTCCTGCTCCTTTCTGAACATGTCAAGATGCTGCTGCTACAAACATGTGCCTCTCCTGCATTCCTGGTTAGATAAGTTCAAGCATGTCTGTTACTTGCTATCATGTTCAAAATAAAGACTTTTGGAATTTGAAATTGAAATTGAATTACTATTATTATTATTATGGGGGTCATGTTCTGGTTTCTGGAAAGATCCTGGAGACAACTTGTGTCGTAATAGACGCTTTATAAATAAAATTGAATTGAATTGAATTGAAGTAGTAGTTTATAATACCATAACGTTGCTTTTATAATAGATCTCTTTTTTTATCTGCCGTTGTTTATGTAATAATCGCTGGGGTCATGTTCTGGAAAAGCATTTAGAGAATTTTATTGTAATAGCTGCTATATAAATAAAACTGAATTGAATTGAACAGATTAAAAGCATAGTCTAAATTTAATATTGACCCAGTGTTGATAACTGACAAAAATATTTAAATTCAGCCACTGTTTGATGATGTTTGTAGAATCCGTTTCACCTTTTGGTCTTATTCTATAAATCTGGGACTATTGGTCACAAGGCAGTTTTTGGCCCATTTTTCTTGGTGGAAATGTGAAGCAATTGAACAATTAATAAATTATCTGATCTGACTTCCTCTAGAAAATATTTCCCAGCCTTATCACTTTATTTAGCCTGTTATGTTAAATATAATGGGGAAGATGCCTCTTTGCTGGTTTTTTTTTACTTCCAAGTAAAATAAAGTAATTAGTCCCTTGCAAAAGGTGACAAATATAGGCTTTTATTTTCTAAAGCCTTTATTTTTGTGCTAATTAGTGAGCTGAGGACCTTCCTCCTCCTGCCCTGGAAAGCTTTAGAAGATTATGAAGACATCAGCAGACTGAAATAAGTCTGAGTTGGTGGAGAGAAGAGAGAGGGTGGGGGAGGAGACAGCAGACTGAAAGAGAGGGGGACAAAGTGGGGGACATTCTGTAGCAGTGAAAAGTAATGACCAAAATAGGATTGTGTTGCCCCCCCATCATACATCAGATTTACATTTGAAACATTAGACTACACTGCTCCAGACCTCTGGAGAGCACATGAAGGTCTGAATCCATCCAGTCTGTCAGCATCTACAGCTGACAAGGAGGGAAAAGCGGAGCAGGTCAGAGCAGCCGTGGCCTGCTGGACACAAGCCTTGCTTCCAGCAAACACCGCAGCTTCCAGCCGTTCCCTCTGCCGGAATAATCCCTCATGTGTGAAGGGATGGATGTGCCTAAACGCAGATTCACCTCTTGGAAATATGCCAGTATTTTTTCCACTTATGAGTGGAGTCAATTACAAAATCCTTCTGTCAGTTAAAAGGTTTAAAAATAATTCTCAGGATGACAGATTGTTTTATTATTTATTGTATCCTTAGCAAATTATCTCAGATTATTAATTTTAAACAAGGCAGTTAGTTTTACATTCTTGCATGCTTTTGTCTTTGCTCTTTATTCCAGCACAATTATAATGGAAAACAGATATGAGTGTATAAATGAAAAACTTGGAAGAGGAAAGAGCGAGTTTGAAAAATGGAGCTTAGAAAGCAATGATGGCACCTTCGGCATATTTTGATATTCCACGAGCATAGAGGGTTTGCTTCTTTAAAGTAATGCTTATCTCAAAATATCTAGTTGTTCTATAGGGACATGGAAACAAAAAAAGAAAGAAAGCAATAAAGCAGTTTGCTTGAATTTGATTCTGGAATGCAGAGATGCTGTACAGATGTGGTCCTGAGCAGAAACAGAAAATTGGATTCTTCCCCTGGTAGAAAAATTCAACCCTCTCCCAGGAGGACGCAGGAGATTTGAAGTTGCAGTGGTGTTAATGGCGGTGATTGCGTGTGTGTTTATGAGCGTCCTCTGGCTTGTCTGCGGGTGGAGGGAACTCGTACATTGTCTGGTGCATCCATTTAGGTCCTATTGCAGCGCTGCAGCCGTCTACAGAGACTTCAGGCTGTTCGTTGTTCAAAAGCTTTGTCTGCCATCTAAATGAGGCTTTCAGGGCAAAAAAAGGGGGAAAAATTCAACATGAAAATACCACAATATGCTAAACATTAGCTCACACTCAACTGGGATGTTTTGGGAATTTGTTGGTTGTCCTTTTTGGATCGTTATTTTTCCATGTGTATTCTCTAACTGCTATCTACCCACAGGGCACCTGGGCCTCTACTTTGGAAAAGAAAAAGCATAAAATTGACATTAAACCATTAAACCAAATCCAACGCAGATTTGCAAGAAAACACAGTAATCCAGCGCCGACATTTGAAAAACAAACACAGACTCACATCTTGAACTCTCTCTTTGCCAGGCTCTTAAATCTGCTCATTAATTGTAAGCATTTGCTTAAAAAAATGGATTCTTTCATTTAAAAATGAGAGTTTCCCATCATAAGCTTCCGTATAGACGCGGTCGTGCTTATGGTCAAAGACTCAGGGGAAATGCAACAATTTTTACAAATCAATAGCATTGAAATAATTCATGACTGATCACATGGTGTTTTAGCTCCTTATTTGCAGTAGAAAACCATGTTTTGCTGGGCTCCCAGAGGGCAACATGAAAGACCTGGGGAGAGGCGGGGAGGACTGGGAATGGGACTGGAGAGAGTGCAAGAGGATAATGGGAGGACATTGATCATTTGGTGCGCGAGGAGACAACTGAACCTGCGAGTCAAGGCTAACACCATGTATTATTTATACATTATTTAGACATGTCTGGGTTTTTGGTGTACATTTTCTTACATCAGGTTTACATCACCATCTTTGGTTGGGACACAGCACGCCGACCTGAGAAGATAACATGAGACCCTGCCTTTTAGTTGCACCACTTTTATTGTCCATCCACCATCAAAGAGGATAAAAAAGAACAAGAACAAGTGAAAAGGAAGAGCTTTAATATGAAACAAACACCACCATACTGCAGCAGTCAGCTTGATTCTGATTTCAGTTTAAGCTTTCACTGCTGTCCATTTGAGATTAAAATTGTGGGAGAAAATAAATCCCAATTTAGAGCGTTACTCAGGCACAGCTTGTAATAAAAATTAATTTAGTAAATGTGGAGAGATGGATCAAGTTCCCTCTTGGCAGGGAAACCATCCTACAGACATGTTAACAACGTCTTCAGAGACCAATGAGGCCCATTTACAATAAGTGTCTGTTTTAAGTCACTTGCTTTGTGTGCATGTGCATCTCTCACCCCAGCAGGCTATAAGGGTCCCTCTGGTGTCAGTCAGAAAGCAGCCATTTGAGCCAGACTGCCTTTAATGGACTGACGCTACACTTTCTCAATCACACAATTAAAGCCTGGTTTGGAGAGCGGGAGCCTCTTCTCTTCTCCTCGTAGTTCAGGCAGCAAAAGAGAAATAACATCTCGTATACAGAATGATTTATGCTGTGGGGTTGAGGACAGACGAGTCCTTGATAGATGGCTTCATTAGAATTCATTAACAAAACAGAAGATCCGGCAAAGACAGAGGATGGACTGAGACGAAGAGAGTGGATTTGAGAGAAGACTCAGAGACAAAAAGGTGAGGAAACTCGGGGAAAAGGCTCATCCAAGAAATCAGAAAGGAAGAAGGGGAATAACCTAGGAACAGATGCCAGAGATTAGGATGACACGCAATCAAAAAACCTTTTGTTTTTGCCCCCGTCATGCTCTGCTGGTTATTGTGTGATTACATCGGACTGTCCATTGTAGCTGTGATCAGACCCACTGGGCCTCGTTCTTGTTTCTGTTGTCTTAGCTTCCTGTTCCGCGTCCACATGTGTACACAAGCAGCGTAAACGCAGAAATCCACAGTGAAGCGCCCGGACTCTAACGCCACCAGGCCCGTCTCTACAGCGAGGCCCACTGAGGAAAGCAGCATGTGTTGAGTGTTGGAGCGATCCGTTATGTGCCAAAGGCTGCGTCTGTTGTCTGAGGGCAGGCTTTGATGGACTCGAATCACTGCCTCTCTTCTATCAGACATGTCTGTCATCTCGTCTCTGTGACTCTCTCATCTCCTCCTCCGAAGAGACAGAGGCCAGAACTCCAGTGACTACAGACAAACTTGAGTCTTTGTGCTTTTGTAGATCTCAAACCGTTGTTTGACATGTTTGGATGACATTTAGACATTAAGTAAAACTAAGAGCAGCATGTATTTTCAAGCTGTCAGCTTTGACATTTTGGACATCTGCAGGACAGGACTGTCACTCCTGGAGAGTTAGGAAGTAAGGATTGTTGGCGTTGGTGGGCGGTGGGCTGAATCACGTGAATGTTGGTAGAAGAAGGGGGACAAGAGGGGCTGGAAAAGGAAAGAAAATGGGATTTCATCTCAGAAAAAAAAGTCACATTTAAGCATTCAAAAGAACTGAAGCTATCTCGGTTAAAACAGTCCATGACTGCTCAGTGTACTAAGAAAACTTGAGCCATCAGACCCAACTGTAAAAATGTTTGTGTCCTGCTATCTGAGATTGTGAACTACAGTTCACATACTATTGCACATGTTAAAGTCTTGTTTTAGCAGAAGCTGCAGTTGCTATCATCGGGGAACGTCTGTCTCTCCCCATTTATCCTTCTTTGACTCAGCTGATGAAGGAAGGAGACTCAGAAGACCACAGCTGAGGACAACGGCTCATCTAAGTCATGGCTGGAGTCATTAAACACACCAAATACCGAGCTGCAGGCTGCACAGATGTGCTTCTCAAAAGTGTCATGTATTATCTGAAATAAAACATGTTTGTTGTGGAGTTGTAGATGTCTTTTGGTTTTAGGGCCTTTCTCAGGCGTCACGCCTTCTTCTTATCCTTCTTTTGTCCATCTCATTTCACATAGATTCAGCCACTAAACACATGGTCATGTGACATAACTAGGTAATCGGTAGGTGTTAATAACTCCTAAACTAAAAGAGGAAAAAAGGCAATAACAGAAATGTTTAAAAAAGAGAGAGAGAAATCAGATGGCCCTAAGCCTCCAGCTCTGCTCCCCTCCAAAGTTGTTTTCCTGGAAAATTAGGCAGTTGACTAATGGTGTAAATGCTGTGTTAATTACCCGCACTGCAACCCCAAACAGTCGTCTCTGCCTGTAACTAATAAGAAATCAATTAGCTAATGAATTGGTCATTAAGTGAAAAGCTAATCTTGGCCGAGGTATTTTTTAATGATTTTTTTTTTTTTTGCCTATGATCCTGGCTAATTGCCGTTGTCATACGGCGCTCTCAGCTTTCAGCATGCCTAATGAAGCTTCATTAGATCATAACTGGCACTCTTGGAAGAATCCCGAGCAAATCTGCTTCCCAATTATTTTTAATTGCCAGACATTCTGCACAAACAAGTGCTGCTGCACCTTGCCGAACAGGAGCGCGCAGGCGGGCTGCGCCGTGCTGCATTCACAACTTCATTTGAGGCGATTGGAGCGTGGGGCAGGGTCGTCACCGAGCTGCTGTTGACTGTGGTGGATTTAAAGAGCCCGTCAGCTCCAACTGCTGGGCTCGTGATTCTGCCTCCTGCCTCACTTTGATTTTGGCTGTTGTGAGAAGCTGCTGCTTCCAGCGTGGCTGGACTGGCTCCGAGTCTCCTGCGTGGATGGACGCTGAGAGACGCAGTGCATCTCGCCATAAAACACACAAACACAGGGACAAAGAGAGGTTTGTGTATTTAACTGACATCTATAGACAATCACAAATACGAATGCAAACAAAGATATACGCACACATGCCTGCACCATCATACCTGTACATGTGTCAGCTGACAGAAACAAAGGAGAGAGAGCATCTCTCCCAAGCATGAATAATTAAGCAAATACAAAAGAGCCTTGTTTTTTTCCTCCTGTATCTGCTTCTTTTGTGTGTCTGGTAAACCCCAGTGTGGTGTACTCCAAGTTCTCCAGTAATAAGACGAGGATCATTCTCTCCATGGTGCTCACACAGCACATGTTTCCAATCTGACCCAGTGCAAGTATCTCTCTGTCTTCCATGAAGAGGTTTGTGGTGAAAACAGAACTGCTGATGCTCTGTCAATCCCGCTGATGTTTTCTGACAGTTTATTCTGTATTTGCCTCTCCCTCCACCATCGCATCTTTCTTCCAACATTTCATCTTGTAGCTCTAGATGACGGACACAAACAATGCCACTTCAGTTGTGCAGGACTGCAACATTTTAGGAGCAACTAGAAACAGAAAAATGCCCCAAATCAATGAGATAAAGTGTGAACTGTTTAGTTAGGCAGGGAGCTACACTGTGTTATTAGTATGCATTTTTGTAAAGACGCTGTGGTTTGTGGTGCAGATCCTCGTTTATGCAGCTGTCAAGATGAGGCTTTTTCACGCAGTCACAACCAGAGTTTACGTGAAATCCTTGTGCTTTAGACACCAGATAATCTTCTTTTAGTCCAGCGTCTTGATTTTGTGCCCAAGGCCATGAAATCTCCAAACTCAGGCGGGGTTTAAGTCTGCTTTGCTGGGAAACTGAAATTTGATCGTGGATGAATGGAACTGCACATGTCGAATGCTAGTTCATGCTAAAGGACCCAGCCCGGCGGCGGCAGCGGTGAATGTGGGGTCTGGTCCTGGAGAGCCATGGCCCTACACGTGTTTCGTCGCTCCAACAAACCTGATTCACCTGTAACAGACCTGTGCAGAGCTTGGTTACGGTCTGCAGGACCAGACTTGGCCAGCTTTGGCTCTGAGGTGAAGCCTCAACACTAGCCACATCGCCAACACCTGCCCGGCATTTCTGGTGGGCTTTTATTTAAAATGATCTTCTTAATATTTGATAGAGTTTCTGACTGACACAACAGTGTTTCTTTGTCATTTCCATGTTTAATGTTTGATTGAGGACAGTGACGAAAAAGGATCAATATGACTTTCAGGCTTGATTATAATTGTGTTGAAGGACCAACAAGGTTAGAACTTGAGAACTTTAGGCTTGATTGGTGCTCTGACAGCCACTTCTTACTACTACAAAAATGCAATTTCTAAATTATGTTCAGCACTCTCATGTGAACGTTACTCATTTGAACCAGAAACGTTTTGCTGCAAGAACATTTGATGAAAATGGAGATTACAAGAAAAAAACGATAGCTGGCCTGGTGAGTCAGTTCAGGTCCTGTTGGTGTATTACGCCGATGTAGAGGTCCGGCTGGGTTTTTTAAAATCTCAATCGCTATGACTGCTGTGTTTTTCAAAACAAACAAAAACACAAGTAGCAACCCTTGTTTACAGGTTTCTTCTCTTTCATCCTCTTTTTGTCTCCTTTTATGCTGCTGGCCATTTGCGAACAGTAGATCTCAGAGGTCAGAGAGGTCCCAGAATTGATCCTTGAGGAACTCCACATGTTAGTTTTGTTAGCTCCAATTTAGTATTTATAGTCCCTGTATTTTAATAGGACTCCAACCAGGTAAGTGCTGCGCCATAAAGTCCCACCCAGTTCTTCAAAAAAAAACGTTCTCAGAAAATGTTCATTTATTATTACTTGTGTTAGGTACAGGTTATTTAAGTGGTCATTATGAGTTTTTCTTTCTTTAATGGAAGGGTACCTAGTTTAGAAATTAAAAGTAAACAGTTGGGATTTGCCAACGTGTCACATCACATACACACTACCTGCAACACATGAGTCAGGAACAAAGCTTGTCTTCACGTCACTTTTGAGCAAAGGCTGACATGTGACAGGGATGAGGAAGACGTATGTACATACTGTATGCAGGTTTAATTGTATACTCATCAAAGTGAACAAGATTAAATTCTTAATCTAGTTCACTTTTTATCGTCTGTGGCAAAAGTCAAAATGTAATTTGACCAAGAAAAGACGAAAGCCCAGATTCTCAAGGTTCAAGGTTTGCAAGGCTGCTCAAGGTTTCTTCCCTCTTAAAGGGGAGTTTTTTCTTGCCACTGTTTGGCTTAAGGTTTTTCTTCCACTAGGGGAGTTTTTACCTGCCGCTGTTTATGTAATAATTGCTCGGGGGTCATGTTCTGGTCTCTGGAAAGCGCCTAGAGACAACTTGTGTTGTAATAGACGCTATATAAATAAAATTGAATTGAATTGAATTGAATTCATTTGTAGGTGATGACGGAGGTCTGAGCAGGTCAGCAGGACTTGGCTGTCATGGCAGCCACATCTTTTACCGTAATAACTGGCTTTAACTCACATTAATCACAAGTAATATAGTAGTTCCTCATTTTTGAAAATCAGGCAATCTGTTTCTATGTTTGCTTTCAGCTTCTGCCTGTTGGTGGCGCTGCAGTGTGTGAGGAGCACATATGAGTGAAAACAGTCAGGGATCCATCTCTGGTGGGCTTTCGGCCACTCGTCAGCGCTTCAGTATCAGCGGTTCATAAACACTTGACCTGTGAACTTGAGCGATAAGTCTGAACGTGTGTCACTGGCAGAGCGCTGACGTTTAGTGTCCAGAAGCACAGATCCAAACGAGTCAACAGAATCTTTTGTTGCTTCACTTTCACACTGAAATTAAATTACACACATCTAATTGAGGTTTAAGTGGCAGGGGAGAGCATATGCTCATTGAGCCAATCGAATCATTAGAAAAGCACACAGTAGGCCGAAGACCTGCCACAACTGCAGCTGAGGAAAATATGTGAAGGCGTGGGTCCCCTGTCCAAGACAGTTACCGAGACGAAACACGCCAGCATGTCGACAAACACGCTCAAACGTGCATTTCATGTGCAGCGTGACATGTTTCCGTTATGCAAATCCAGCGTTAGGTTGTGGCCATCTCGCCTCGCTGCCTCTGCTTCCCGAGACCCGGCTGAGCTCTGACATCCTCCATCGTTTGACATCAGGCCCTGTGGTGAGATGCTCCGCGACCGGCCTTGATCCACTGAAGAACAAGTAAGTGGAGGGGAAGTGAGATAGACAGGAGTAAAGACAGCCCGTCAGAGTTAAAGGCAAACAGATATTAGGCTTTCCAGAGCTGCAGTTGCTCGCTGACTCTCCTCTGCTACACACTTTATAAAATTTACATGACGCACCAGAAAGGCCACAAGAGTCTCTTTGATTGTGGAGCTAAGTCTGAAAAATACATCAGTCGCCATCTTTTCTGGTGGAGCGGCTGGAAGACAGAACGATGAGACAGTTGGTGCGATCGCACAGCCTTTCACACTCTCAGTCAGGAAGAACGAGGCCCACTCCGGACGGAAGCAGGACCCGTCAGTTTCACCCTGCACGTCTGGGACGCTGCGGGACGCAGCTCCTCAGTGTCATCTCTAATTGCTGTGATCTAAATGTATAAGAATTGATGGTGCCTTCCACTAAACGCTGTTATGGGGACCTGCTCGGCTTATCTAATGAAACCAGTGTCACAGCAGATCTGTGTCCTTGCCTTTGGAAACGGTGGCAGGTGTTGGTGGCAGATTTCCCTCAAACAGAGCTGCTGAATTAACAAATCAAATTTCCGCGAGGCTGGCGTCAGATCAGGGGGCCTGTTTCTCTGGCACGGCTGTCCCCGTCGTTTGCCTGTATAGATGCTCCCCTCTTGTGTCCAGATGTCACCGCCGTGCCAACTCCCTCTGCCCACAAACCTCTGAACTGGGCCCAGACTGGAAACAAACTCTGGCCAAGGACAGAGCTTTTTGTCTCGCTAATTCAACAAAAGCTTTTCTGTGTTCTGTCTTCACAGCAACAAAAGCCTCACTAGAGGCCTTGGAGTGTATCTGTGTACTTTCAAACAATGTCACTGTGAAATACTCGTATTATCTTTTTGGTTTAATGGCCTTACTCAATATTTAGGACCGAAACAGATGAGTACTAAAGAAAAATTGGGCCAGAATGTGCTGCCGCCGCCCGTCTCCCCTCAGCTACGTTTCTAACACGTTTAGAAGGATATTTGCTTTGTTCTGTTTTGAAGTGGACTCGTGGCGTCTTCACTGCCGCAGACGGCGTCACGGCTCTCAGCTGGGAGGAGGTCGATCTGGAGCAGGTTGCGGTGGGGTGTGGACACCGAGTGTCTCGTATCACACACACCAGTCTGAGCTGAGCGGGCGCACACTGGCGCCGAAATGATGCAACCTAAAAATCCACAGGGCAGCAGTTTCTCCAATTAGTACTGAGTTAGAATAAAACATTGTTCTTCCAGCTTCAATATTTAGAGTTTCTAAGTTTTTATTTTCATTCAAGGTTTTTAATTAATTATGCCTAAATTCAAAGAGCCAAGAAACTTCAACCTTTAAAAACGGATAATTGATTTAATGTCTGAAAAATAAAATGAAACAAAATGGCTTTAGTGATTTTTCTGTTTAAGTTTAGCTGCTTACAATAAATTGTTCCAAATTGAATTTTCACTGAGTGAAACGACAGCAAAGATCAGGAACCTCAAGAATTGAAACACCTGTGTAAAACCTCTCTAACGGATCTAACGCCATCAGCAGTCACGCAGCTGCACGAAAGGGATGCGGGGATGAAGATGAACGAGTGTGGAGGTGAACTGATGGAGAGAATGATCTGAACGGAGGAGATGAGCTCAAAATGAGCCAAACTGAAGCAGATTAGAAGAATGAACGAATAAAATGAGTCACTCGTGCTCCATACAGGAAGACTGGTTACTGTTTACCGGGTAATGAGCAATAAACTGAGATGTTCAGGCACTAATCATCAACACTTTACCACATTAAAGCGTTTTTGAGGACTCTACTTCATAATTACCTTTACACACGTCCAAACAAGTGGCAAACAGCAATGCAGTTTTCTGTTAAATATGTAATCGTGATTGAGGCTGTAGTCTTGTTTATGACGCTAAACTATACGGGTTTGTCAAACACACATGATTGAAACAGAATAAATTACAAGAAACCAATGCCAGGAAGAGATTCCCATCAAAACAGACTCAAATAGTATCTGTTTTTATTTTTGGCCACTTGAAGGCAGAACTTTACCAGATAAACTAGTTCAGGTGCAGCTGATGAAGAAAAGTCGCCGGCAGATTGTTCCTTACACTCAACAGACACACAGCAGTGGGAAAATTCAATTAGATTTGCATTTATGGGAAACATTTAAGTCTAATAATCACTCTGGGGTCGTCTCACTTTAACACTCTATTACTGAAAGCTGTGAAAATAAAAGAGAACAGCTAGTTTATGGCTCAGAAAACCAAAACAAGGAGTAAGAGCATGGAGTGGTTTCATCACAACAGACAACCGTCAGCCTTTGTTCACAGGAAAATGTTGATTAACGCAGCATTAAATCAAAGTGCATCTGTGGTTGTTGTAGCGCCAGAAGAAGGCCAGTTGGAGGATGTTTAATGAGCTGGTTTGGGTGCTTAATTGTAATTCTGTGTTCATCTTCCTCCCCGGACTGGCCCAAACTAAACAACAGTTCGGTTCAGTAAAGCTGCTGCGCTTTGCAGACTGAATGCATCTTTGTGGAGAAATAGAAGCATGTAAAGTGACTGTAAAATGCCTGTCACAGTCAGTTAGGGCCTCCCGATCCACCGACGGGATGTTGTGGATGTGCTGGCAGCTCAAACAGAGAGCGTCTCCTCGCGTTACTGACTGTTAGCTGCATTTAGCCATATTAAACAGAATATTAATGCATTTGGAGCGAGACCACCGAGCACCATTTAAACCTCAAAGTGCGTTGATATCCACCTCTAAATTCCATTACCTCCATTTACCTCGCCTTTTATTCACAGGTTGACAGCAGTAAACAAAAAGCAAAGGGTTTGAAATGAAGGTTCCTTTCTGCATCACCGCGTTCCACAACTCCGGTTCTCCAGCAAAAACTGTATGTGACATTACATTTTCTAATGAACTTATCTCACAGATGAGCGGCGCTTCACTAACGTTACTTGTCCTGAAAGAAACATTTAAACGCCTGCATCAAAATAACTTCCATCACTAGATGAAGCTGGACGTCGCCGTTCAGGTCCACAGTGGGGTGGATGGCGGGCTGTCTGGCAGGATGCAGAAGAGGAGTTGTTCATTCTGCTCCCAGACTTCCCGACATGTCCTTCCAGTGTGTGGAGAAGCAGCGACGGCTCGTGGACTCGTGTTAATGGATGTGTTCAGTGACAGCTGATGGCTGATCACTCACAAACACCGCTCATCTGATCATCACAAGTCAGACACAGGCCAGGGATGCCTGCTGGAAACGCCGCAGCACAAACCCGACAGATGTGGTGATCAACAACACGCACGTGAGCTCCCGTCCTCAGATCAGCTGCTGGTTTATAACGAAGCAAAGTGCTCAGACGGTCTGCTTAATGACAAAGGAAACCTCAAATCAGGAGCGAAATAACAGTTAGCTGATATATTTACGAAAGAAACAGCAAATGTGTCAGAGTGCTCCCTAACTGGCCGTTGTTGGGAGTTTGGGGGGAAACAGCAGCAGCCAGTGTGCATTTCCATAAGTGCTTCTGGCTGTCTCACCTACACCAGGAACACTGGGAGGCTAAATACCGAGGCACATCATTCCCTCCTCCTCACACTCCCCGACTCTCCACCGAAACTTCATTACCATGCAGTCTGCCTCGGAGAAAGAGGAGCAGAAAACGACGACGAGTACGGAGCTGAGATCATTGACAGCTTGATGTGACGAAGGTCAATTGAAATAACAGGTTTTTGTGTGTTTATATTCTAAATGGGCCACTTGCGTTGGCTGTTCTTGGATTTCTGCAGAAGGAGAAGCTGCAGAGCTGTGTGGCTACAGGGCCAACACACACACACTCACACACACACACACACACACACACACTAACACACACACACACACTAACACACACACACACTCACACACACACACACACACACACACACACACACACAGACAACAGCAACACATACCAACACACACACTAACACACACACAACACACACACTCACACACACACACACACACACGTCTACACACACCACACTCACACACACTCACACACACACACCCACACACACACA
>CM026200.1:523959-564313 GCA_014839995.1 Xenentodon cancila | reverse complement strand
ACACAACACAACACGCACAACACTCACACAATCAACAACACACCACACACAAAACCCACACGCAACCAACACACCACACACACGCACCACGCACACACACTCACACCAACACACTCACACACACTCACACACACTCACACACTCACAGACACACACTCACCACACACTCACACCCACACACTCACACACACTCACACACTCACACACACTCACACCAACACACTCACACACTCACACACATGCATACACACGCACACCAACACACGCACACACACTCACACCAACACACTCACACCAACACACTCACACACTCACACCAACACACTCACACACACTCATACACTCACACACACAACACAAACACTCACTCTGTTACACACTCACACACACTCACACCAACACACTCACACACACTCACACACACTCACACACACTCACACACACTCATACACTCACACACACTCACACACACTCATACACACTCATACACTCACAGACACTCATACACTCACACACAACACAAACACTCACTCTCTCACACTCACTCTCTCACACTCTCTCTTATACTCACTCGCTCACACTCACTCTCTCACACTCACTCTCTCACACTCACTCTGTCACACACTCACTCTGTCACACACTCACTCTCTCACACTCACCCTGTCACACACTCTCTCACACTCACTCTGTCACACACTCACTCACTCACACTCACTCTCTCACACTCACTCTGTCACACACTCACTCTGTCACACACTCAGTCTCTCACACTCACCCTGTCACACACTCTCTCACACTCACTCTGTCACACACTCACTCTCTCACACTCACTCTGTCACACACTCACTCTCCCACTCTGTAACACTCACACTGTAATGAGCAGGTTATGCTCAGGCACAGGCTGCTATAATCTGTAATTATAATCAGCCTCTCCCCCTCATCTCCTTCTCCCTTCCTCTCTCTTTTTTTCTGTTTATATCAGTGAACAGGCACCAGGGAATCCTTCACTAAGGACCGGAGGTAATGAGTTTATTGATTAACATGCAGAGATGAAGCAGCTCTCTCAAATTAGTGTTGTTTTACATTATTGGATGGACTTGGGGCACTTCAGAGCGCTACATTTCCTCACTTCAGTCCAAAACCTCACATATATATTAAGTCTTCTACTGAATGTTGTGTAAAGAAAATGTTGCCAAACTGTGAGTGAGATGTTTAAACTCTTGAATGTTCCACTGCTTGGTTTGCAGTCAAGCAGCTTCTATTAAAGCAAACTTCATAGCTGATTATCCATGAACGCCACTCTTTTTTTAATGTGTTTGTTTTTGTATGCAGGTAGGGTGCATGCTCCGTCAGACAAGTGACAGCTCTGCATCTGGCAAGCCATCTGGATGAGGAAGAGCACATGTGACCCACATAGCGGATGTGTGTGACCCCACTCGCTCTTTGACATGTCTCAGAGTCACATAGTAGCACCTAAAGTAGGAACAAATCAGCAGACACTTGTTAAAACTTACTATAAACGTACAATTGGACAGAATGGACAGAGTACTTTTGTATAGCCCACCATGTGAAAAGTTAAAACCATGATGCGATGAACGTCCCAGACTTCATGTACAGCTTACAACATGGAAAAGCCTATATGTGTCACGACTTGGCGATTGCAGGATCCAGATGCAGGCGAAAGAGGCAGCAGGAGTTAAAACAAAAAAATAAACAAAACATGATTTAATTTAAGCTAAAGGAGCTGCTGAGCAGGATGGAAAACAAAACAAGATGTTACCTATAGGTCCTTTGGGCTTCATGGGTTGTGGGCTGGTCTCACTGGAATGGGACTGGTTTCCACAAAAACTCATCAGACTGGTTTATGGAGACTTTGGAGACCAAATGACCACCTCAGACTCCTTACTGTGTTGTTTCCAGCAGGGCTCAACTGCTGACCTGCTGTGGGGAGGGTCCCCAAGTTACCCGTCGGTGTCACAATGGAAATTGTTATTGCTGTATTTGATGTCTCAATCATCTGCCTAAAGAAAAATGTAAAATTCAGTGAAGGTAAATAAGAGCAGTGCACCAGTGACAGCTTTTGGTGATTTATGACCATTAAACAGAAGATAAATCGAACTGTGACATTATACATGATTCAACGAGACAAAAAAAACATTGACAAATGTGCTTCAACAACACAACTAACGAGATAGATAGATAGACAGACAGACAGACAGACAGACAGACAGACAGACAGACAGACAGACATCCAGACAGACAGACAGACAGACAGACAGACAGACAGACAGACAGACAGACAGATAGACAGATAGATAGATAGATAGATAGATAGATAGATAGATAGATAGATAGATAGATAGACAGACAGACAGACAGACAGACAGACAGACAGACAGACAGACAGACAGACAGACAGACAGACAGACAGACAGACAGACAGACAGATAGACAGACAGACAGACAGACAGACAGACAGACAGACAGACAGACAGACAGACAGACAGACAGACAGACAGACAGACAGATAGATAGATAGATAGATAGATAGATAGATAGATAGATAGATAGATAGATAGATAGATAGATAGATAGATAGATAGATAGATAGATAGATAGATAGATAGATAGATAGATAGATAGATAGATAGATAGATAGATAGATAGATAGATAGATAGATAGATTCACAAATTCAACTGTATGTTCAAGACAATGAAATCAAAACAAAAAAGAGCTAAAGTGACAGAAGGAAACCGATGAAAGGACATTCACATATTCCTCTTCAAATATGAAATATCCCCTGTTATTCCAGAATCCGAGCAGAGGACAGTCTAGCTGTTAAACCACTCCACTCTGTTTCAACCATCAGCAACACAAACACACAAATACAGCCGCCGGTGCGTCTCTCTCCCGCCGCTTTGATGTGATGGCTTTGTGATGTGGAAGAGCTGTCAGGTTATTGGACCTGTCAAGCCTCCGTTTACTTGTCTGTTGGGTTTGACAGAGCTTGTGATGGAACCCAGACTAAACAAAAGGGTTGTAACCGTCCCTGAACTCAACTACACTCCTCTATCACATAAGGAGAGAGGAGGGGGGGGCATCCATACAAGCAGGGACGGGTGGAGGAGGAGAGCATGTCACCACCTGAAACTGATCCAAAAAGAACAACCTACCTACCATCCGTCCATCCGTCCATCCATCCGTCCATCTATCCATCACTGATTCCTTATTCACGTTGTTGGGGTCTGCTGGAATCATTCCCAGGTCTCTTTGTGGGAAAGGCAGGTGTCCATGTGGACCGGCAAGGCAAGTTTATTTGTATAACACATTTCAGCAACCAGGCAATTCAAGGTGCTTTACATAATAAAAATATGAAAAGTGAAAAGGAGAAAACAAAAATAAAGGAATGTTAGATTTACTCTAGTTATTCTGGGGACACAGACCAGACCTGAACCAGAAGACCTGAACCAGAAGACCTGAACCAGAAGACCTAAACCAGAAGACCTGACAGGTCTGGATGGTTGATATGGTAACAAGTCTCTGATGTATTTTGGTCCTAAATGATTCAGTGGTTTATAAACTAACACTAAGTATTTTAAAGTCTATTTTCTCAGGTACAGGGAGTCGGTGTCGGGACCTCAGAAGTGGAATGATGTGGTCCACTTTCTTAGTTCTAGTGAGAACTTTAGTGTGTTTTTGGTATTCTTGGGACCATTGGTCTGTCTTAAAACCAGTTTCTACCACAATAAGCTGTCAGAAGGTGGCTTCACGTTCGACGTGATACTTTGGTTTAGAAAGAAGATAATGGTCACCTGAATGACTGGTCAAATATCTCCACTTTGGTTTTGCCTCTTGAAAGGACAGTGTTGTGGAAGTCATGTGGTTTATTTTTCAGACGCTTCTTTGAAATCCTGCCATTACCTTTAGAAAGAGGTAACTCGGTAACCCTTCTAAACAAGCCATACTGCACAGCTTTCTTCTCATTGCACTGTCACTATCTTTATTTGACATGCCGTGCGCTGTAGAGTTTGACTCTTGGGTACTTTTTGGTATTTCTCAGACCACTGGTCGACTGAAGACTTGATGGTTCACCTACTCCTGTGAAGACAATGGTCTTGAATCATTTCCTCTGAAATGATCGTTGTCACCGTAGGATGACGGACAAGTGTCCATTTATTTATTTTACTACATAAACCATGACACAGTGTAAATGCCAGCTTATATGACGTAGCATTCAGCTCATAAGTACCAGATTATTTTTTGTATTTAATGTCTTTAATTACCTAGAATGCTCTATATTCTTCTTGACTTTTATGTTCATTTCCTTAGAAATGTCTGCTGCACTGTCCTGCATCAACTTCCTCTTAAATACAGCTGTTACTTGAAATGAGGCATAACAAAAGTAATCGCTTCCCTGCACACCTGGCACGCTCAGCCTACAGGTGCCACGAGAGCGTGACTGAGATGAAATTACGCACTGATGAAGCCTGACTCACGCAGCAACATGAACTTCCTTATTACAGCGGACAGGACCTCAACTATTGTTACTCTGGCTTTTTATTCCTCCTGAATTCTGTCCGTTACTAAAACCCATCGTCCAGACTTTACATATCAGCATCCGTAAATATAAATTATTGGAGAGACTGCCTGCAGCAACAGATAAATATAGGCCTTACAAACAGATGCCTGGGTCTTTTATTAATAACCTTGAGTAATGCAGGTTTATTAATTCTCACCCTTCAACTTTGTATTAAGAGGGACAGCCAAGTATTTTTTATATCAACATGACTTACTACTTAAATTAAGAAAATTGAAAACATAGACTCATGGGTTTGATTTCTGGCCTCTGATGCATAGCTAGAATAATATAAACCTAAATTACTTTCTGTGTTCTCCAATTGGATTTATCATTTAACGCTGTATCAATTGTCAAATTAGTGTCGTCATTGTGAGAGCAGCAAACAGAACCACGTCCATCACAACACTCAACAACGCTTTGTGGTTTGTTAGAGTTTGAGATGAAGAGTATTAAAGCCAGTTTTCTTCAAATGACAAATTATAAAAAGATTTGTAACTCAAAGTGTGAACTCTCTGTCCCTGTCGTCTGCCTGATGAGACATCGATGATTTTAAATGACACTTTGATAAAAACTAAGAGTTTGTCACTGTCTTGGCAGCTGATGATGGTGTGATACAAGTGACAGAGAGACAAACAACGTGAGGATGAGAGGGCATGTTGAGTTGCTTAATAGTGAAAAGAAAGAGTAGTTTGAATAGCAATGACAAGGAGAGGAGACAGTAAGTAGTTTTGATAACATAGAAAACAGGACCTTCTAACAACTAAAGCAGAGCAGCTGCACGACGGGTCAGCTCACGCACCGAAACACACAAATGTAGTAATCTAAATAAAGTCTGTGTCATTCAGTGTCACTGAGTCCTCCAGTCTCCGTCCCAGTCTTCACCCCAGTCTTCATGTGCGTCTCCGTCCCAGTCTCCGTCCCAGTCTCCGTCCCAGTCTTCACCCCAGTCTTCATGTCAGTCTCCGTCCCAGTCTCCGTCCCAGTCTTCACCCCAGTCTTCATCCCAGTCTTCATGTCAGTTTTCATGTCAGTCTTCACCCCAGTCTTCAACCCAGTCTTCAACCCAGTCTTCATGTCAGTCTTCATCCCAGTCTCCATCCCAGTCTTCAACCCAGTCTTCACCCCAGTCTTCATCCCAGTCTTCATCCCAGTCTTCATGTCAGTCTCCGTCCCAGTCTTCACCCCAGTCTTCACCCCAGTCTTCATCCCAGTCTCCATCCCAGTCTTCATCCCAGTCTTCATCCCAGTCTTCAACCCAGTCTTCATGTCAGTCTTCATGTCAGTCTCCGTCCCAGTCTCCATCCCAGTCTTCACCCCAGTCTTCATGTCCGTCTCCGTCCCAGTCTCCGTCCCAGTCTTCACCCCAGTCTTCATGTCAGTCTCCGTCCCAGTCTCCATCCCAGTCTTCACCCCAGTCTTCATGTCAGTCTCCGTCCCAGTCTTCACCCCAGTCTTCATGTCCGTCTCCGTCCCAGTCTCCGTCCCAGTCTTCACCCCAGTCTTCATGTCAGTCTCCGTCCCAGTCTTCACCCCAGTCTTCACCCCAGTCTTGATGTCAGTCTTCACCCCAGTCTTCATGTCAGTCTCCGTCCCAGTCTTCACCCCAGTCTTCACCCCAGTCTTGATGTCAGTCTCCGTCCCAGTCTTCACCCCAGTCTTCATGTCAGTCTCCGTCCCAGTCTCCATCCCAGTCTTCAACCCAGTCTTCATGTCAGTCTTCATCCCAGTCTTCATCCCAGTTTTCATGTCAGTCTTCACCCCAGTCTTCATCCCAGTCTTCAACCCAGTCTTCATCCCAGTCTTCATGTCAGTCTTCATCCCAGTCTCCATCCCAGTCTTCAACCCAGTCTTCATGTCAGTCTTCATCCCAGTCTTCATCCCAGTTTTCATGCCAGTCTTCATCCCAGTTTTCATGTCAGTCTTCACCCCAGTCTTCATGTCAGTCTCCGTCCCAGTCTTCACCCCAGTCTTCACCCCAGTCTTCATCCCAGTCTTCATCCCAGTTTTCATGTCAGTCTTCACCCCAGTCTTCAACCCAGTCTTCATCCCAGTTTTCATGTCAGTCTTCACCCCAGTCTTCATGTCAGTCTCCGTCCCAGTCTTCACCCAAGTCTTCACCCCAGTCTTCAACCCAGTCTTCATCCCAGTTTTCATGTCAGTCTTCACCCCAGTCTTCATGTCAGTCTCCGTCCCAGTCTTCACCCCAGTCTTCACCCCAGTCTTCACCCCAGTCTTCATGTCAGTCTTCATCCCATCTTCATCCCAGTCTTCATCCCAGTCTTCACCCCAGTCTTCACCCCAGTCTTCATGTCAGTCTTCATCCCATCTTCATCCCAGTCTTCATCCCAGTCTTCATGCCAGTCTTCATCCCAGTCTTCATCCCAGTCTTCATCCCAGTCTTCATCCCAGTCTTCACCCCAGTCTTCATGTCAGTCTTCATGTCAGTCTCCATCCCAGTCTTCAACCCAGTCTTCATGTCAGTCTTCATGTCAGTCTTCACCCCAGTTTTCATTTCAGTCTTCATCCCAGTCTTCATCCCAGTCTTCATGTCAGTCTCCATCCCAGTCTTCAACCCAGTCTTCATGTCAGTCTTCACCCCAGTCTTCATTTCAGGCTTCATCCCAGTCTTCACCTGAGTCTTCATCCCAGGCTTCACCCCAGTCTTCATCCCAGTCTTCATGTCAGGCTTCATCCCAGGCTTCATGTCAGTCTTCATCCCAGTCTTCATCCCAGTCTTCATCCCAGGCTTCATCCCAAGCTTCATCCCAGTCTTCATCCCAGGCTTCATGTCAGTCTTCATCCCAGTCTTTATCCCAGGTTTCATCCTGGTCTTCATGCCAGTTTTCATGTCAGCCTTCATCCCAGTCTTCATCCCAGGCTTCATCCCAGTTTTCATGTCAGTCTTCACCCCAGTCTTCATGTCAGTCTCCGTCCCAGTCTTCACCCAAGTCTTCACCCCAGTCTTCAACCCAGTCTTCATCCCAGTTTTCATGTCAGTCTTCACCCCAGTCTTCATGTCAGTCTCCGTCCCAGTCTTCACCCCAGTCTTCACCCCAGTCTTCACCCCAGTCTTCATGTCAGTCTTCATCCCATCTTCATCCCAGTCTTCATCCCAGTCTTCACCCCAGTCTTCACCCCAGTCTTCATGTCAGTCTTCATCCCATCTTCATCCCAGTCTTCATCCCAGTCTTCATGCCAGTCTTCATCCCAGTCTTCATCCCAGTCTTCATCCCAGTCTTCATCCCAGTCTTCACCCCAGTCTTCATGTCAGTCTTCATGTCAGTCTCCATCCCAGTCTTCAACCCAGTCTTCATGTCAGTCTTCATGTCAGTCTTCACCCCAGTTTTCATTTCAGTCTTCATCCCAGTCTTCATCCCAGTCTTCATGTCAGTCTCCATCCCAGTCTTCAACCCAGTCTTCATGTCAGTCTTCACCCCAGTCTTCATTTCAGGCTTCATCCCAGTCTTCACCTGAGTCTTCATCCCAGGCTTCACCCCAGTCTTCATCCCAGTCTTCATGTCAGGCTTCATCCCAGGCTTCATGTCAGTCTTCATCCCAGTCTTCATCCCAGTCTTCATCCCAGGCTTCATCCCAAGCTTCATCCCAGTCTTCATCCCAGGCTTCATGTCAGTCTTCATCCCAGTCTTTATCCCAGGTTTCATCCTGGTCTTCATGTCAGTCTTCATGTCAGCCTTCATCCCAGTCTTCATCCCAGGCTTCATCCCAGTCTTCCTGCCATTCTTCATTCCTGTCCTCATTCTAGTTTTTCTCCCAGTCAATAATTTTTCAGCAAATTAAAATTTGGTCAGGTACATGTAGATGTCTTGATTAGTCCATCACTGACGCACCCCACAAATACAGATTCATCTCAGCATCATCCCAGTTTTCATGTCAGTCTTCACCCCAGTCTTCATGTCAGTCTCCGTCCCAGTCTTCACCCCAGTCTTCACCCCAGTCTTCACCCCAGTCTTCATGTCAGTCTTCATCCCATCTTCATCCCAGTCTTCATCCCAGTCTTCACCCCAGTCTTCACCCCAGTCTTCATGTCAGTCTTCATGTCAGTCTTCATCCCAGTCTTCATGCCAGTCTTCATCCCAGTCTTCATCCCAGTCTTCATCCCAGTCTTCATCCCAGTCTTCACCCCAGTCTTCATGTCAGTCTTCATGTCAGTCTTCATGTCAGTCTCCATCCCAGTCTTCAACCCAGTCTTCAACCCAGTCTTCACCCCAGTCTTCATGTCAGTCTTCATGTCAGTCTTCATCCCAGTCTTCATGCCAGTCTTCATCCCAGTCTTCATCCCAGTCTTCATCCCAGTCTTCATCCCAGTCTTCGTGTCAGTCTTCATGTCAGTCTTCATCCCAGTCTTCAACCCAGTCTTCATCCCAGTCTTCATCCCAGTCTTCATCCCAGTCTTCACCCCAGTCTTGATGTCAGTCTCCGTCCCAGTCTTCATCCCAGTCTTCACCCCAGTCTTCATGTCAGTTTCCACCCCAGTCTTCACCCCAGTCTTCATGTCAGTCTCCGTCCCAGTCTTCACCCCAGTCTTCATGTCCGTCTCCGTCCCAGTCTTCACCCCAGTCTTCATGTCCGTCTCCGTCCCAGTCTCCGTCCCAGTCTTCACCCCAGTCTTCATGTCAGTCTCCGTCCCAGTCTTCACCCCAGTCTTCACCCCAGTCTTGATGTCAGTCTCCGTCCCAGTCTTCACCCCAGTCTTCATGTCAGTCTCCGTCCCAGTCTCCATCCCAGTCTTCAACCCAGTCTTCATCCCAGTCTTCATGTCAGTCTTCATCCCAGTCTCCATCCCAGTCTTCAACCCAGTCTTCATGTCAGTCTTCATCCCAGTCTTCATCCCAGTTTTCATGTCAGTCTTCACCCCAGTCTTCATCCCAGTCTTCATCCCAGTCTTCATCCCAGTTTTCATGTCAGTCTTCACCCCAGTCTTCAACCCAGTCTTCATCCCAGTTTTCATGTCAGTCTTCACCCCAGTCTTCATGTCAGTCTCCGTCCCAGTCTTCACCCAAGTCTTCACCCCAGTCTTCAACCCAGTCTTCATCCCAGTTTTCATGTCAGTCTTCACCCCAGTCTTCATGTCAGTCTCCGTCCCAGTCTTCACCCCAGTCTTCACCCCAGTCTTCACCCCAGTCTTCACCCCAGTCTTCATGTCAGTCTTCATCCCATCTTCATCCCAGTCTTCATCCCAGTCTTCACCCCAGTCTTCACCCCAGTCTTCATGTCAGTCTTCATGTCAGTCTTCATCCCAGTCTTCATCCCAGTCTTCATCCCAGTCTTCATCCCAGTCTTCACCCCAGTCTTCATGTCAGTCTTCATGTCAGTCTCCATCCCAGTCTTCAACCCAGTCTTCATGTCAGTCTTCATGTCAGTCTTCATGTCAGTCTTCATGTCAGTCTTCACCCCAGTCTTCATTTCAGTCTTCATCCCAGTCTTCATCCCAGTCTTCATCCCAGTCTTCATCCCAGTCTTCACCCCAGTCTTCATGTCAGTCTTCATGTCAGTCTCCATCCCAGTCTTCAACCCAGTCTTCATGTCAGTCTTCACCCCAGTCTTCATTTCAGGCTTCATCCCAGTCTTCACCCCAGTCTTCATCCCAGGCTTCACCCCAGTCTTCATCCCAGTCTTCATGTCAGGCTTCATCCCAGGCTTCATGTCAGTCTTCATCCCAGTCTTCATCCCAGTCTTCATCCCAGTCTTCATCCCAGGCTTCATCCCAGGCTTCATCCCAGCCTTCATCCCAGGCTTCATGTCAGTCTTCATCCCAGTCTTTATCCCAGGTTTCATCCTGGTCTTCATGTCAGTCTTCATGTCAGTCTTCATCCCAGTCTTCATCCCAGGCTTCATCCCAGTCTTCCTGCCATTCTTCATTCCTGTCCTCATTCTAGTTTTTCTCCCAGTCAATAATTTTTCAGCAAATTAAAATTTGGTCAGGTACATGTAGATGTCTTGATTAGTCCATCACTGACGCACCCCACAAATACAGATTCATCTCAGCATTTCTATGAAAAACTGGATTGTGGGTTCAGATGTCTGAGGTGCTTAGGGTAAAGACAAGGCCTCTGCAAAGCTGCTGACTTTCAACTAGGACTCAGGTCTTTCTGGGTTGTAAACCTACATTTTCTGGAGCTTCTCACATAGCGGGAAAGGTGGAATTGTGTTAAATATACGGGAGAAACACATGATCTTCTCAGTCCTGCTGCCTTGGACCAGATTAACTTCAATAGATGAAATGAAAGTTTCATGTGGTGATTATTTTCAGATATCCATGATTTTATTTGCTTACGTAGTGACTAGGTTAAGATTGTAGTAAGGCCCCCCAAAAAAAACAGTCAACGTTCCTCTGAAGCGGAAGTGTTTGCATGTGTCATTGCATACTTCAGGCAATGACGTCTTTATCCATCACTGCCTAGTGCTGAGTGTCTATATGATACTCAGAGACTTCATGCATTATACGTGTGTTTGTGTATATACGCCAGAGCATCTGCAGGCAGCATTTCCATCTGAAGACGTCCATCTCAGTAGATAATAGGGAGGGTGTGTGAGCATCTCCCCAGAGGAGTAAGTGACAGTCTAAGGTAGAATAGCGATACGCTCATTATCACTGATGGAGGGATCAGAGTGAAACATGCCAGATGTTGTCATTGGAGCCTTATACCAGAGACAAGAACGCGTCCCAACACTGATGCCACAGTCCTGCCTGGTAGTTGTCGTCCTCTGAAGACAAACAGTAGCACAGGACAGCCAAGACATAGCGAGAACAACCACAGAGGAGGACCAGGAGGAACATGTTCATGCCTCCTACTCCTCCTTTTCTAATCATGAACCACTCACACTGTCTCATCGGTCTCATGTTTTCTTTTTTGTCTATTGCTCTTCTTTCTTTAAAGCAGTTTCAGACTTTTCCCTTTTCTACAACTGTATGTTTAAATGTTAATGATTTATTACACCAGGAGAATTATTAAGCCCTTGAATATTTCTGATTGAACTCAAAACAAATGATTTCTCCAGGATACATCATGGTAATCAATCCATGTTAACCTGTAAAAGCAAACCTCAATTTTGCAGTGGTTTTAGATAAATAGAACGAGCTGGATCTATCCTTTTTGTACCAATGAATGTTTGTGGTACTTTTCAAGAGCAGTTTCATAGCAAATTAACACAAATTGTTCCAAAATGAATTATATTTACTTGTTTTGGCTCAACATGCACACCACCCCTGACCTTCAATACAGTGTGTTTCAGTAAGATATCTTTTTTTTCTCCCAACATGTTTAGTTTTGTTTTTGTTCTCAGGGTGGAAATCGCCGTACACGGAATCCCAAGTGACAGGTGACAAGGTTCAACGTGACCAGGTTACCAGGTGATCAGGTAACCAGGGACCAGGTTACAAGGTGATCAGGTTACCAGGTGATCAGGTTACCAGGTTACCTGGATACCTAGTTTACCAGGTGATCAGGTTACCAGGTGATCAGGTTACCAGGTTACCAGGTGATCAGGATACCTAGTTTACCAGGTTACCAGGTAATCAGGTTACCATGTGATCAGGTTACAAGGGACCAGGTTACCAGGTGATCAGGTTACCAGGCGATCAGGTGACCAGGTGATCAGGTTACCAGGGACCAGGTTACCAGGTGAGCAGGTTACCAGGTTACCTGGTTACCTAGTTTACCAGGTGATCTGGTTACCACATGACCAGGTGATCAAGTTACCAGGTGATCAGGTTACCAGGTGACCAGGTGATCAGGATACCTAGTTTACCAGGTTACCAGGTGATCAGGTTACCAGGTGATCAAGTTACCAGGTGACCAGGTTACCAGGTATCAGGTTACCAGCTGACCAGGTGATCAGGTTACCAGGTGACCAGGTGATCAGGATATCAGGTGATCAGGTTACCAGGCGATCAGGTTACCAGGGACCAGGTGATCAAGTTACCAGGTGATCTGGTTACCAGGTGACCAGGTGATCAAGTTACCAGGTGATCAGGTTACCAGGTGACCAGGTGATCAGGATACCTAGTTTACCAGGTTACCAGGTAATCAGGTAACCAGGTGATCAGGTTACTAGATGATCAGGTTACCAGGTTACCAGGTTATCAAGTTACCAGCTGACCAGGTGATCAGGTTACCAGGTGACCACGTGATCAGGATACCAGGTGATCAGGTTACCAGGCGATCAGGTTACCAGGGACCAAGTTACCAGGTGATCAGGTTACCTGGTTACCTAGTTTACCAGGTGATCAGGTGATCAGGTTTCCAGGTTACCTGGTTACCTAGTTTACCAGGTTACCAGTTGATCAGGTTACCAGGTAACCAGGTTACCAGGTTACCAGGTGATCAAGTTACCAGGTGATCAGGTTACCAGGTGATCCGGTTTCCTGGTTACTAAGTTTACCAGGTTACCAGGTGATCAATTTGCCAGGTGATCAGGTTACCAGGTGACCAGGTGATCAGGTTACCAGGCGATCAGGTTACCAGGGACCAGGTTTCCAGGTGATCAGGTTACCAGGTGACCAGGTGATCAGGATATCTAGTTTACCAGGTTACCAGGTAATCAGGTTACCAGATGATTAAGTTACCAGGTGATCGGGTTACCAGGCGACCAGGTGATCAAGTTACCAGGTGATCAGGTTTCCAGGTGATCAGGTTACCAGGTTACCAGGTGATCAAGTTACCAGGTGATTAGGTTATCAGGTGATCAGGTTTCCTGGTTACTAAGTTTACCAGGTTACCAGGTAATCAGGTTACCAGGTGATTAAGTTACCAGATGATCAGGTTACCAGGTTACCAGGTGATCAATTTGCCAGGTGATCAGGTTACCAGGGACCAAGTTTCCAGCTGACCAGGTGATAAGGTTACCAGGTGATCAGGTTACCAGGCGATCAGGTTACCAGGGACCAGGTTTCCAGGTGATCAGGTGACCAGGTGACCAGGTGATCAGGATATCTAGTTTACCAGGTTACCAGGTAATCAGGTTACCAGGTGATCAAGTTACCAGGTGATCAGGTTACCAGGTGACCAGGTGATCAAGTTACCAGGTGATCAGGTTTCCAGGTGATCAGGTTACCAGGTGACCAGGTCATCAGGATACGAGGTGATCAAGTTACCAGGTGATCAGGTTACCAGGTTACCAGGGACCAGGTTACCAGCTGACCAGGTGATCAGGTTACCAGGTTACCTAGTTTACCAGGTTACCAGGTTACCAGGACTTTACCTGAACTGAGTAAGGTTGTGGAAGGATATCATTTCATCCAGGCTATTACTATTTCTTATATCTAAGCTGGTCTTTTTGGCATTTGTACCTCATCAAACTGTAGGTGTAATTAAAAATTCAATCTGTTAAAATACTGAACCAAAATGCATAATAATTTACCACACATGAACAATCCAAGCAGAGACCGCCAACTCTGTGATTCTTCTGTTTCCCACAGACAGGAGGCTGGGTGGGTTTGACTCTGGTGGCACAAATATCCCTGACTGGAGACCAAGAAGTAGGTGATATGTACCAAGTGGACAGTGACAGGAAAACAGTGTGTTTTTTTTTTGTAGTATCCTTTATTTTAACAAGTGTGCAAACCAGTTTTTGTGTGCTGGAGAGCGTATACAGTATTTAGATGACTGCAAACCTCTGACAAAAGGCCACAATACCACTTTGCTTGGGCCATCTGTAATTGTGTTCTGTCTCTTTCTGTTATTTAGACCAACACTGATCAAAGAAATTTCATGAACACCTCAGGAAATGAGCAGGTATTAGGATTTTACTATATGTGTCCTTTAGACTCCACTGAATACGTGGCTGTAACGTGGCTGATGGGTACCTGCCGGTATTATTCATTAATCATTGTGCCCAGAGGTGGATGAATGCAGTAAGACATGCATGCCTACAGACAGCAACAAGACACAGTCTAATGCCATGGAAACTGGTGAGAAATGTCCAGCGCATTTGGAGCCAAAATCAATGTGATATAAAAACAAAGAGATGTGATTCTGTACCTTTGTTTACCAAAGGCACTATATTTCCAACACTAGGTAACACAGGTGCTCTCCTCCTGTGTTATTATTTATTAATGCTTTAACTGTTTATTTACAGGTGCCGTGTTTCACTAATGGATGCTGCGCGGGTTCGATGACTGGCTTTGGGTGGGATCTGATTGGGGTCTAACGAGACCGGGTTTTAAATCACTAATAATCAGTAAATACACCCTGCATGAGAATCAGGGGCCAGTGAAGGGCATACATACCCTGATAGCTATCAGGTAGAAGAAAAAAGTGAAAAGGAAGGAAGAAATGATGTCAGACGATTTAGGCTTAAAGGGAGCCTGCCGGGCATCGTAACAAAGCCTCTCACACTGTGTCATCGGTCTTAGCACTGGTCTTTCCTGAAGTTCGCTGTGGTAGCAAGGTAAGTATTACTGTTTTATCAAAGGTGTTTAAAATCTGCTCAGCAAAGACACGTTAGATGTTTTGTCTCTATGAAACTCCAACTCACAAAGAAGCAAAAGTTATGATAATAATAACCATCTGCTAAATTCTTTCTAGAGTTTCCTGCACATTTCTGTGCAGGTTGCATCTGTGTGAGCAGTTGTGAAAGGAGGGAACATGAATGCGTCTGCTCCCACTGCTGTGGGACAGGGAAGTAAATCAAGCCCAGATGATGTGTGTTTACCTTCACTAAAACCCCAGGAGGCTGCGTGTAATTGAGCATGAGCAGATCAGAAATAGAAAAGCCATTTCACGCACACACGTGTTTGCTGCTCAGTGACACTTCCAGCCCCCTTGGAGGAGCAGTGTGTAGAAACTAGATAGACATGCAGCATTTGGGACCATATGATCCCTGTGGGACAGGGTACACACGTCTGAGGTGACTCCATGAAGTTCAACGCAGTTGTTTCGTTCAAACTACAGTGTGTGCCGTTATTTAGCCAAAACTGGACATTTCTGAAATGAGCGTGTTGCTCCAAACTGGATAATTCTCCCTCTCTTTAGTTCATTAAAAAAGAGGCCGCAGCTTTTTGTCCTTTACGTGCACAACTTACTCTGCTCACAAAATCCAACATTCACTGCTCACTAACGGATCAATCGGTTGTATCTGAAGACGTGCCATTTTTATAAAGGTTTTTTTTCTAAGCTGACACGCTTCGGAGGTGTCTGTGCATGCTGTGTACTGCAGAGATCCAGTACAACCTTTTCAACAAGCACTTTAACTGCTCTGTTCCAAACAACCACTTTTAGAGGGTTTGTCAGTCTACTGACTGCTAGGGTCCAGATCCAGACCTGCAGGTCCTGCACTGACCACTGGATCCAGACCTGCAGGTCCTGCACTGACCACTGGATCCAGACCTGCAGGTCCTGCACTGACCAATGGATCCAGACCTGGAGGTTCTCTACTGACTGCTAGGGTCCAGATCTAGACCTGCAGGTCCTGCACTGACCACTGGATCCAGACCTGCAGGTCCTGCACTGACCACTGGATCCAGACCTGGAGGTTCTCTACTGACTACTAGGGTCCAGATCCAGACCTGCAGGTCCTGCACTGACCACTGGAACCAGACCTGTAGGTTCTCTACTGACTGCTAGGGTCCAGATCCAGACCTGCAGGTCCTGCACTGACCACTGGATCCAGACCTGGAGGTTCTCTACTGACTGCTAGGGTCCAGATCTAGACCTGCAGGTCCTGCACTGACCACTGGATCCAGACCTGAAGGTCCTGCACTGACCACTGGATCCAGACCTGCAGGTTCTCTACTGACTGCTAGGGTCCACATCCAGACCTGCAGGTCCTCAACTGACCACTGGGGTCCACATCCAGAACTGCAGGTCCTATACTGACCACTGGGGTCCACATCCAGACCTGCAGGTCCTGCACTGACCACTGGATCCAGACCTGCAGGTCCTGCACTGACCACTGGATCCAGACCTGCGGGTTCTCTACTGACTGCTAGGGTCAAGATCCAGACCTGCAGGTCCTGCACAGACCACTGGATCCAGACCTGGAGGGATCTACTGACTGCTAGGGTCCAGATCTAGACCTGCAGGTCCTGCACTGACCACTGGATCCAGACCTGCAGGTCCTGCACTGACCACTGGATCCAGACCTGGAGGTTCTCTACTGACTGCTAGGGTCCAGATCCAGACCTGCAGGTCCTGCACTGACCACTGGATCCAGACCTGCAGGTTCTCTACTGACTGCTAGGGTCCAGATCCAGACCTGCAGGTCCTGCACTGACCACTGGATCCAGACCTGGAGGTTCTCTACTGACTGCTAGGGTCCAGATCCAGACCTGCAGGTCCTGCACTGACCACTGGATCCAGACCTGGAGGTTCTCTACTGACTGCTAGGGTCCAGTTCTAGACCTGCAGGTCCTGCACTGACCACTGGATCCAGACCTGCAGGTCCTGCACTGACCAATGGATCCAGACCTGGAGGTTCTCTACTGACTGCTAGGGTCCAGATCTAGACCTGCAGGTCCTGCACTGACCACTGGATCCAGACCTGCAGGTCCTGCACTGACCACTGGATCCAGACCTGGAGGTTCTCTACTGACTACTAGGGTCCAGATCCAGACCTGCAGGTCCTGCACTGACCACTGGAACCAGACCTGCAGGTTCTCTACTGACTGCTAGGGTCCAGATCCAGACCTGCAGGTCCTGCACTGACCACTGGATCCAGACCTGGAGGTTCTCTACTGACTGCTAGGGTCCAGATCTAGACCTGCAGGTCCTGCACTGACCACTGGATCCAGACCTGCAGGTCCTGCACTGACCACTGGATCCAGACCTGGAGGTTCTCTACTGACTACTAGGGTCCAGATCCAGACCTGCAGGTCCTGCACTGACCACTGGAACCAGACCTGCAGGTTCTCTACTGACTGCTAGGGTCCAGATCCAGACCTGCAGGTCCTGCACTGACCACTGGATCCAGACCTGGAGGTTCTCTACTGACTGCTAGGGTCCAGATCCAGACCTGCAGGTCCGGCACTGACCACTGGATCCAGACCTGCAGGTCCTGCACTGACCACTGGATCCAGACCTGCGGGTTCTCTACTGACTGCTAGGGTCCAGATCCAGACCTGCAGGTCCTGCACAGACCACTGGATCCAGACCTGGAGGTTCTCTACTGACTGCTAGGGTCCAGATCTAGACCTGCAGGTCCTGCACTGACCACTGGATCCAGACCTGGAGGTTCTCTACTGACTGCTAGGGTCCAGATCCAGACCTGCAGGTCCTGCACTGACCACTGGATCCAGACCTGCAGGTTCTCTACTGACTGCTAGGGTCCAGATCCAGACCTGCAGGTCCTGCACTGACCACTGGATCCAGACCTGGAGGTTCTCTACTGACTGCTAGGGTCCAGATCCAGACCTGCAGGTCCTGCACTGACCACTGGATCCAGACCTGGAGGTTCTCTACTGACTGCTAGGGTCCAGATCCAGACCTGCAGGTCCTGCACTGACCACTGGATCCAGACCTGCAGGTCCTGCACTGACCAATGGATCCAGACCTGGAGGTTCTCTACTGACTGCTAGGGTCCAGATCCAGACCTGCAGGTCCTGCACTGACCACTGGATCCAGACCTGGAGGTCCTGCACTGACCACTGGATCCAGACCTGGAGGTTCTCTACTGACTACTAGGATCCAGATCCAGACCTGCAGGTCCTGCACTGACCACTGGAACCAGACCTGCAGGTTCTCTACTGACTGCTAGGGTCCAGATCCAGACCTGCAGGTCCTGCACTGACCACTGGATCCAGACCTGGAGGTTCTCTACTGACTGCTAGGGTCCAGATCCAGACCTGCAGGTCCTGCACTGACCACTGGATCCAGACCTGCAGGTCCTGCACTGACCACTGGATCCAGACCTGCGGATTCTCTACTGACTGCTAGGGTCCAGATCCAGACCTGCAGGTCCTGCACAGACCACTGGATCCAGACCTGGAGGTTCTCTACTGACTGCTAGGGTCCAGATCTAGACCTGCAGGTCCTGCACTGACCACTGGATCCAGACCTGCAGGTCCTGCACTGACCACTGGATCCAGACCTGCAGGTTCTCTACTGACTGCTAGGGTCCAGATCCAGACCTGCAGGTCCTGCACTGACCACTGGATCCAGACCTGGAGGTTCTCTACTGACTGCTAGGGTCCAGATCCAGACCTGCAGGTCCTGCACTGACCACTGGATCCAGACCTGGAGGTTCTCTACTCACTGCTAGGGTCCAGATCTAGACCTGCAGGTCCTGCACTGACCACTGGATCCAGACCTGCAGGTCCTGCACTGACCAATGGATCCAGACCTGGAGGTTCTCTACTGACTGCTAGGGTCCAGATCTAGACCTGCAGGTCCTGCACTGACCACTGGATCCAGACCTGCAGGTCCTGCACTGACCACTGGATCCAGACCTGGAGGTTCTCTACTGACTACTAGGGTCCAGATCCAGACCTGCAGGTCCTGCACTGACCACTGGAACCAGACCTGCAGGTTCTCTACTGACTGCTAGGGTCCAGATCCAGACCTGCAGGTCCTGCACTGACCACTGGATCCAGACCTGGAGGTTCTCTACTGACTGCTAGGGTCCAGATCTAGACCTGCAGGTCCTGCACTGACCACTGGATCCAGACCTGAAGGTCCTGCACTGACCACTGGATCCAGACCTGCAGGTTCTCTACTGACTGCTAGGGTCCAGATCCAGACCTGCAGGTCCTGCACTGACCACTGGATCCAGACCTGGAGGTTCTCTACTGACTGCTAGGGTCCAGATCCAGACCTGCAGGTCCTGCACTGACCACTGGATCCAGACCTGCAGGTCCTGCACTGACCACTGGATCCAGACCTGCGGGTTCTCTACTGACTGCTAGGGTCAAGATCCAGACCTGCAGGTCCTGCACTGACCACTGGATCCAGACCTGGAGGTTCTCTACTGACTGCTAGGGTCCAGATCCAGACCTGCAGGTCCTGCACTGACCACTGGATCCAGACCTGCAGGTTCTCTACTGACTGCTAGGGTCCAGATCCAGACCTGCAGGTCCTGCACTGACCACTGGATCCAGACCTGGAGGTTCTCTACTGACTGCTAGGGTCCAGATCCAGACCTGCAGGTCCTGCACTGACCACTGGATCCAGACCTGGAGGTTCTCTACTGACTGCTAGGGTCCAGATCTAGACCTGCAGGTCCTGCACTGACCACTGGATCCAGACCTGCAGGTCCTGCACTGACCAATGGATCCAGACCTGGAGGTTCTCTACTGACTGCTAGGGTCCAGATCTAGACCTGCAGGTCCTGCACTGACCACTGGATCCAGACCTGCAGGTCCTGCACTGACCACTGGATCCAGACCTGGAGGTTCTCTACTGACTACTAGGGTCCAGATCCAGACCTGCAGGTCCTGCACTGACCACTGGAACCAGACCTGCAGGTTCTCTACTGACTGCTAGGGTCCAGATCCAGACCTGCAGGTCCTGCACTGACCACTGGATGCAGACCTGCAGGTCCTCTATTGATCCTAGCGGTCAGTAGAGGACCTGTTGGACTGTTTGCGTGTTTTCATGCAGGACAGCGGTCCTCTTGGACCTCAACTGGAAAACACTGTTTACGCAAATGACAACGGGTCTTACAGCCCATAGAGGTTTAACACAAGGTGTTCACACACCAATAATAAAACAACCCCACATCATGAACACACTATTGCTACTGTTTTTGGATTTAGGCAATAACTCTTTTATTATGGTTAGACAGAAAAAATCCATAACAGTAATTTTGCTGTAATGTCACTGGCACGTTAACAGGTGCTGTTTTCACTCTTCACACACAGCTGTTGTCTGGACCTCTAGAAGATGTTTGTTAAGAGTGCTCACTCCTCCTTCTTTAAAGATTACAAACAAAATGTAACCTGGAACTTTATGAGCTTGGGTTCGAGCCTTGATGGTTTGATCAGTGGGTCGGCTCGTCTCCACAGTCAAAAGTCTTGTGAGGCGTTCAAGGGAAGTTGGCATCAAATAAAGTGATTCAAGACTAACAACCACTGAACAGTGAGGGTCAGTGTTGCAGAGGGGGAGGGCCTTCATGTATGCCAGGTTGTTGCATATCTGGTTGCATAGTTGTGAGTATGTAAAGCTGGTGGATGCAGTGTGATACTCGTGGCTCCAGCTGTTTGACCTCCACAGTTTTAGGCCAGTATTTCAATGTTGAGTCTGATCAGTTTACCGATCATCAACATGCCAGCGCTGAGCAGTGCAGCATCTCTCTGTATGTTTTTGTGCATCTGAAAATATGCCTTTCTTTGTGTGTGTGTGTGTGTGTGTGTGGGGGGGGTATGCTTCTGTCAGTCTGTGCATGATGATGGCATCCCTGTAGTCGCAGCTCCCCTGCTCTTGTAACGTACCCGTGTAATGGTGTAATGAAAATTCATGATGAGAGCATGTTAACTGCATTAGCTGGTCTCCTGAGTTCCAGCACATGAATAAAACGAAAAGGGGAAAAAAAAACAGGAAAACTCATTTTGATGCCTAATTATTTTTGGACTTGACAGCCTGGCAGCAGCTTGGCCTGCGTATGTATGCATCAGTGTGTGTGTGTGTGTGTGTGTGTGTGTGTAGGTCATCAGTGGTGCTGAGTAGATGCACAGCGGTAAGAAGGGCCCTTCATTAGGGCCAATAATGAGTACATCCACCCCAGATACAACAGCATGGGAACCTTTGTACCGTTGTTTTGTTCCATCACCTTGAGAAACGAGTCAACACGTTTTACAAGGCTCCAGTACCTGCATTTCTTTTCTCTAAATATGTAACAGGGGCAGAGCGCGCCTTAGTCGACACGCTTTTCTTCCGTGATGTTTGCATACACATTTGTTGTGAAGGAATCATTATCATGTGAATATGGTGCCGGAGAAGCAAAAATCCACCGTGTTGGAATAATTGCACCATTGTGTAAACGGATTCCTTTTGACTTTTGTGAGTTACATTATTTGAAATGTACACACTAATTTAGCACTTTTACGTGTTACAGCGTGGAGGACGGGCGTCCCGCCTCCGTCTGGAGGGTCTGCTGGTCACGCCCATGACCCCGCTGGTGGGGACTGAAGCAAATCAATGAGTTTCAGGTAATTTGTTGATTTACATAGTTGCATTTCTTTTCAGAAAAAAGCATTATATTTATAAAACTTTATGAATTAGGCACATTTGGCTTGTATAGAACGTTCTGTAAAGTGCTGTGAGATGACCATATATGGTTAAAAAAAAGAAAGAAAGAAAAAGATCAGATTTTTCTATCTCAGTTAAAGGTGAGGCTGAGGACTTAATGGGGAACTACAACTTGAACCTCAGCTATGTATTTGTTGTGCTTCCTGACATGGATTCCTGTTCCCACTCATGTTAACTCTGTGGTGGAGTCACATGTTGTCCTCGGCTTGTTTCACTCACTAAACTCTCCTGAAATCTGAAGTTTGTTTGATTTTGTGGGCAACGTCTCAGAGAGAGATCCAAAAAGGCAGACTGGTGAATATAATCGCTCTGGAGAACTGGGAGAACATGTTTCAATAAAGAAACAACTTGTGTCTGTACTGTTGTGGGAAGGCAAATGTCTTTAATGGAGCTGATATTCAGCCAACAAAAGTTTTCCTACCTTAGATAATCAGATGCACCTGTGTGGACAGATGACTGCTCGTGTAATCAACCCCGGGGGACCGAACAAATCCTTCCTGTCCATGATGGAGACACGCTCCAGTGCAACGGATGCAACGCAGGATTCCCCAAATCACAATCTGCAAGGATTAGACGTGCAATGAACGAGAAGCAGGGCATCCGGATCGCTTTTATTGGTTTATGATTGCCCTTATCCTAACCACATTAACCTCCTGATTACTTGAAAGGACATTATTAGTTGCTTCCATTAGAGCAAAAAGGAAAGAGCAGCAAATAGAGGCTAACGGGCAATCATGCCCACCAGCCCATGAACACAGTTCAAGGCCAAGGACACAAAGACTGAGACAGCACAGCAGACATGAAAAGGAGGAGAGAGGGAGGAAGAGGAGCGGTGGTGGGGGGAGGGGCGGTTCGATCAGCGATTAAAGTGCAATTGTGCAATTTCATTCCTGTTCCAGCACAATGAGGAATGAGATTAAGCTCAATTTGGACCTGTTCAAGAGATCTCCTCACCTCTTTTTAAGGTGCACCGTGCAGCACACACAGGCGCTCGCACGCAGGCACACACACACCTACACACCCCTGGAGCCCCTCGCCATGTCAGCGCCCCTCCAGGGAAATCAGGCGTCTGGAGACAGGTCAGCCCTCGCCCATGTATATATTCATGGGCTTAATCTGGCATCATTTCTCTCTGCTGCCGGAAAAAGAAATGTATTTAATTTACACAACCCCTATTTGGCCCACTCACCGAGGAGAAATACATAAGGAAAGTAGGCCCACAGTCAAGGCTTCACCCATGCAACATACACCGGTTTGTAAGTGTGAGTGCACATATTAAAGTCTGTGCATGTTTGTCAGCGTGCAAAGCAGTTTTATTTCCCTGAATAACAGATGAATAACATCTTCCAGACCTGTACTGTACATCCAAACAGTGGCAGCTGTGCTCGTCTGTTTGAATGGGAGGATGGGAGTTGTACCCAGCAGATGCTGTGTGTGTATTAAACAGATTAATTATTAAAAGATGCTTGACAGATGAAAAGTGGGTCCTCGGGCTATAAAGGAAAATGTTTATTCTTCTGCCATAGACTGTAGTACACTTAGCTGGTGCTCTCCACTTCTCCTGCGTCTCAGTGAAGAGAGTAAACACTTTCTGTGCTCTGTGGCTGGAATCACATCCATAATCATCTGAAACGGCCGCCTGGGACAGAGCTTCAAATATGGATGTGTGTTCAGTGATTGGGGTAAAATCTGATTAGGTTCGGTTCCAGTATGTACATGTGTGTGTGTTTGCATGGGGTCAAGTGGCCCGAGGACACCAGCTGGACATTTAATCAGAGTCACATGACCTTTCTTTCCCTGCGTCTTCCATCCTTCGGTCATTTAGAGTTGCTACGACACCGAAAATCCTTGACTGTAATTGTGGCAGATATGGAGAGCTGCCGTTTGGTTGTTATGTTTGCCAGTTTTCCACAGTGTCCGCAAAGATGTTCATGTCTAAGAAGACGTACCAGAAGAAGAGTACCAGTCACTCTCATGCTTGATCAGGCTGCCAAGTTTAACACGCGGCTCCAGGACTGAAACCATTCAGCCTGAGTTTCAGTCCACACGGGCGGGTTTAGTCTTCATGTACAATTTGCTGTTTAAAATAATTCATTTTTAAAAGGTGTGGGAGCATGTGAATTATTTCATGGTCTTTCTTTACTCGTAATGGCTTTATTGGAAACCCGGCATGGTTGCAGGGTCCAAACAACAGAAAGGGATTCTGGGAGTCAAATAATAAGAAAAAGGTATCTGCTGCCTTTGTTCTTGTTCCAGGTCAGCTGGTGGAAACGCAAAAGTACCCCTTTTCTTTTTTTAATATAAGTGTACGTCTTTTTTTTAATTAAATCTGTACAGCCTGGGAAGTGCCAGCGCGGTGTCTTAGTGGTCAGCACTGTTGCCTCGCAGCAAGAAGGTTCCTGGTCCAACACCCGGGCCCGGCGGGAGTCTGTCTGTGTGGAGATGGCTAGCGGTCCCCCCCCAGTCCAAAAACATGCCAGTGGAGGGGAAGTGTGTTGTATAAATAAACACAGTTTTACTGTTGTTTGGTTTTAAGAACCAGAATTATTTGGATAGGCAAAGAAAAGGATAATGATTTGAGTTACAAAATACTATTTCACAGCATTGCTCAAGTGCTGTGGATTATTATGCAGCAACCGACAGTTTTCACTGTTTACCCACATAAAATGGAAAACTGCTGCCCTTTGCTCATTTGCAATCCCAAGAAGTCCTGACAGAACAGCAGGCTGTGGGAGCATGCTCATACAGCGTTTAACGGGTATGAACACAAATCCAGGCTTTAATACTTTCTTTTTCTAAAAACCAGAGGTGTGATGAGAGGAAGCTTTAAGGACTGCGGGCACCACTTACAGTGACAAACATAATGTTCTGCAGTCAAATGTAAAAGATTTGCCACTTTTCTACCTGAAACTCCAGCTTTTCCTTTCCATTCATCTGCAGCGTTCCAGCTCCAGTTGACTTTGTCAGAGCTCATTTAACACATTAAATCAGACGTTAAATTTCTATAGTACATTGAATAAGCCGAAAATAATGTGACAACTGAAAAGAGACATTTTCACTCAACAGCCAGTTAAGAAAAACAGACCAGCCAGAATTTTCTCATTGTGATTTCCAACTTTTTGCATATTGTCATCACTTTATTGAGCCAATTAAAAGACTAATCCGAAAATAGAAAAACAAAAATCATTAGTCTGAGTCGTGGTTTGCCTTTCTGATTTAGACAACAAGAGTTCAGCGGATTGACTGAGAGCCCCTGGAGAGGAGGACAGGATGGGGGGATGTTTGCAGTCAGACACATCTGTCCGCGGCGCCAGGAGGAGGGAGAGCCGGAGACCACCTGCTCATGCCGTTTCTCCAGTTCTGGCTCCATGTAAATAGGTGACAAATTATTCAGTCTAGGATCTGAGCATCTAAGCTTCTTCTGAAGGTGGAGGCCAAGAAAAATGGACCAGTTAACCGCCCAGCTTCCCCTTTCTGCCCTAACAAATAATCTCACATAAACATTCACACAACATTAAACCTTCCTCCATCCCCCGTATTACACATACAGCCATATACACTCAGACACGGGTTGCTGGGCCCCCTGTTGCCTCATCTGTCAGCCCCTGCAACCAAATACACACTCCCAGGGGAGAGGGTCTCAGATGCAGATCATGGGCGGCTCAGGGATTAGCATCCCCCCACGGTGACCTACAGGTGTAGCCCCGGGTTGCAGCACAGACTTATCTTCCTGAGCATCGCAGGCCGTTGACCCCTGGCCCTCGCCACAAACACCTCACAGGAGAAACAGCGAGGGAGGATGGGGCGGGGGGGCTTTGGCACTAAGGTTGGATGGAGTGCAGTGAGATTCAGAAAGCAAATAAGACGTCATGTCACCATACAGCGAGATCTCTGCTGCATTAAACACATGTGGATGAAGGCTCACAGACTTTTCCTGTGCGCCTGGAATTTACAATTTCTGGTACTAAACTACATTTTCTTTCACGTGTTTACAGTATGACTAGTATACAACTAAGCTTTAATTTATTACTTATGAAGAAAGTATTAAGTCATTTAAACCATAGAAACACTAAACCTTTCTGTTGTTAGGTCATAAAAATGTTGTTTAATTGATCTATTTAGTAATAATGCAGCTTATAATGTTGACAATAATAGGTAAATTCTTCATGTGTTACACATTTACATAAACAAGCTCATGTACACATCTAGGTGTGTGTGTGTGTTTGCATGTACTGTCTGGACTGTCCTCTCGCCTCTCCTCTTCACGCTGTCCACCTCAGACTTCCAGGACACGTGGGCGTCCTGTCATCTGCAGAAATACTGTGATTACTCTGCAGTTGACGAAAGTATCAGTGATGTACAAGAGACTGAGTACAGAGAACTGCTGGACCATTTTGTGGCCTGTACACACACACACACACACACACACACACACACACACACACACACACACATATATATATATATATATATATATATATATATATATATATATATATATATATATATATATATATATATATATATATATATATATATATATATATATATATATATATATAATTCAGTGAAGGTAAATAAGAGCAGTGCACCAGTGACAGCTTTTGGTGATTTATGACCATTAAACAGAAGATAAATCGAACTGTGACATTATACATGATTCAACGAGACAAAAAAAACATTGACAAATGTGCTTCAACAACACAACTAACGAGATAGATAGATAGATAGATAGATAGATAGATAGATAGATAGATAGATAGATAGATAGATAGATAGATAGATAGATAGATAGATAGATAGATAGATAGATAGATAGATAGATAGATAGATAGATAGATAGATAGATAGATAGATAGATAGATAGATAGATAGATAGATAGATAGATAGATAGATAGATAGATAGATAGATAGATAGATAGATAGATAGATAGATAGATAGATAGATAGATAGATAGATAGATAGATAGATAGATAGATAGATAGATAGATAGATAGATAGATAGATAGCAGTTTCTTTCTGCTTGTGCTCCCTGTCCTTGTCTTTCATTCAGTTTTACAGTGACTGTTTTCTTTTCCAACTTGCCTGTACGTTAACACATTTCTGGATTCATGCAAGACAAAAAAATGGTTTGATAAACATACAAAGTCAAAACCAAGTGAAGATCGAGGAAGACAGGCAAAGGGCCTTTGGTGGTTGACGCTGGTGTTTTGTTCGGAGTAATATCATTTGAACCTGGCTTGTGTTGTTGCCTCCCGTTGGACTCGCCTCATTCTGTTGACATTTTGCTGTTATTTGTACACAGCAAAGCGGTCCATTTTCCCTGCATCAAAAGTACTTTTACATGCGTGTGTCAGGATGTCTTTGGTGCTTACCTTCAGCTCCTGTCAGAGAGCGATCGCAGGGCCTGTGCTCAGGAGCAGAGGGGGGAAGGCTGCTTTGTGCCCTAAGCGTTTTTAGTGAAGGCGAGAACTGGCTCAAAGGCTGTCAGCACACGTAAACACACATCAACTTACACACACACACACACACACACACACACACACACACACACACACACACACACACACACAAACTAGCGTTTTGCTATCAGCTGCACTCCCAGTAAGAGATAAGTGAACTCAAATTCCTAATGCGTACATACACACAAATACACACGCCACCCTCATTACACAGGTTCCTCGCCTGTGTTTGCTTTGTCAAAGGCCTTAGAAGCTTGAAGGTGGTGAACGAAGCGCCGATCAAAGGATGTACAGTTAGGACTTCGGTCTCATCAAAGGACAACAACCCGCAGTGTGAAACAACGCATCAGCAGCAAGAGCTGACTTACAAATGATGTTGTCATCTTTCAGCTAAGAGAATTATGAAAAGATGTTCACAGGTCTTCTTGTGTCCCACAAAATATCCAACAAATGTAAAATGCAATCTGGTGCTCTAAACGGGGTTTTTAGATTTAAATATTTCCGTTGAGAGGACAGCAGGGTCAAACTGGAGCTGTGAGCCTAACACGATGAAAATGTCTTTCTTTTTGGCTTCTGGAAGATTGTAACCTCGACCACTATCAGTAAGCTGAAACAGAATGAAATGATCAAAAGAAAAGCAAGAGGCATGAATCAGTTTAGCTTCCGTAAAGTCTGAGAGAATAAACGGTAAACTATCCTAAAAATGTCTTCCACTGCCACACATGTTGGTTCAAAGTTCATGTCTGACTGCTGCTAACTTCATGCTTTTGTTTATTTTATTTATTTTTAAGAAGATATCTTATGTTTGTCGTTAGTTTGTCTCTCGCCTCTCCCTTAACCCATCTACCGGCTGAGGCAGATGGAGTCTCATTCCAAGTCTTGTTCTGCTGGAAGACTTTCCCTGGTGGAGGTCTCTACCCAAGCCTGGTTCTGGTGGAGGTCTCTACCCAAGCCTGGTTCTGGTGGCATTCGCCACCCAAGCCCGGTTCTGGTGGAGGTCTCTACCCAAGCCTGGTTCTGGTGGCATTCGCCACCCAAGCCCGGTTCTGGTGGAGGTCTCTACCCAAGCCTGGTTCTGGTGGCATTCGCCACCCAAGCCCGGTTCTGGTGGAGGTCTCTACCTAAGCCTGGTTCTGGTGGCATTCGCCACCCAAGCCCGGTTCTGGTGGAGGTCTCTACCCAAGCCTGGTTCTGGTGGAGGTCTCTGCCCAAGCCTGGTTCTGGTGGCATTCGCCACCCAAGCCTGGTTCTGGTGGAGGTCTCTACCCAAGCCTGGTTCTGGTGGCATTCGCCACCCAAGCCTGGTTCTGGTGGAGGTCTCTAGCCGAGTCTGGTTCTGGTGGCATTCGCTACCCAAGTCCGGTTCTGGTAGAGGTCTATACCTGAATCTGGTTCTTCTGGAGGTCCCTTCCTATGTCTGGATCTGGTTGAGGTCTCTACCCGAGTCTGGTTCTTCTGGAGGTCTATACCCAATCTGTGTTCTCCTTGAGGTCTCTACCAAAGCCTGGTTCTGGTGGATGTCTATACCTGAGTCTTTACCCGCATCTTGCTCTGGTGGAGGTCACTACCTGAGACTGGTTCTTCTAGAGGTCTCTTCCTGTATCTGATTTTGGTGGAGGTCTCTATCAAAGCCTGGTTCTGCTGGAGTTCTCTAAACAAGCCATGTTCTGCTGGAAGTCTATACCTGAGTCTGGCTCTGGCGGTCTCTATCCAAGCCTGTTTCGGCTAGATGTATACTCACAAGTCCAGTTCTATTGGAGGTCTCTACCCAAGTCTGGTTCTGGTGTGGGTTTCTACCTGTGTCTGGTTCTGGAGGAGGTCTTTGCCACAACTTGTTCTGCTGGTGGTCTCCACCCACGTTTGGTTCTGGTGGAGGCCTTTGCCACAACTTGTTCTGCTGGTGGTCTCCACCCACGTTTGGTTCTGGTGGAGGCCTTTGCCACGACTTGTTCTGCTGGTGGTCTCCACCCACGTTTGGTTCTGGTGGAGGTCTCCACCCACATGTCTTCTGTTCCATGGCAGGTCTCTTCACTGTCACTTGCTATGTTTTGCGTGCTCTGGACAGGGAAATTAATCAAAGAAAAGATGAAAAAGTTTGACAGGTGCTGTGATCTTTTTTCCTTTGTTTGCATTGGTCTGTTTACAGCAGCAGGTTTTAGGGGTGGAGTTTACCGTTCAATGTCTGTTTAAAAGATTAAATCATTTGGGATTTTGGCAACTCCAGAAGTAATAGTATTGTGTCATATTGTATCAACATTTTTGAACCTGTGGCCACATCAGAAACCCAAATATATCATTCATGCACAGAAATGTGTTTCTTCTTCATTATAGATAAGTTCCAATAAGGAATCGCCAGTACACTATCAGACACATGCCCAACAGTACGTTTGAAAACTCAGAACGTAATTTACCTTCCTCAATGCAAGTAGCATGTGGAATTTGGGATTCCAGCCATCTCTTCCTTGCAGATGACAGCAGCGTACCCCTGGTATGTTTGTGGCTGCCGAGCTCTAAGCAGTCCTGGCATCCTTCAGACAGGCCAGACTGGTGGTTGTTGTTGTGCTCAGTCTTTGGCTGCAGGCTATAAGCAGAACACAGACAGCCAGCCTGATCCCTCACAAGGGTGCAGTGCTAAAGGTGTTGAGCCCAATACTTCCGTCTGAGTATATTAGCAGGGAAAGATGTGCTGAGCAAAGAGAGGAAGAGAAACGGAGAAGAGGAGCCGAGGAGCCGAGGAGCCGAGGAGCCGAGGAGCCGAGGAGCCGAGGAGCCCAGGAAGAGAGCTCTGGCATGAATAAGTATACGCTAGTTCACGGGGATAAAAAAGAGCCGGAAAGTGATTAAATACAAAACGAACCTATAGTTACTAAAACTCTGGATCACAGCATCACTTTATCTGGTTTCTTTTCGTGTGCCTCATTTGATGCTTTTGTTTATGGTGTCCAAAGTGGATTACCACAAACTTTTCAACAGAAAGGGCCATTGATGGCTGCGTTTGGGTTTCCGCTGAGTCACTCATGACTCAGCCATCGTCTGTCGTCTTCCTTTAATCAGGAACAGAGATGTCGGAGCGTTGTGTGCAGTGAGGTATCCTCAGGAGTGACCTAGCAACTAGGTTTATTCTTATCTTGGCATTTAAGTGACAACCATGACAAAACATAAAGCCTTACATGTTACTCCAGTTGCATCAATAAATACAATTAACAGGCGCATTTTAGAAAAGAACTTAAAGTACTTCAGTACTGCTGCAAACTAACCTTTGAAGTCCTTCTCATGTGTGGTTATGATTTCGTCCGTCTCCAGCTGATTGGTGTACTGTAGCCCTCGTTGGTCCAGATCCGTCAGTGTTCGTCCCGCTGTGGACCAGCCCCCTGCAGGCCTGACTTTGGGGCCATTAAGCTCAGACAGACTGAGGCCTCGACAGCGCAGAACTGTTCATGTATGCGGTTTTAATTGAGTGATAATGAAGAGAGCTTGTCCAAGATTAGGTTAACAGGAGTGTATTAATTTGAATAGGGCCCTCTGGATTATCTTTAGCTCTGGAGTCTCTCTAAAAACAGGCTGCTGTGCTGTCCACGAAGGGAGCGAGAGTGCATGGCATTTCTCCATGGACCATAAGGCAGCATAAGGGTCATTAGCATGAGATTCAGACCCAGTTTCCCTGTGAATGCGTCATGGATCCAGCATAGTTTTTCCACCTTGACACTAACATTGACAGGCTAAAGTGCAAAAGGTACCATTTGAGGAGAACAGCTAATAACCAGAGGGGGAAGATAAAAATCTATATCACTCAATTATGAAGTAGATTTCTATATTTCTTTCTTTTTCCTACTCCGTCTGTCCATCTCCCTTTCTCTCTCAATCCCCCACCATTGTTGTTATCAAATGATACAGTTGCTCAAGCGCAGCGTTTGAATCCTAAGGACCTCTGGGAGCGGATTTGTCTCCACCAAGCCCCTTCTAACGGGGATTAAGAGGATTAAAAACCATAAAATGACCCCAGCTCCAAGTCCCCAGAGCCAGCCCCAGCTTGTCTCAGCCAACCTAGCCAGGAATAGAGGCCTGGCTGCAGGCCTTCTTTACCAACAGCCCTTAAAAAAGCTCCCTGTTAGCATGACAAAGGAGAGAGCTGTCTCCTGATCCGGCGAGGAGGCAGTACAGCGGAGTGGCTGCTTTCTCTCCTGCTCATTTTCATGGAGACAAACAGCATTACACTTGGCAGTGACATTGTTCTAAACTCCAACATGGAGCCCCTCTTTCTCTGTGGAGCTCAAGGTGTCATATTAATTATTTAAATCTGATGTGGATTTCCAGCAAAGGATCTCTCCAAGGCCTTACCCGCAGCCAGAAGGTCTGGGATCTGCATTTGTTTGGTTAATTAGACCTGAAACTAAGCTTTGATCTCAACTAAAATTGGAAAAAAGGGAAACTTCCAAAGTGAATTATTTCAGCCTGATCCTATTTTTTTCATAGCTCTTTCTTTCTGATTTTCATCATTTTTCTAGTATTTTCTAGAACACAAACGAGTGCTTGTCATGCTGTGTGAGATACATCTGGAGCATTCAGTGACTGAGACGGTGGTTTGGGATTTTGAACTTAACCAGCTTCATAAGGTCAGTGATGAAGATAATTGAAGGCCACTTTAATCCACTCAGGAGGCATGACAGAACCATTTACTCACGTCGTCTCAAAGCAAAGGTACAGTTGGACTCAGATGAAAGGAAACAAAATACAGGAGAAGGCGGACAGAACAGGACTGTGGCGGCTGGGGGGGCTTTCTCTCACAATGTCATTAAAATGTGCTAGTAGACAAGAGCAAACCAGATCTGTGCAAATGTAAAAAAGCATGGTACCAAACATACTTGTTCAAGCACGATAATAATGCAGCAATAAACCTTTCTGAGCTGCTCAGTGAGATTTTCAGCTCCAGATCATTTGAATTTAAGAGGCTGATAGAAATCTGAGGTCAAGAGAAATCCCACAGGCACTTTTATTCAAGCTCCACTAATGAAGAAGCCTGGCAGACGTAAAATATATATCACGGGGTTGTGGAGCATCTCAGTTACTGGTTGGGTTTAAATTCTATCAGATATGTTTAGTTACATGGATGTAAGGACGGGTCACATGGGGAGTGAGTGTGAGAGACGGGACAGTCACTAAGACACGCATTAAGCTCCCTGCTGTCACTGTCACAGATATATCTTCAGACAGCCCTCTCCACTGGATTCCATGTCTTTCCTCTTTGAACGGCCAAGTTGACAAGTTTATGCATAATTGAGACTTGTATTACGAAAAGTAGAATGAAGGGATCATTTCTTTCTTTGATTGTGAAAGGAGGATGAGTCTGGATGAAGAATGCTGGAAGACAGAGGAGTTGAGGGTGCGGTCGGCAGCTTCTCCCCAGGTCCAGATGATCAGATGAAGAGAAGGTGAGTTGATGGTGACACACATACGTCTACATTCATGTGGAAAAGACAGTGGGACTTTTTTCATTTCTTAGGTTTTATATGTCGAGACATATTTTTTTTTTAATTCTGGTTCTTACCAGTTTTTAAAATTAAGGAACAAAAACCTTGAATTTACACCACCGTATCCCATTGTGTCATTATTTATTTGACAAAGACTATTTTAGAAGCTGTGCATGAAAAACTAATTACAGCCACGATTCAACAGCTGGTAGAAACACGTAGCAGCGACACGGTCTGTTGTTCTCAGATTCAGCGTGAGGACCTTTGGTCCCCTCTCCCTCAGAAACACTTGCTCGGCTCATGGAGGTTTGCTGGAACTTGCTTATGGAGACCTCTCACTTGTTCTTTTGTAGATTTGCTGCTGTGCTTATTGTCACCCATGTTTCTTCACCTAGCTTTAGTTATCACTCAGATGGCCTAACACATATATCTAAAATGTTTAGAGATGCCATCCATCCATTTTCTATAACCGCTTTATCCTTTGCAGGGTCACGGGGGTCTGCCAGAGTTTATCCCGGCTCATTACAGGCGAGAGGCGGGGGTCTACTTGGACAGGTCACCAGTCCATCACAGGGCCACATACAGAGACAGAAAACCACATACACTCACACTCACACCTACAGGCAATTTAGAATAACCAATCAAGCTAGTATGCATGTTTGTGGACTGTGGGAGGAAGCCGGAGTACCCCGAGGAAACCCTCGCAAGCACGGGGAGAACATGCAAACTCCACACAGAAAGACGGGAACCTTCTTGCTGCCATATTTGCAGCTAATAGCTGTTAGCTGTGTGCTTGAAAGTATTTTGGACATATCCTGTGACCTCCAGCAACCTCCCTTTACTATGAGGTTATGAATTCCTGTTTGTGGGAGGCCTTTAAAGTCACAGTGAGGGGACAGATGGAAGACAGGGGAAAGTTTGGGGACAGTTATAGGACAACTAGGGGACATTGGGGGATAGTTACGGAAGAGTTAGGAAAAGGGCAAGTTATGGGATAGTTAGGGGACAGTTAGGAATTAGGGAAAAGGTACCGGACAGTTAGGGGATAGCTAGGAGACAGTGGGGGGATAGATAGGGGGAAGTTAAGGGATGATTATGGGACAGGTAACCACACACACAGGAGGAGGTAACCACTTAAGGCGGAGGAGGTGATCACATTCGCATGATTTCTGTTTTTTTTCGTAGATGCACGTTGTAAACACCAATTACATCATAATTGGTGTTTACACTTTTTGTTGTGTCACTGTAATTTCACCATCAAACACTAGGTGGCAGTAAAAGTGCTTTACTCCAGCTCTGTAGCTGGCACTATTGAGCTACATTTAAATTTTCTTATATTTTCTTAATTTTTCTTTCTACATGGGTCTTAAAACAGTGAAGTGGTAGTAGCATGAAATATGTAGAAGGAAGTACAGAGGAACCCAGTCATATTTGTTATGTTCGGCCTCAGCCTGATGAATAGTTACATTTCTGGAGAAACAGGATGGAGGTTAGCAGAGGATGTACGTTAAGGTTATGGTCAGCAGCATGAACCAGACATTTTGGCAAATTTGTGTTGAAAAAAAATGATAGCATCCATTATATCTTGTCTTGATGTTCATCTGAGGTTGTATTTTTCTGATTTTAAGACCTGGTAAGGACACATATTCTGATTCATATAAGCCCTTCACTACAAATTGTTGTGCCTCCTTTTTCTCAGGACATTTCTTGCATGGTGTTGGGGAGCAAAGACATCCAGACACCCAGTTCTCACCCTGTCCAGAAGGCCCTTGAAGCCCTCTTGACATCTCCAGTGAGGATGGCCTGCAGTGAGCTCTGGGGATCCTAAGTGAATTAAGCCCTCTGGTGTCTTTTTATTTTTTTTTTATTAATTCTCATAGTTGAGCTCACGGCTCAGAGCCTGACATCCCAGAATTTTACATGACTCTTGGGATGATGATAGAAAACACACCTTTTTAAAATCTGATGAAGACAGGAGGAACAATTCTCAGAGAAAAGGCCGTATCTGTGAGATGATGCTGCACAGTATTCATATTCAGGATACCTGGACTTGAGTGAATAAACTGCTGCAAAGTGTCATCAGATGGTGGTGGTAGTAAAGGTTACATAGTTCTTTGCACACACATGAGAAGAAAGCTGATCATTCATGTAATTCCTTGTTAGTCATCAGCATTTGCAGCCATCTGGCATTTCAGTCCTTTATTACCTGCATCAGCTCTTCCACCACTTCAAGCAAGTGTAAAAAAAGGGTTTAGGGATTTTTTTATATGACATCAGTAATACGTTTATTTAAATGAAACTTGATTTCTTTGTCTCGCTTTTAATCTCAGTAGATTTTTTTTACCCTAGGACTTGTTGTAGTGCATTCAAAATCTTCTGGACACACACACAAAATAAAATTAAATTCATGCAACATTTATTGTCAAACAAGCCTAAACTTTAATGCTCTGTTCTGTGGTCAGAATTGGACTGATGTGGTGCAAACTAACCAAACATAACTTAAATCCAATCCTAAAATGTCAGTTTAACATGTGTGTGATCAGTTAAAAATCCTTTAAAAGTCATCTTACATTTCAGCTGAGTGTCTGTGAAACTCCTTCTGTGCCTTCCACCAATTCAACTTGCTCCTCTTTGCACAATTTCTCAGATGTAGATCAAACTCACAAAAAAATGCTTCTTACTCTAATCTCCCATTATTTACAAGGGTGTCCCCTAACCCAGAAATGTGCACATGCACACACACATAAACACATTGGTGTCCCCACACACACTCATACAAACTAAGACTTAATGACAGTGAGTGAAATAATCACCCGCCTCGCCTGTAGCACCGTCGGCTTGAAGCTGACCCCCTGCCCTCAAACACACACACAACCATACGCATCCACGAGAACACACAACCAGCGGGGCCCTCTCCTCGGGCCCAGAAGACCAGCCCTCAATGAATACAAAGGATTGTGGGGATTAGCCAGACATTTGGTCGGGCATTGTTCTGGTCTACTAAATGAGGTCTGGCCGGTGGCAGCCGGGTCCTGCGTGAAGCTGAAGCGAAGGCAGCGGCCAACCCTTGGAGGAAGAGTGATAATTACCTCTTCCTGAGAGAGATGACAGCTTTGGCCTCTGCATCCCTGAATCTTGGACATTAGCAACTGAATAGAGAGCTTTCATACTGTATATCATTTTAATCTTTCATGTTCAGATCCAGCAGATGGCTTATTACCGGTCTGGGTGAGGAGGCAGCTCGGGAGACAAATGGCCCATGTCTCTTTTAAGGAGGGATGCTGGGGAAATGGCATTCACATAGGGCAAGAGCAGCGGATAATTGTATATCTGGCTGTTTGGAGGTGCAGCACTGCTCACACGCTGCCAGCCTATAAATCATAAATCTATTAATCTTGGACAAATCCCACTTGGAAGGCTTGACGGAGGGCAGTGTGTTTGGTAAAATGAGATCCAGCCAAAATATAAATTCCTATATGACATGCATGTTAGGCCAGGCATCCTGATGCAGCTCAACACATTTTCATTTGCTTAATTTACATTTAATCTTTTCTACGATTGATGAAATAGATGTGCGTGGATTCAACGAGGCTCTGCCTGAAGGACTGTGTGAATCTTGTCTTTTAGAGATGGTCCAGTTTGAAGCTAATGTGAAAGCTTTTAGTCTTCCATGTGATCTGAGCATTGACTCACTGACATCCATTTTGTTGTTTATTATTTGATAATAAATGTTAACTGTAGATTCCTGCAGGGGCATGAACTACAAGACCCAACTTCTCATCAGAAGATGAGCAGCATAACTCCCGCGAGTTGCCGGACACAATCCAAAAAGTAATGAGTCTTGAATTGGCCAGCTTGTGTTTTTTGAAGAGGTGCATGTGAGAGGATGTTGAACATCTGACTTTTATTACTTTTTAATATACTTTGCATTGAGAGGGCTGCATCTCCCGCTCTCCCCTCCATCCACTCTTCTCTCTTTCTCTGCATCTCCTGTCCCTCCACTGATCTCACCCATCCAAAAAGAAACAATACAGTTTCATCTCCCGCGCTGACAATGATGCATGAGCCTGATGGAAAACACTTTTCAGGTGTTGTCATTAGAAACCTTTTTTTTCCTTCCAGAGGTCCCCAGTGAAAGTAACACAAAGACACGGTTCCAGAGTGTAACAGTCTAATATCTCTGAAGCTTTTCATCGGCATCTGTGGAGCCTCGACTGCTGGATTGTCTCCTTTTCAATTACCTGGTCTTTTCAACCCAGTGGGAAATGAAAAATGTGCTGCGCAGTTGGAGCTGTGGACCAAAAACCCTTCACTTCACTTTCTCTTTCATTGTCCTGCTCTCCAATCATCTCACACACGTGTTTTACTGAATGTTGGCTGGAAAGTGGATCAAATCTGCTCAAAATTAACATTTGACTGCAAGTATTTAAACACCACCCTAATGTCACACCTGTTTAGCACTGACGCTGAGCACTGATCGTCGATTTTTCCAATGCTCGGACATCCAAACATTGTGATGAATGTTTCCATTCACTTGCTGTGACACCTCCTGGTCCGGGCCTCGACTGGGGCGCCTCCAATTTCTGACTTCACTTTTCTGTCCAGCTGCGTTGATGAAGACATTGTGCAGTTCTATATTTATCAAGACGTGCTGTTTTAATCCTTTTCAGTCACACAGAGCTGGGAAGGAGGAGGAGGACAGGCTGGTTATTAATAAAAAATTTGCCAAATGAGTGGTGTTCAGGAAACAATGTGCTTTGAGCTCCTCCTCATACTCTGATTACATCGCTTTAAAACTGAAGTCACGCTAATTGCAATGATAAAAACTCTGTTTCAACTAACTTTCACTTTATCAAAATGATCAAGAGATGGAAACAGACTCATTTAGTCAGAATTTAACTCAAATCCTTGTGCACCTACATCTCTTACTTTCTGCTGTAATATTATAAAAAAGTGAGAGATCCATCATGAAAGGTTCTTCTTGGTTCTGTTTCAGGAATATGAAGAAGCCTCGCAGCATAGAAATGCTAAATAAGACAAATATCTCAATATCAAACAAATGTCAGCATCACATAAAAAAAAAACCCTGTAGGTTTGTGACAGTAAATGGTGGTCTTTTTTTCAAGGCGTGCTGTCTCTCTTTCTTTTCATTAATTCTTTTTTGAAACTACAAAAACATTAGCCTTTTGTCACAGATGTACAGTGGCATAGAGGAAAAGAGCTCCATTTACACCGCTGCAATCCACCACCAAAGCAGCTGCATGCTGATTAGGGCCAAATAAAGTGAGCAAAGTCTTTGATTCTTAAAAGAAAAACAAAACTGCAAGACAGAATGCCTCGCTCTCTGTCATGTCAGCGTTCCCTTCAGAAACAGCGAAGGATTACAGTTTTCAAAGTCGCATGCAACCGCGACTGTATCATCTTTTAACTGTGGTTGGAGTTCAAAACCTTGCAGCTCTTTGGATTGCAGCAAAGCGAATTCGGTAGGCAGTGTGCAGGCAGACAGATGTGAGAGGAGAGCAGCCAGCCTACTCTCCCCGGACCCGCCGGAGTCAGGAAAAAATAAAATAAAACACAACGTGCTTGCAATAAATAGCAACATCTGATAAAAATGGTACAATCATTACTTTGTTTATGAATTTCTAATAAATATCCCAATAGCCTTGTTGTGTCTCAAGAAAAAGAAACACTTTCACAACCGAATGAGTTCCACCTTAAACACAACAGAACACACACAAATCAGACAGTTCTGCATACTGATAACAGTTTTCCTCTTCCTGCTGATGCGCCTGTCCTCACTTGCTATTGTTTAAGTTCATTCATCTCCAAACAAGTCAGTTCCTCTTTACTAAGGACCATCCCCTGCGACCAATTAGTAGTCAACAGCAGCAAGTGATGTTTCACCTCTAGACAATAAAGAGGGACATGCTGCTTCCTCACAATGAGCCCGTAGACTTTGGTGTACCCAGAGACACTCCTCTTGGAGTGATTTGACCAACAAATAAGTCGGCACATGAGCTACTTATTCACATCACAGTGTGTGAAGGTTACCTCCTACTGGGCAGCTTTGAGGAGATCTAAAGGACGGGAAACCGTGGAGTTAGCTGGCTGGCCTGCTCGAATGCAGCCGGCTACAGGCTTGAGTTTTCTGTCTCTGGAGTGCAAATTATTAAAAGCTCCACCAACGGGAGCTACAGGATCTTAGGTCTGTAGGTGTACAACTCTGAAACAGGGCAGGACCGTAGAAGGACGGCAGATGGAAATAGAAGAAGAGAGTGAGGTGATTAGCATCATCCAGAGGTGAGGGGAAGAGGGAGGGCAGCTTCCCGCTGGCTTCTCTGTAACCAGTGATGTCAGCAAACTGTTCTCATTTGTCATGACAGAGACTGTACAGGGACTGACGCAAAGCAGCTGGAAAAGGGTTCGATTCTGTGACCCTGTAATCACGAGGCTCTGGGCTTTCCACCTGAAGGTCACCAAGAGCTTTTCAATTACTCTCCAACAGCAAGAACGCACAAAGACCCCCAAGATACACCAAGCTGTGGAGCAGCTCACACACTTCCAATCACACTCGCACACTCCATCTTCATCTACCATCACACCCGGGCTGAGATAAGTACGCTCCACAATCCTGTTGCCAAGTAAGATTTGGAGGCGGGACACGGTTCTGGTAAGAGAAGAGAGCAGCTGCTTCTCAACACTCAGAACTGATGACTTCTGCTCACATCTCTCCATCTTACACCCAGCGTCGCTTTTATTAAGCACTTGTGAAAGAGCTTTCAGACAGGATGTGGTGGATGAGACGCCCCGGTCACAGCAGCATCTGTAATGATGCCGTTCCTGTTAAAGTTCAGAGATGTTTAACCGTGGAGCAGCTGGGCCAACACATGTCCTGATGGAAAAGACAGCGGATGTTGGTAATGTCCTAGTTTTCTGAGCTGTAGTACCTCTGAGCTTTAAAGACACCTTATCTAAGTGTGGGTGCAAGCCTGCTAACAAGAAGCTCACAATCAAATGTTCTGGTTCCTTGGAGCATCCTATTACTCCAAATCATGCAGTATTCAGAGCCTTGGTGAGATGTCAGCCTGCACCAAACTCACCTGAATCCCTCCTGAAATCCGTCAGCGGAGCGCTGCTGTCTCTGTTGATGTAGCACGTCTCCTCATCATCAGCATCTAAAGCTGTTTTTGGTGACAGGTACAGTGTTGATCCAGGAAACACATTAAAATCTCCTGACCACTTCCTGGAAAGACTTTTGGTTTTATTACAGGTAACCTGCATGCCTCCTAATGCAGATCAGCCTTTTATACACAATCTAATTAACAGCTTTATAACACAGCACAACACAAAAGTAACACAATTTGAATACATAAATTGGTGACCATGGGACACACCACCCCGTTAAACATCTAGTCCTCCAATCATCCAACAGCTGTTGACTCAAAGCGCCGCAGCCAGCGCTTCCATCATCATGACCTCCTCTGTCTGCTGCGTCTACAGTTGACGGTTGCAGTGACTGAAGCGTGTGAGTAACATAATAACAGCCTCTCTGACACAACCCTGGCACAGGTGAGGCGCCATCACGTCTACAACTGCCACGTGTTTGAAGGCTGCTGGCAGTCAGCACCAGCTCCTCCATTA
>CM026200.1:516459-518959 GCA_014839995.1 Xenentodon cancila | reverse complement strand
AGAAAAGGGTTAGATGGGGGCGGATAATTTGCTGTGGTGCTTTTTGGAAATTTTTGTCTCATAGTTTTGTGACACCTGGAGACTGTGAACACCAAGTTCCTGCTTGGAGTCCGAGTCTGTGAGGCTGCTTCGGAGGGTTGAAACAATTTGTTCAAAACCCAACATATGATATGACCCAACATCTCAGAAGGGGAAAAAATCCTCTTGGGGTGTGCAAAGATGACTGAAGTCTTACTGGGTACTAGTTAAATGTTAGAAAAGTCCTAATGAAACCATAACACTGGCTGGACTGTCCCTTTGAGATAGGAGAAGACGTTCAGTCATCCAGGAGACCCTCGGAGAGTCAGGTTTAAACGTAAAAAAACAAAAACCAAAGAAAAATGAATTAGTAAGGTGGACCATAAAGACGGATTAGTATGCCAAGACTGGAAATACATGCAGAAAAAAGATCTGTCTCGAAGGACCATTTAAATGTCAGGTTTAAATGACCTAAACATTTATTAAACACACAATAAGGAAGAAATACAAAGTCAGTGAGGGTTTTCAATTATCTTGCAAGGAGGACGGACAGAGAACTCAGCCACATTTCCGCCGCTCTGGTCTCTGTTCGCACCCCCCCTCTGCTGTGCTCCTTTCTTTTTATCGAAAACAAGGACGTCACAAATCACATGAAGATAAGCAACAAGTACAAGATATATTCTGACTTGTATAATCATCTTATATACAGTGCAAAAAATAAAGATGAGAAAAAATATAGAGTGTGTTAAAGTTTAACTTTATCACGGAGCAGAGTCACTGTTGAGCTACGGCGGTCCAGTTGGGATGTCTCCTGTGTCCCTGAGGAGGTGCTACAGACATGTCCAACCAGGTGGAGGCTTTGAGCAGACCCAGAATACGCTAGAGGAGGTGACCAGGAGTCAGGGTGCAGACCTGCAACTCAAACTTGAACCAAAACCTCGTACATACAAATACTTTGCTGTATCTTCTTATGATTAAAAAACCTATCCAACTGCCAGCTAGGGCATACGGATGTATGCCTTTGGAAGACAACGTAGCTCACCAGGACTCACCGGGGCTTTTGACGCATGTTTAAACATCCACCCACACCGGCAGCAGCTGCTCGCTGGTCACGACTCTCTCACGCCCCGCTCCTCTATGGTTCCTGACACGGGTCTGTTTTGGGAAAACCCAAACTCAGTCTCCCAGTCTGAGCTGTGTGGTCAGATACGTGAAGCTGTACAATGGTTGCCGCATGTCATGTGACGCACCATAGTGTTTAGCTGCTGGTGTTTCAGCTTTATTTAGTATGAAAAAACCAGAAGACCTCAGATGTTCTTGTAAGAAGTGTTGCTAATTTGGAGATGAATGGAGATAAAGATGCCAAACTAGAGGAGGACATCAGCAACATGGTGGCATTGTTTCATAAAATCACACAGCATGCAGCTCAGACAAAACTACAAGGTGGCAGACGTTCCCTGGCATTCCTGGCTATCCCAAGAGCAAGTTGTTGGATTGGTGTACAAAAGTATTCCAGCTGCCGTGTATTACACTAGAGCAGCACATTCAAAACAAACTGATCCAGAGCTGACGTACATGGACACCTGTCCCTGAGCGGGATGTGATCGTGGGAATATTTAATCCAAGAAAGTGCATGAGTCCCTCAAACTGAACCAGAACTTCACTCAGAACTTCTCTTGATTAATCCTCAAAGAAAAAACAGATAATGTTTTTATAAAAGCCAGAAAATAATAAGTCATATGAGCACACATGACCACATGAATCATCATGTGGAACAAACCCGTCAGAAACAACAGCGGTATGCATCAGAAACCGCGTTATGCAAAGCTCCAGATCTCAGGTCCATATGCATTTTTCAGGAAGGTGTTGGGACTCTAAAGTATGCAGAGCTGACCGCCTGCTCCTATGCTCAATGAATGAACTGTCACACATGAAGCCAAGTGACGAATAAACCTCACTATCAGTTTTGTACGCCGCCTTGGCAGGATGGCTCCACTCCAAATCCATACATATACACGTGGTCATAAAGTAAATGGAAACGTCCTGCCGCGCAACATGTTTCCCCCCCAGCCACATCCAGACACATGTGCCGCGAGAGGCAGCTCTGTCCCTGATCAGCAGTCAGCGGGCCTCTTGCCTCGACATGATCACTGCCTGTCATTAGTCAGTTTCGCTCTAAATTATTTAACCATGCACATGTTTGGAGCTGTCTTAACACACCAGACACAACGCCACGCAAAGCGCTTTCATGCACCGAGCGATGCTCTGACACTCTCAGAAAATCGGACTTTTGGAATGAATGAATAAGTAAGGCTGGAAATAATTTAATAAGCGAGACAAACAAAAAACAAGCTTGGCTGGGGTGGAGGGGGGAGTCTGGGTGGGGGTGATGGCGTAATTTAGCACGCAGCTTCAGTCCCAGTCAAATTAAAAGGGAATCTTAATGCGTGTGTGTCTCTGAGCACTGATGCGTTTCCTCTGT
>CM026200.1:503959-511459 GCA_014839995.1 Xenentodon cancila | reverse complement strand
TTACCTCCCAGGAGGGCGCGCAAACACACACACACACACACACACACACCAGCATACAGCGCAGTATGGCACGACACGCTTGCAGTCCTTTGCCTTAGAGTGAGTGTGGAGGCGGTAGAGGAGGGAGGGGTCTGCACACACCACATCAACACTGCACGTGTGTGTAAGTGCGTGCACAGGAGCATATGTGTGCAAAAGGGGAACTTATTTGTACCTTTGATTGTGTGCAAAAGCTTTAAAGCACAGAAATCAGTGAGCTGATGAAAGCTAATCCTTCTCCTCCATTAGAGGACAGCAACCTCTGAGACAGATAGTGACTGATTGATTGACAGTTCTGAAAAGACCACAGATTCAGATATCAGAGTTCAATAAAAACTGACAAAGAAGAGTGAAACAGCAAGACGGTCAGAAAAGCAGAGAGAGACAGGAAGGAGGAGGAAAATAGAAATGGGAGTCTGGGAGGGAGACAGAGAGAGACGGGGACACTGGCAGTGACAGCCACATGAAATCTCATCTCCATTTTTGACAATGGGGGAACCATCTGAAGCGCCGAGAACAGAGGGAGGAATTAAACTGCTTTCATCTTGTCATAATTATCTCCAAGAAGCCACATGAAAGGAAGAATCTGTGTTTTTTGTTTATAAATTAGAGAACAAGGACATTTTCTGTGACAACTTTGATGGCATTTTTCCTCTGTGCATGCTTGAACAGTCCTGAGCTAATGATCCCTTCTTTTCTTTAAGGGTAAAAAAAAAGCACTGATGAAAATTGCAATAAAAATGACACTAAATACAATTTAGCAAATGAACAGAGAGCTGAAGTGTCATAATTCAGAGAACATCATTATCAAAATTGCTAAAAATGTTGAGCACTGACACGTGTGAGCACATGCAGATATGTGAGGAGAAATACTTCTTCTGTCAGCTCCAAGGTGTCACGTATGAGCACATGATTTTAAAATAATTCACCAGTCCTTCATAGGTCTTGAAGCGAGGTAAATTCAGGCTCAGATAAAAACAACAACACAACATATCAGGCTGTGTTAACGTGTATATAACTGAATGAAGACAGAGGTGTGTGAATACTCCTCCCTGGTATCCTCCACCTTTCACTAGAAGCACCTCACAGCTAAACCCTTCAATTCGTTGAAGCGTGTTTGCATGTACAACTCTCTCTTTGATGGATGGATGGATGGATGGATGGATGGATGGATGGATGGATGGATGGATGGATGGATGGATGGATGGATGGATGGATGGATGGATGGATGGATGGATGGATGGATGGATGGATGGATGGATGGATGGATGGATGGATGGACCTCCAAGGTCCTGCATTTAAACTGGGTGAAGGTCAGAACCTGTTATAGCTCATTGGAACACCCTATATTTTTTCTTTTTCAACTCTTCTTTAAAAGATTTGCTGCTGTGCTTTGATGCATGATCCACTTTTGGCAGTGCTTTATCGCCTGACACATGTAACTAGAGTACTTGAGGACTTCAGTGTCAATTTCCCGACTATAAGATAACCTGCTCTTATGGTTGCAACCAACTCCAGACCATCATCCCCCTACCGCCGTGCTTCACAGCTGGTATGACACTTGGCTCTCAACAAACATGTAGGTATTTTATGGAACAAACTTTCTCCTGACAACCCTATCTAACAATCATGCTTGTGCAATGTTTTTGAATTTTTATAACTGTAACTGTGGCTTGTATAGTCTGGGTGAACCTGTCTGGGTTGGGTTTTTTCTTTTACAGTTTCTCTGAATGCTACATACTCTGACCTTGAGGTGACCCTGCTGGGATCTCCTCTCCTGAGATGATTGGTAAACGTAAGGAACATCCCAGAGTTAAATCAATCCTACATCTATTACCAAATGTAGATACGAGCACTAAAATGATGCGAAAAAAGAAGTTGTGAGTTAGAAGGTATAGAATAGTACACTATTAACTGTCATCCCTGATCCAGGTCTATGGAGCCATCTGAAGGTGATGTACAGAAAATGCAAACAGTCTTCTTCTTATTCTGTAAACTTACAAAGTTCAAATGGCTGCCCAATAGCTACCCCAAAATGGTTTGAATCTCCAGAAAGCCTGCGTGATTGGTAGCCTTCCCGCCGGACCAGCGGCTGTGACATCAGCAAACCGAGCTGAGTCTGACGAATGTTTGTCATATGTTGATTTGTCCTGTTGAAGCCTGACTGATGCAGGAAACCCCGTAGTCCATTTTTGACATTCTGCAGCGCTTTTCTCACATTAAAGAGCTTTAACACCACAGACCAAACATCTACATCCCTCCTGATATCATCTCCAGCCATCTGTGTCCTGCTGACCTCTGACCTCTAGCAGAGGCCGTCTTACGTTGGCTGTTGTTTCAGATCAGCAGACAGCATCTGTCTCATTCTCAGCAGCACATGCAAATGCAAAAATACGAGATAATATAGAAAATGTAGAGTAAACGTAAACGACTGATTCTCCATCTGCTTGCCCAAGGCTTTGCTGCACATCTTCCACAGTCACAGTGAGATTTCCATGCCAGTGTGCAGGTCTGCAGCGTGACTACACTAAGAGAAGATAGGGAAGAGCATCTGCCTGTCTGCTCACTGGATGACCCACGCTGAACATTTCTGATGGCCAAAGCTGGCATGGTTAACAATCAACACTAAATATAACAGCTGGAAATCGCTTACATTTTAGAAAAAGCAAGAAGCACTGAAAAAATAATGGAGCATCAATTATGTACAGGAAGACCTCTAAAAATCTGAATCCTAACTGTTTCATGAGGGAGAGAAACATCCTCAGGAACCTTCCAGACTCATCATGCTGGTCGCTGTAAACAGGAGCGGACAAGGATGCATTAATTCACCTGTGCGGCCAACACAAACAGATACAAAACATCTTCATCTTGAACATTCTTGTCATACACACTTCTCTCTCTGTCACCTCGCTGCAACCCCTTCTTTTTCTTTTTCTATTTGGCTTAATTGCAGTTTACAGAGAAAGGGTAATCACTTGTGAAATAGGGTGTGATATTTTCTCGCCCAGAGTGTGAATCCTAAGCAGGCCAATCGCCAGCTCCATCGCTCCAACTCTCCGTTGGCTGAATCTTAATAGCTGGATGGAGAGAAGGAGCACAGGGAGCGGGGAGCGGGGGGAGACAGAGGCTGACAGCAGGGCTTGACATGGGCATTAAATCATGCCCCGAGGAAGGCTCCATCCACAGGCTCCTGACAGCAGCGCTGTCATCACAGCCAGGCCACTTCCTATGCCTCTTGACAACACTGGAGCAGAATTAGTCAGAGCATCAGATGTAAATTGGCGCTGTTCAAGGATGATAATGAGCACCAAGATACATGTCGGTGTCACTGACGCGACGCCATCATGATTGGCTGTCCCTCACACCACGCTCTATTAGGTCTAATGGTGTTCGGGCCAGGCATGGGCGTAAGGCGGCAGACGGGGGAGAAGGGATGGACAGGGAGAAAGTTTTCTACTGAGATCAGTTTGCTCCATTTGTTCCTGTTGGTTCCTGAGAGACTCTGTGGGCAGCAAAAAGTACATTTCCAGAGTCCACTACATCCAGCTGTCCACTTACCTACATGATGTCCTCTCAGCTGATTTGAATCAAACAACTGCAGTGTTTTCTGTCAAACCTGCCTTAAGACCACTCTCTTTCAACAGACTATTCAGACTCCTAACAGAGTTTCAAGCTACAAACCGAATTCCTCCTGTGTTTGACCAGCCTGTCCAAGAGGGATCAACCGGTGACCTGACACCTACCTGCAGTCCCGTCCTGCTTTTTCCAGGCCCTCCAGTAAAACGCTGTGTTTCAGTTCAGTACGCATGCAGGCGGCGTACAACTTGCTAACATGATGCAGTAATAGTCGCCAGCGTGCCATCTTCCTGCCCCTGCTGCCGCTGAGCCAGCCAAACCTGCCCCAGATGCATACATTTCCTGTAATGAGGCAGGTGGCCTCGACAGACGGCTCGCTCGCGTGGATGACATCGTACACGCCGCAGCTCTGGGCACCTGACTGACAGACACCGCCAGTCTCTTCCCTCCTCCGCCATCAGCCTCTTCTCCCTCACTACATGTCTTCTCCTGAGCTTTTGCCGGCTTTTCCTTGTCGATTTCCCGAGTTTGACCGAGTTTGCGTGCATGCCTGATGGTTTTGCGGTAGGTTTGGTAAATTCCTCTGCTCCACTGCAATTTCACATGAACATAGCTGAAGGTCATTAATTGAACTGCTGCTGCTGTAACAGGGCAAAACTCACTGTAATTAAGAGCGAATAAATAATTGATTATGTATATTTTCTTGTAATTGGCTCCTCGTTACCCTTCTACATGCTGAATGCTAATTGATGCTGGGAGTTAATTATCATTTCACTATGAAGTTAGCAGCATATCCAGAAATTTGATGAAGATGAATCACCAAGGTCCCATCACGGCGATTCCCATAAACGCCAAGGTCATTCCCTCCCTTCCTCCCGCTTCCTAAATATTACCATGAAAAAAAAAGAGGAGGAGGAGCGGTCAGAACATGGACTGATACAAAATGCCCTGCCAGCCACCTAATTGAGAGTATTTAGAAAACCAGCACAGGAAGTGGTAAATGGCAAGGATTAAGCCAGAGGCCCGAAGCAAGAGGATCTATTAACACGGGCTCCCCAAGGCCTAACTAAAGACCAAAGATTAAGACTGCAATCTGAATGTAAGTCTGGCAACAGAAGCCGCTGGCTGATTAAATAAAATCACATCTTCATCTTTACATAAAATACTTGCAGCAAGAAACAATTAGTAATATTTATCAAAAGTAAAAGTGAAGTTAAGAGCTGTTCAGTCCATCAGAGCAGTAAATTAAGACTTCTAATAACAGGACGGGGATTTCCACCACATGTTCCTGATAATAAAAACAACTCATGATAGTTTTTATTATCTATTCATCTTCCTAGTTTTTAGATTAATAAATTAAGCCATGAAGCGTTTGACTTCGACCTTTATGTTTTCAAATATCTGACAAATATCCTGCCTGGAAACTTTGCGTCTGGGTCTTTATCTGGACGCATCTTTGACACAAAGCTCTCCGTTAAACATTTCTGAAGACCAGGACCCCCTGACAACAAAAACACCTCAGAGAAGCTCGAGTTCGCTGACAAAGAGCTCGAGGACTCGCACTACAAACACCACACATCCAAAGAATGATCATCTGCCAGGACAGGCCTGAAGCACAAAGACCACATCTGCAACCAACAGAACCAAGACACAAACCCCAACATTCAGACAGCGACACCACAGAGGCAGAGTTCAGCTGGCTCAGAGCAGCTGTGACTACAAGAGCCGGACGTACATGACTTCAGAGAGATCAGGGACATAGTTTTAAAGCATACATCAGGGTTTTATGACAAGGAGATCAGCCTAATCCGCTAAGGTGGGCTGGGAAGGGCATTGTTCGATGCATCTCCATCTGCTTCTGGCTGAAACACAAAGCCATCTTTGGTCTCCTTGTGTGTGGCGTCAGAAAGCAATTCCATGAAGCTGGCTGGACAAGGCATCTTCTTTAAGGACCAACATCTAGAAAATTATTTGTAGAAGTACCACTGACCCACTCATCAGGTGTGAACATAATTAACAGAAGTAAAAGAAGTCTCAGAGGGACGTGGATGTCTCTGGATGGGAGGCTAGTCACGGATTTCTTGTTCTAAACTCCTGCCGTCCTGCAGTGATGCTGCACTTTGAAATGCATCACTTTGGCTTCAGCTCAAGCAGCAGATGGCTCTGTTAGGAACTAAAGATAATAATAAATAATAACTAAAACACTTGTAAACCTGCTTTCAATGCTGCAGTGGCAGTTCCTGTTTGACTCTTCCTGTTCAGGCGGGCCAGAGACAGCCGTGCAGATGCGTGCCAGGCGTCCTCAACACGTCCAGCACTGAACAAAGAAGACCAAAGACTCCAATCCTCTTCACAGCGTTGCCTTACAGGACCCTCCTGCCTGCCTGCTTCACTGAAGGAGGCGTCCTCTGACGTGCCTGAATTCATTCTGTAGGAGAAGCCTGGCACAGCTGCGTCAGCATTACAGCGAGATCTGCTGATTCCAGCACGTCTGGTCCAAGCTCTGCACGTACGCTGACAGCCCTGTCAGGGAACTAGAAGGCAGAGATGCTCCTCAGCTTCGCTAACAAAAGCCTGGTGTGATCAGCTGCCTCTCCTGACTAGCACTCACAGTACAGAGAAGCCGAGGAAACTTCACATAACGCTGTGAATTTACAGCCATGCAGCTGAAAGGTAGCATGTTTGATCCCTGACTAAATGAGAGCAGGTTATTTTGGCCTTTCGTTGGGCAGTAAAATACCACGTGTTCCTGCAAAGACTCGTTCACGCTGGTTTACAGCTCCAGATGCTCCATGTCGAACTACAGCAAACACATTTTACTCCGTAGTTTTGGGATGCTTTGTTTTCATCTGTGAGCGCTCGCTCCCGGTGTCCTGCTGTTTTCTGCATGTTTAATGTATCAGTCATTCAGGTGCGGAGTGATTGGTATGGCAGTGTCTTTTAGAAGCAAAGAACTCGCTTCTCCAACTGCTGCACCAGGTCTAACTGAAATTGGCACGTTTTTCAATATATGGAGGAGTTATGTTATTGGAAGAGACATCTTTTATTCTCCAGAACTTTACATCACACCGGATGTTGTCCGAGTGCGCTGATCTGTATCCCTCTGTGGGTGGAGGGGAGGCTGCGCACAAGCGTCAGTAAGTGTGCATTAAATACATACGTCTCAAACAAATCGATAAGAAACAGAAGAGTGGAAGTTGGCTGAGGAAGCAAGAAAAGGAATAAAAAGGAAAGAGAGTCCACAATGGAAATGCTATGTAGGAATATAAATGCTTGTATCTTGTATGCGTGTTCAGACTCTTAAAAACCATTTAGCTTTAGATATTCTTTTTATATTTGGGGATTTTCAGAAATAGGAAGTTTCAAGACAGAACCCCCCCTGCTGAACATCAGCGCAGAGACAGAGAGCTGAGCAACTGTCCTTGTTTGATGACGCGGTCTCGTGGATGTGTAGCAGCCCTGCGGCCGCTCTTGTTTGGCCATCGGTAGCTTTAGAGCCCTGGGCTCTGGATCCAGCAGGGCCAACATCTGGACCGCGGCCCCAGATGCTGCAGGGCAGGCAGCTGAAGGCACTGAATGAGAGGACAGGATGGAGACAGGATGTTTGAACACAGACGGGCTTCGGGCTTCGGGCTTCTGTCCCAGCTCTTGTGGATGTTTTCTGGCCCTGCGATTGTGCTTAGATGTCTTGTTTCCGGCTTGGTTGCTGTCAATTTAGCTTGGACTGCCTTGAAAGCTGTGAATGCAGGACAAGGTGCTTGAACTGGAGTCTGACTCCATCCAAGGCCTCAGCTCGCCGTCACCTAGACACTCACTCACTCACACACTCACACACTCACTCACTCACTCACTCACTCACTCACACACACACTCACACACACACAC
>CM026200.1:451006-503759 GCA_014839995.1 Xenentodon cancila | reverse complement strand
ACACCCTCATCCAGACAGCTAACACCACCATCACCCAGACAACAAACGCCTCCATCATCCAGGAGAACACACACCTCCAACATCCAGACAACAAACACCTCCATCATCTAGGAGAACACACATCTCCATCATCCAGGACAACAAACACCTCCATCATCCAGACAACAAACACCTCCATCATCCAGGAGAACACACACCTCCAACATCCAGACAACAAACACCTCCATCATCCAGGAGAACAAACACCTCCATCATCCAGACAACAAACACCTCCATCATCCAGGAGAACACACACCTCCATCATCCAGGAGAACGCACACCTCCATCATCCAGACAACAAACAACTCCATCATCCAGACACCAAACACTTCCATCATCCAAGAGACCACACACCTCCATCATCCAGGTGAACAAACATCTCCATCATCCATGTGAACAAACACCACCATCATCCAGTCAATAAACACCTCCATCATCCAGAAAACAAACAACTCCATCACCCAGACAACAAACACCTCCATCATCCAGACAACAAACACCTCCATCATCCAGGAGAACAAACACCTCCGTCATCCAGGAGAACAAACACCTCCATCATCCAGACAACAAACACCTCCATCATCCAGACAACAAACACCTCCGTCATCCAGGAGAACAAACACCTCCGTCATCCAGGAGGACAAACACCTCCGTCATCCAGGTGAACAAACACCTCCGTCATCCAGGTGAACAAACACCACCGTCATCCAGTCAATAAACACCTCCATCATCCAAATAACAAACACCTCCATCACCCAGACAACAAACACGTCCATTATCCAGGAGAACACACACGTCCATCATCCAGGAGAACACACACCTCCATCATCCAGACAACAAACACCTCCATCATCCAGGAGAACAAACACCTCCATCATCCAGACAACAAACACCTCCATCATCCAGACAACAAACACCATCATCATCCAGACAACAAACACCTCCATAATGCAGAAAACAAACACCTTCATCATCCAGTCAATTAACACCTCCATCATCCAGACAACAAACATTTCCATCACCCAGACAACAAACACCTCCATCATCCAGACAACAAACACCTCCGTCATCCAGGAGAACAAACACCTCCGTCATCCAGGAGGACAAACACCTCCGTCATCCAGGTGAACAAACACCTCCGTCATCCAGGTGAACAAACACCTCCGGCATCCAGGTGAACAAACACCACCGTCATCCAGACAACAAACACCTCCATCATCCAGACAACAAACACCTACATTACCAGGAGAACAAACACCTCCATCACCCAGACAACAAACACCTCCATCACCAGGAGAACAAACACCTCCATCATCCAGACAACAAACACCTCCATCATCCAGAGAACACACACCTCCATCACCCAGACAACAAACACCTCCATCATCCAGACAACAAACACCTCCGTCATCCAGGAGAACAAACACCTCCGTCATCCAGGAGGACAAACACCACCGTCATCCAGTCAATAAACACCTCCATCATTCAGAAAACAAACACCTCCATCATCCAGGTGAACAAACACCACCATCATCCAGTCAATAAACACCTCCATCACCCAGACAACAAACACCTCCATCATCCAGGAGAACACACACCTCCATCATCCAGGAGAACACACACCTCCATCATCCAGACAACAAACACCTCCATCATCCAGGAGAACAAACAGCTCCATCATCCAGGAGAACAAACACCTCCATCATCAGGAGAACAAACACCTCCATCACCCGGAGAACGAACACCTCCATCACCCAGACAACAAACACCTCCATCACCAGGAGATACAAACACCTCCATCACCAGGAGAACAAACACCTCCATCACCCGGAGAACGAACACCTCCATCACCCAGACAACAAACACCTCCATCATCCAGGAGAACACACACACACCATCATCCAGACAACAAACACCTCCATCATCCAGGAGAACACACACCTCCATCATCCAGACAACAAACACCTCCATCATCCAGGAGAACACACACCTCCATCATCCAGACAACAAACACCTCCATCATCCAGACAACAAACACCTCCATCATCCAGACAACAAACACCTCCATCATCCAGAGAACACACACCTCCATCATCCAGGAGAACAAACACCTCCATCATCCAGACAACAAACACCTCCATCATCCAGACAACAAACACCTCCATCATCCAGGAGAACAAACACCTCCATCATCCAGACAACAAACACCTCCATCATCCAGGAGAACAAACACCTCCATCATCCAGGAGAACAAACACCTCCATCATCCAGACAACAAACACCTCCATCATCCAGACAACAAACACCATTATCATCCAGACAACAAACACCTCCATCATCCAGACAACAAACACCTCCGTCATCCAGGAGAACAAACACCTCCGTCATCCAGACAACAAACACCTCCGTCATCCAGGAGGACAAACACCTCCGTCATCCAGGTGAACAAACACCTCCGTCATCCAGGTGAACAAACACCACCGTCATCCAGTCAATAAACACCTCCATCATCCAAATAACAAACACCTCCATCACCCAGACAACAAACACCTCCATTATCCAGGAGAACACACGTCCATCATCCAGGAGAACACACACCTCCATCATCCAGACAACAAACACCTACATTACCAGGAGAACAAACACCTCCATCACGCAGACAACAAACACCTCCATCACCAGGAGAACACACACCTCTATCATCCAGACAGCTAACACCACCATCACCCAGACAACAAACACCTCCATCATCCAGGAGAACACACACCTCCAACATCCAGACAACAAACACCTCCATCATCTAGGAGAACACACATCTCCATCATCCAGGACAACAAACACCTCCATCATCCAGACAACAAACACCTCCATCATCCAGGAGAACACACACCTCCATCATCCAGGAGAACACACACCTCCATCATCCAGTCAAAAAACACCTCCATCATCCAGACAACAAACACCTCCATCATTCAGGAGAACACACACCTCCAACATCCAGACAACAAACACCTCCATCATCCAGGAGAACAAACACCTCCATCATCCAGACAACAAACACCTCCATCATCCAGGAGAACACACACCTCCATCATCCAGGAGAACGCACACCTCCATCATCCAGACAACAAACACCTCCATCATCCAGACACCAAACACTTCCATCATCCAAGAGAACACACACCTCCATCATCCAGGTGAACAAACATCTCCATCATCCATGTGAACAAACACCACCATCATCCAGTCAATAAACACCTCCATCATCCAGAAAACAAACAACTCCATCACCCAGACAACAAACACCTCCATCATCCAGACAACAAACACCTCCATCACCTGGAGAACAAACACCTCCATCATCCAGAAAACAAACACCTCCATCACCAGGAGAACAAACACCTCTATCACCAGGAGAACAAACAACTCCATCATCCAGACAACAAACACCTCCATCACCACGAGGACAAACACCTCCATCATCCAGGAGAACAAACACCACCATCTTCCAGTCAATAAACACCTCCATCACCAGGAGAACAACCACCTCCATCATCCAGACAACAAACACCTCCATCATCCAGGAGAACAAACACCTCCATCATCCAGGAGAACACACACCTCCACCATCCAGACAACAAACACCTCCATCCTCCAGACAACAAACACTTCCATCATCCAGGAGAACACACACCTCCATCATCCAGACAACAAACACCTCCATCATCCAGACAACAAACACCACTATCATCCAGGAGAACAAACACCTCCATCATTCAGACAACAAACACCTCCATCATCCAGACAACAAACACCTCCATCATCCAGAGAACACACACCTCCATCATCCAGGAGAACAAACACCTCCATCATCCAGACAACAAACACCTCCATCATCCAGACAACAAACACCTCCATCATCCAGGTGAACAAACACCTCCATCATCCAGACAACAAACACCTCCATCATCCAGGAGAACAAACACCTCCATCATCCAGGAGAACAAACACCTCCATCATCCAGACAACAAACACCTCCATCATCCAGACAACAAACACCATCATCATCCAGACAACAAACACCTCCGTCATCCAGGAGAACAAACACCTCCGTCATCCAGGAGAACAAACACCTCCATCATCCAGACAACAAACACCTCCATCATCCAGACAACAAACACCTCCGTCATCCAGGAGAACAAACACCTCCGTCATCCAGGAGGACAAACACCTCCGTCATCCAGGTGAACAAACACCTCCGTCATCCAGGTGAACAAACACCACCGTCATCCAGTCAATAAACACCTCCATCATCCAAATAACAAACACCTCCATCACCCAGACAACAAACACCTCCATTATCCAGGAGAACACACACGTCCATCATCCAGGAGAACACACACCTCCATCATCCAGACAACAAACACCTACATTACCAGGAGAACAAACACCTCCATCACCCAGACAACAAACACCTCCATCACCAGGAGAACAAACACCTCCATCATCCAGACAACAAACACCTACATTACCAGGAGAACAAACACCTCCATCACCCAGACAACAAACACCTCCATCATCCAGACAACAAACACCTCCGTCATCCAGGAGAACAAACACCTCCGTCATCCAGGAGGACAAACACCACCGTCATCCAGTCAATAAACACCTCCATCATTCAGAAAACAACCACCTCCATCATCCAGGTGAACAAACACCACCCTCATCCAGTCAATAAACACCTCCATCACCCAGACAACAAACACCTCCATCATCCAGGAGAACACACACCTCCATCATCCAGGAGAACACACACCTCCATCATCCAGACAACAAACACCTCCATCATCCAGACAACAAACACCACTATCATCCAGGAGAACAAACACCTCCATCATTCAGACAACAAACACCTCCATCATCCAGACAACAAACACCTCCATCATCCAGAGAACACACACCTCCATCATCCAGGAGAACAAACACCTCCATCATCCAGACAACAAACACCTCCATCATCCAGACAACAAACACCTCCATCATCCAGGAGAACAAACACCTCCATCATCCAGACAACAAACACCTCCATCATCCAGGAGAACAAACACCTCCATCATCCAGGAGAACAAACACCTCCATCATCCAGACAACAAACACCTCCATCATCCAGACAACAAACACCATCATCATCCAGACAACAAACACCTCCGTCATCCAGGAGAACAAACACCTCCGTCATCCAGGAGAACAAACACCTCCATCATCCAGACAACAAACACCTCCATCATCCAGACAACAAACACCTCCGTCATCCAGGTGAACAAACACCTCCGTCATCCAGGTGAACAAACACCACCGTCATCCAGTCAATAAACACCTCCATCATCCAAATAACAAACACCTCCATCACCCAGACAACAAACACCTCCATTATCCAGGAGAACACACACGTCCATCATCCAGGAGAACACACACCTCCATCATCCAGACAACAAACACCTACATTACCAGGAGAACAAACACCTCCATCACCCAGACAACAAACACCTCCATCACCAGGAGAACAAACACCTCCATCATCCAGACAACAAACACCTACATTACCAGGAGAACAAACACCTCCATCACCCAGACAACAAACACCTCCATCATCCAGACAACAAACACCTCCGTCATCCAGGAGAACAAACACCTCCGTCATCCAGACAACAAACACCTCCGTCATCCAGGAGAACAAACACCTCCGTCATCCAGGAGGACAAACACCACCGTCATCCAGTCAATAAACACCTCCATCATTCAGAAAACAACCACCTCCATCATCCAGGTGAACAAACACCACCATCATCCAGTCAATAAACACCTCCATCACCCAGACAACAAACACCTCCATCATCCAGGAGAACACACACCTCCATCATCCAGGAGAACACACACCTCCATCATCCAGACAACAAACACCTCCATCATCCAAACAACAAACACCTTCATCATCCAGTCAATTAACACCTCCATCATCCAGACAACAAACACCTCCATCATCCAGGAGAACACACACCTCCATCGTCCAGACAACAAACACCTCCATCATCCAGGAGAACACACACCTCCATCATCCAGGACAACAAACACCTCCATCATCCAGGACAACAAACACCTCCATCATCCAGGACAACAAACACCCCCATCATCCAGAAGAACACACACCTCCATCATCCAGACAACAAGCACCTCCATCATCCAGGAGATCACACACCTCCATCATCCAGACAACAAACACCTCCATCATCCAGGAGAACAAACAGCTCCATCATCCAGGAGAACAAACACCTCCATCATCCAGGAGGAAAGACACCTCCATCATCCAGGTGAACTAACACCTCCATCATCCAGAAAACAAACACCTCCATCACCAGGAGAACAAACACCTCCATCACCAGGAGAACAAACACCTCCATCACCCTGAGAACGAACACCTCCATCACCCAGACAACAAACACCTCCATCATCCAGGAGAACACACACACACCATCATCCAGACAACAAACACCTCCATCATCCAGGAGAACACACACCTCCATCATCCAGACAACAAACACCTCCATCATCCAGGACAACACACACCTCCATCATCCAGACAACAAGCACCTCCATCATCCAGGAGAAAACACAGCTCCATCATCCAGACAACAAACACCTCCATCATCCAGACAACAAACACCTCCATCATCCAGACAACAAACACCTCCATCATCCAGACAACAAACACCTCCATCATCCAGGAGAACACACACCTCTATCATCCAGACAGCTAACACCACCATCACCCAGACAACAAACACCTCCATCATCCAGGAGAACACACACCTCCAACATCCAGACAACAAACACCTCCATCATCTAGGAGAACACACATCTCCATCATCCAGGACAACAAACACCTCCATCATCCAGACAACAAACACTTCCATCATCCAGGAGAACACACACCTCCATCATCCAGGAGAACACACACCTCCATCATCCAGTCAACAAATACCTCCATCATCCAGACAACAAACACCTCCATCATCCAGGAGAACACACATCTCCAACATCCAGACAACAAACACCTTCATCATCCAGGAGAACAAACACCTCCATCATCCAGGAGAACACACACCTCCATCATCCAGGAGAACGCACACCTCCATCATCCATGTGAACAACCACCACCATCATCCAGTCAATAAACACCTCCATCATCCAGAAAACAAACAACTCCATCATCCAGACAACAAACACCTCCATCACCTGGAGAACAAACACCTCCATCATCCAGAAAACAAACACCGCCATCATCCAGGAGAACACACACCTCCATCATCCAGGAGAACGCACACCTCCATCATCCAGTCAACAAACACCTCCATCATCCAGACAACAAACACCTCCATCATCCAGACACCAAACACTTCCATCATCCAGAAGAACACACACCTTCATCATCCAGGTGAACAAACACCTCCATCATCCATGTGAACAAACACCACCATCATCCAGTCAATAAACACCTCCATCACCCAGACAACAAACACCTCCATCATCCAGACAACAAACACCTCCATCACCTGGAGAACAAACACCTCCATCATCCAGAAAACAAACACCTCCATCACCAGGAGAACAAACACCTCTATCACCAGGAGAACAAACAACTCCATCATCCAGACAATAAACACCTCCATCACCACGAGGACAAACACCTCCATCATCCAGGAGAACAAACACCACCATCTTCCAGTCAATAAACACCTCCATCACCACGAGGACAAACACCTCCATCATCCAGGAGAACAAACACCACCATCTTCCAGTCCATAAACACCTCCATCATCCAGACAACAAACACCTCCATCATCCAGGAGAACAAACACCTCCATCATCCAGGAGAACACGCACCTCCATCATCCACATAACAAACACCTCCATCATCCAGGAGAACAAACACCTCCATCATCCAGACAACAAACACCTCCATCATCCAGTAGAACACACACCTCTTATCATCCAGTCAATAAACACCTCCATCGCCAGGAGAACAACCACTTACATCATCCAGACAACAAACACCTCCATCATCCAAACAACAAAAACCTCCATCATCCAGACAACAACCACCTCCATCATCCAGGAGAACAACCACATCCATCATCCAGACAACAAACACCTCCATCATCCAGACAACAAACACCTCCATCATCCTGGAGAACACACACGTACATCAGCGGGAGAACAAACACTTCCATCATCCAGGAGAACAAACACCTCCATCATCCAGAAGATCAAACACCTCCATCATCCAGGAGAACTCCCTGTTTTCTTCAGCACATACTGTTTGTCGTTACCAGGCTGCTGACTGCTGTAACAGCTTCTGATGTTCTGGAAGAACGGACTGATGAACAGCAGATGTTTACCAGACTAAAAGCCCTGCTGAAGTTCTATCGGGAGTCTGAGGTGAAAACGCATTACATGTTCCAGTTTAGAGCTTTACAGTTGGCTGGAACGCTTCTGGCTGACTCTGTAACGTTATTGTGGGAGCAGGATAAATGTGACTGTGTTGGTTTCAGCTGCACAAGCATGTCGTGTACCTGGTGGACAGTCTCTGGGACTGTGGTGGAGCTCTGCTGAAGGACTGGCCCACATTCACATCAGTACTACTGCAGGAGCCTTCTGGTAAACTGCTGTCTTATAAACTAAGATTTCAAAATTCCATTCATGGCTGTCAGATCCTGCAGACTGAGAAGATCCAGCTTCGTCCTTAGCTCATAAGTCAACAACAGCAAAGTCCTGGGGGTTATTCATGTACGTGTTTGCTGAACACAGCAAGATTGAAAAACATCTCACTCTCAAAACTAAAATAGCTGGTTTCCTCACTTCTCGAAGACCTACTGAGTAAAACTCCAACTTGTTAACAACTCGGAGTGACTCAGACATGACAAGTACGAGCAAAACCAGAGTGGTTCAGATTACAAATCAGAGCCTGTTTCAGTTTCACTGAAGAAACTGCGTTGTCATTGGAGGAGAGACCAGAACCAAGACAGGTACCTGTAGGCAGGTGTGCTAGTATGTCTAAAATACAGTATATTGGAACTCCATCCAGCCATCTTCATCATTTGCAGGGTCACGGGGGTCTGTCGGAGCCAATCCCGACTCATTACAGGCGGGAGTCCACGTGGATAGGTCGCCAGTCCATCACAGGGCCACATACAAGACAAACAACTGTGCATGCTCACACTCACACTTACGGGCAGTGTAGGATCACCAGTCAACCTAACATGCATGTGTTTGGACTGCGGGAGAAAGCCGGAACACCGGAGGAATTGAACCAGGAGCCTTTTTGCTGTGAGGCAACAGTGTTCACCACTAAGCCACAGTGATTCCTTAAATAAATGCTACAAATACTTCAATGTGCTCTATAAGAGTACAATATTTGTTTTCTTGGTTTTTATTTCATTATCACATGTATAACATGTGATCAGATGGAGGATCCAAGTTCACAGAAAAAAAACAGGAATTAATTACCAAATGAAAAGAGATGCAGGAGATCTGAGACCTTCCTGAACATAAAAACAAGACAACAAGAGAAGAAGGAGCTGAGGAGAAAGAAGAGCACGAAATAAAAAACTGTATTCTGTGATGACTCCTGAACACAGGGGTGGAGTATCAGGACAACTGTCACTGTGTCACATGACTCTTAAATCTGTGTCCTGACTGGCTGAAGGCTTCTGACAAACCTCTAGCTTGGTTCAGATCTTTAATCTTGTGTTCCTAAGATGATGGAGTAGGTCTTATTTCTCATTCAAGATCATTCTTATATGATTTTAATGTATGTATGTGTGTGTTTGCAGGCTTCACGCTGACAGAAGAAGAGCTGCTTGTGGAGATCCTGGTTGCGTCGGTGCGTCAGGCCTCAGAAGGACTGGTTCTGGCTGGCAGGAGTGGAGCCAAGAAGGTCAGTACATACGTTACTCCTCATACTGTCTTAACCTGGAGATTTGGGGGTTTCCACAGATAAACTGTAAATGCTTCAGGTAATGAACGCCAGAGAGAAGAAGACTCAAACTGAGGACTGTCTGAAGATCACTGAACATCTGCTCGGGGTTCTTCCTCAGTTACTCTCCAAGGTATTAGTTTGGATTCAGATCTCTGTGCTACGCTCTCATTCCTAATCAGTAGATGATGCTACTGATCTGTTTGATGATGTCTGTGCAGTTTTCGTGTCATGCCGACGTTGTTGCCTCCTTGATGAGGATTCCTCAGTTCTTCCTCTCGGAGGGTCCAGAAGCCACGAACACACAGGTCTGCAACGTTGCACTGACACTCCTCACAGTCACAGACGTGTAAACAGTGCTGACGGCATCAATGGACAGAAGGCCCTGGTAGTGCATGTGATTACGGACATCTGATGTTCATTTCAGATGTTTTTCTCTTCAGACCTGCAGATATTTAAAAAAAAAAAAAGTGAAATGACCTTAATACAGAAAATATTCAAACATTTTTAACTTTGAATTAAAGTAATTATGTAAATAATTAATCAATGCATATGATTACACAAATACTTTTTTGTTGATTAGCCAGTCCCTAATTGAACAATGATAAAAATGGTCTCATTTTCTTTTTTCTTTTTTTAAATTTTGGATTTTGGATTTTTTTTGGATTCCTTCTCAGTGGTGTGTCCCCACCCCCTAATCCGCCCCCTTATATCTGGTTCTTTGATGGATTTGTCCTGATTTGTCCTCTCGAGGACAAAGTTGCGTGTCAACCTGGAGCTCTCCTCCTTTGCACAGGCGCTTCGCAGCTTGATGGCAGAAATGGCAGCAGTGTTGGACCTCCACTCGAGCCCTGCGGTTCTGGAGGCCGGGGCCCGCTCGTTCCTCAGTCTGTGTGGTGGGGAGACGGGGTGGAGCTGCATGGCCATGGCTGCCAGAGACGCCGTAGTCCAGCGATGGGTGGAGCAGTTGACGGAACTGCTGAGGAACTCGCTCACAGTGAGGCTTCATGTCGGCGAACGTGTGTGTGTGTCCACATCTGTGTGTGTGTGTCCACATCTGTGTGTGTCCACATCTGTGTGTGTGTATATGTGGCCACATGTGTGTGTGTGTGTGTGTGTCCACATGTGTGTGTGTGTCCACATCTGTGTGTGTGTGTCCACATGTGTGTGTGTCCGCATGTGTGTGTGTCCACATGTGTGTGTGTCCACATCTGTGTGTGTGTGTCCACATCTGTGTGTTTGTGTCCACATCTGTGTGTGTGTATGTGGCCACATGTGTGTGTGTGTATGTGGCCACATGTGTGTGTGTGTATGTGGCCACATGTGTGTGTGTGTCCACATCTGTGTGTGTGTGTGTCCACATCTGTGTGTGTGTGTGGCCACATCTGTGTGTGTGTGTGTCCACATTTGTGTGTGTGTCCACATGTGTGTGTGTGTGTGTGCGTATGTGGCCACATGTGTGTGTGTGTGTCCACATGTGTGTGTGTGTCCACATCTGTGTGTGTGTCCACATGTGCGTGTGTGTCCACATGTGTGTGTGTCCACATGTGTGTGTGTGTATGTGGCCACATGTGTGTGTGTGTCCACATGTGTGTGTGTCCACAAGTGCGTGTGTGTCCACATGTGCGTGTGTCCACATGTGTGTGTCCACATGCGTGTGTCCACAAGTGCGTGTGTGCCCACATGTGTATGTCCACATCTGTGTGTGTATGTGTCAACATGTCGGTGTGTCCACATCTGTGTGTGTCCACATCTGTGTGTGTGTGTGTCCACATGTGTGTATATGTCCACATCTGAGTGTGTCCACATCTGTGTGTGTGTCCACATGTGTGTGTGTCCACATGTGTGGGTGTCCACATCTGTCTGTGTGTATGTCCACATGTGTGTGTGTGTCCATATCTGTGTGTGTGTGTGTGTGTCCACATGTGTGTGTGTGTCCACATGTGTGTGTGTGTCCAAATCTGTGTTTGTGTTCGTCCACATGTGTGTGTGTGTCCACATGTGTGTGTGTCCACATGTGTGTGTGTCCACATGTGTGTGTGTGTCCACATGTGTGTGTGTCCACATGTGTGTGTGTCCACATGTGTGTATGTGTCCACATGTGTGTATGTCCACATGTGTGTGTGTCCACATGTGTGTGTGTATGTGTCCACATGTGTGTATGTGTCCACATGTGTGTATGTCCACATGTGTGTGTGTCCACATGTGTGTGTGTATGTGTCCACATGTGTGTGTGTCCACATCTCTGTGTGTGTGTGTCCACATGTGTGTGTCCCCACGTGTGTGTGTGTGTGTGAACACGTGTGTATGTGTCCACATGTGTGTGTGTCCACATGTGTGTGTCCACATGTGGGTGTCCACATGTGGGTGTGTGTGTATGTGTCCACATGTGTGTTTGTGTATGTCCACATGTGTATGTGTCCACATGTGTCTGTGTCCACATGTGTGTGTCTACATGTGTGTGTATGTTTCTACATGTGTGTCTACATGTGTGTGTATGTTTCTACATGTGTGTCCACATGTGTGTGCGTCCACATGTGTATGCTTCCACGTGTGTGTGTTTCCACATGTGTATGTGTCCACATGTGTGTGTATGTGTCCACATGTGTGTGTATGTGTCCACATGTGCGTCTATGTGTCCACGTGTGTGTGTATGTTTCCACACGTGTGTGTGGGTACAAGTGTCTGTGTGGGTACATGTGTGTGTGTTCACGTGTGTGTGGGTACATGTGTGTGTGTGTGTGTTCACGTATGTGTGGGTACATGTTTGTGTGGGTACATGTGTGTGTGTTCACGTGTGTGTGTGTTCACGTGTGTGTGTGTTCACGTGTGTGTGGGTACATGTGTGTGTGGGTACATGTGTGTGTGTTCACGTGTGTGTGTGTGTTCACGTGTGTGTGTGTTCACGTATGTGTGGGTACATGTGTGTGTGGGTACATGTATGTGTGTTCACGTGTGTGTGGGTACATGTGTGTGTGGGTACATGTATGTGTGTTCACGTGTGTGTGGGTACATGTGTGTGTGGGTACATGTATGTGTTTTCACGTGTGTGTGTGTTCACGTGTGTGTGTTTTCACGTGTGTGTGGGTACATGTGTGTGTTTTCACGTGTGTGTGGGTACATGTGTGTGTTTTCACGTGTGTGTGGGTACATGTCTGTGTGTGTTCACGTGTGTGTGTGTTCACGTGTGTGTGTTTTCACGTGTGTGTGGGTACATGTGTGTGTGTTCATGTTATGAATTCGTCCGACGGGTTTTTCACTCCTCCTGTTGGTTTGCAGGCTGAAAGGTTCTTTGCTGATGAGGAGATGATGACAGAAATCTTGACGACACTGAAGAAACTCATTGCTTTCCAGAAGTAAGGTTTCCACGTATTTCAGGGGTTTTTGTGTTGCACCACTGATTTGCATAAAGTTCATATCTGCTTGTCTCCATGACAGCTGTCATGACCTCAGCCGATGGAGTCTTTTCGAGCTTCTGTCTCCTCTCCTGTTAGAGGAGAGCTTCAACGGAGGAGCGCCACCAGAGGTACCCTCACTGCCAGCAAACACCCCCCAACAAGCTCTGTTCATGGCGACCACCCTCAGGTTCATGTTTCCTTCTGCCTGCAGCTGGTGCAGGAGGTTCTTCAGTGCATCTCCTTCATCATGATCTGGTCTCTGAACACCAGCAGCCAGACTTTAACGTGCAGAGTGAGCATTAACCTTCATTATTAAAAGAGGGGGGAAAAAAGAAGAAATTCGCCAAAGAAAACGCTATCTCTTTTGCAGACTTATGAGAGTCAGTGGGGTTTGGTGCATTTATGTGTCTGTGTGTGAACATTTTGAGTAGAAGGCCTAGTTGAACTGTGGAGATCATCATGAATACATTAGAGGGATTCGCCTGTCAACAACTGTGGCGATGACAACACATACAGCATCAGCAGGTATCACAGGTGAACTCTCAGTAAACAGCATGGAGGGACGCTCAGAGCCAACAGTTGAACATCTGGGTGCAGAGGTGATCCTTCACAGTCACATGGCCACAATTACACCATCTGTAGTGCGAGACAAAACTGGATCAGTTCATTTCAGTAATACTTTATTTATCCTCAAAGGGAAATTGGAAATTGAGTTGCAGTGGTCATGAGTTATGTTTTAAATAGTCATTGTAGAGGTTTATAGCTGTGGGCTTGAAGGATCTCCTGCAACAGATTTGAAGGAACCTTTGACTGAAGAAGTGTTGCTGCATCACTGTGTGGAGTGTTGGGAAGAGGATACTTGATGTTCGAGAGGAGCAAAAATATTCAGACCTTTTTTTCTCTCTCTTCTTTAACTCATCTGCATTTGAGGTCTTTTTCTGATCATTTACTGGTCTTTTGGAGATAAACAAACAAATTACTGTTGTCCTGAAGTTTCATCATAACAAGTACCAGAACTAGCAGCAGGAATCATCCAAGAAAAACAGCATCCAAGCCAGCATAAAAAAAATGCTTCAAAACCGAAGGTTTCAACAGAACGCTCAGTTAAAACAAAAAACGCAGATGTGAAGACGCAATGTGACAGAAAAAGCACAACAGGCTGCCACCAGAGCAGCGCCACTCAAGAAATAAAATCCCACTTGAAAGTGGTTTTACTGGTGTGATTTCAGCGTCCCAAAAGGTGAAGTCAAATATGTTTCTTTGAAATACAGCCACAGAATAATGTATGCTGAAGAGAACCTTTAAAAGGGCATAATTCTCACATTTGTTCCCTTCAACAGCTGTTTGAAAAGCTCCATAAGAAGACTTCAGTGTTATTTTCTCGTTTTGCTGTGTTACTGACATTTAATCTCAGCTCACAGATTTCCTGCATTGCATGAGTTTGATATTTGCGGCTGGTGTTGCAGGAGAAGGCTGCGTCTCAGCGGCTCCACCTGCGTCTCTTCTGTGACAGCAGCCACCGCCGTCTCTCCCACCCCGACCTCGCTGTGAGGACTCAGGTACAGCCGCTCTGCGTTATTCTGCTCTGCTTGTCCTCTAGCTGCTCTCACTTCCTTGGTCTTCCACATCAGGCTTTTCTGGGCGTGTGCGACGTCCTGACGGCCCATTCGTACCAGCTGCATGTGTGGGATCCGTCTTCCTTTGGTCCACTGCTCTACACTCCCAGTCCCAAACTGCAGAGGGCGCTGCTGACCTTTGTGTGTGCTCACGTGTTCATCGGAGCAGACTGCCATGGACAGAACCCAAGTGAGACCTCCGCCTCCATCAAACATCCCAGAATAAGTTTTATTTGAAGTTCCTTCACTTTGAAGGCTGTTTGCTGTGTTCAGAAGATGTTAGACGTCTGTTTTCATGTTATTTGTGTTTGAACAAGAGTCTCTAAAACCACAGGGGCTTGGAAATAATACAAATATAAGCCAAAATGTAAATAACACTAGCAGGTTTATTACTTGAAGTCTGTGAAATCACTTGAATACACAGTATTTCCATGTTCAATTCACTTTTATTTATATAACGTCTATTACAACACAAGTTGTGTCCAGGATCTCTCCAGAGACCAGAACATGACCCAAATCAATTATTACATAAACAAAAGCAGGTAAAAACTTCCCTTTAAGAGGGAAGAAACCTGGACCAGGACCTGGATCATGAGGGGGAAGAAACCTGGACCAGGACCTGGATCATGAGGGGGAAGAAACCTGGACCAGGACCTGGATCATAAGGGGGAAGAAACCTGGACCAGGACCTGGATCATAAGGGGGAAGAAACCTGGACCAGGACCAGGATCATAAGGGGGAAGAAACCTGGATCAGGACCTGGATCATGAGGGGGAAGAAACCTGGACCAGGACCTGGATCATAAGGGGGAAGAAACCTGGACCAGGACCTGGATCATAAGGGGGGACCCTCCTGCTGAAGACCAGCCGTGTAGAACAGGAAGTAGAGAGAGAATAGAGACATAGACACCGTCAAAGGTACAAGACAGGATCCAACAGTATAATTATCCATCAGCAGCAGAACTAAGACTTCTGTGTGTATATGTGATATATGGATAGTTGGTGATCCACATAGATGAGGACTGCAGGTCAGGGTGTCAGCAGATAAATGTATGAAGATTTTTTTTAAAGGTGGAGGTGGTGTCAGCCTCCTTCACCCAAACTGGAAGTTGGTTCCATAGTGATGGTTCCTGATAGCAGAAGACCCGTCCTCCAGATCTACATCTGGATCTTCTAGGAACTACGAGTAAACCTGCACCCTGAAAACGGAGAACTCTGTTACGAACATGAGGAACCATCAGGTCTTTAGATGTTTAGGACTTTATACACAAGTAATAAAATGGCTCCCAGTAGATGGTTCCCAGTAGATGGCTCCCAGTAGATGGTTCCCTGTAGATGGCTCCCAGTAGAGGGCTCCCAGTAGAGGGCTCCCAGTAGAGGGTTCCCAGTAGAGGGTTCCCAGTAGATGGCTCCCAGTAGAGGGTTCCCAGTAGAGGGCTCCCTGTAGAGGGTTCCCAGTAGAGGGCTCCCTGTAGAGGGTTCCCAGTAGAGGGTTCCCAGTAGACGGTTCCCAGTAGATGGCTCCCAGTAGAGGGTTCCCAGTAGAGGGCTCCTGTAGAGGGTTCCCAGTAGAGGGCTCCTGTAGAGGGTTCCCAGTAGAGGGTTCCCAGTAGACGGTTCCCAGTAGATGGCTCCCAGTAGAGGGTTCCCAGTAGAGGGCTCCTGTAGAGGGTTCCCAGTAGAGGGCTCCTGTAGAGGGTTCCCAGTAGACGGTTCCCAGTAGAGGGCTCCCAGTAGAGGGTTCCCAGTAGACGGTTCCCAGTAGATGGCTCCCAGTAGAGGGTTCCCAGTAGAGGGCTCCTGTAGAGGGTTCCCAGTAGAGGGCTCCCAATAGACGGATCCCAGTAGATGGTTCTCAGTAGACGGTTCCCAGTAGAGGGCTCCCAGTAGAGGGTTCCCATTAGATGGCTCCCAATAGACGGTTCCCAGTAGAGGGCTCCCATTAGATGGTTCTCAGTAGACGGTTCCCAGTAGAGGGCTCCCAGTAGATGGTTCCCAGTAGATGGTTCCCAGTAGATGGTTCCCAGTAGATGGTTCCCAGTAGAGGGCTCCCAGTAGATGGTGCCGTTGCTCCACTGCAGGTCTTAGTGACTGGTGCAGCTTTGTGGTAAAAACACACTGATAATCAGTGCAGTAGAAGCAGCTGCCTGCTGGCTGTAAATGTGTTCTGATGACTGACCAGTGACCCTCGACTTCAGAAGGTCTTTAAAATGTCCAGACTGAGACAAGCTCCACTCTTTTTTATGGAAACATATTAGATTATGAAAAGTGAACCAGACAGACCTGTGAGAGAATCTCTCAGGTGTTCTGATTGTCAAGTCCTGCAGGTAAACACATGAATTCATTCACTGTAACTAAAAGGCTTTATTACCTTCACAATAGCTTCTGCTTTCTCAGAAATATTAGATCCAAATATGGTAGAGTCCAGAAAAGTCAATAACTGTTCTGGTTGGAATTTTTTAAACGCAAGTAAATACAATAGAGAATTATTGGTTTTTCAACATGTCATAAAAAGCTTTAGTTTTATTGGATTTGCCTGGTAACGATTTAGTTATAGACAGAACTTTCTATTAGCGGCTGGATCAGAGATCACTGAGAGGCCAGCGGGACGGAGTTACATCATAAATTCACGGCAATGTCGTTCCGTGAGAAAATCCCATTAACTCTGGCTCACCTCCGACTCCATTTTATTAAAGCTTTGTGAAAGATTGAAGCCACATGGTGTCACAGCCATAACCCAGTCTGATCTTATCTTTGATTTCCACCTGCTAAAGCCGTCGTCCTGAGACGAACTAAAACACTCCTGCTTCTATTCTTTCTCTTACAGGAAGTGTTCTGATTAATTGCTCTTCTTGCTTTGCTCCCCTCTCCTCTTCCTCCAATCACACGCTCCAACTGCATCTCCTTAGTGAGTGAAAACTCTGAAGTGGAGAAGCTGGAGGACCTCCACAGAAGGAGAAACCTGCTGGCGGCCTACTGCAAGCTGGTTGTCCACGGAGTTCTGGAGATAAGCTCGGCATCTGCAGTCTTCATGTTCTACGTGAAGGTAAAGGGTTAGACGTCGGTTCTTTGCACGTGCTCCGTTTACTGCAGAAATAAATATCAGTCATGGGTTATTCCAACAAAATCCAGGTTTTAGAGATTTAAAAAAATATATCAAAGATATCATTATTGCATCTTTCAAATCCTATATTGCTGATAGATCACAGATTTCTTCTCATCGTACCTTACAAGTCCTCCACGAGTCACATGACTGCAGTTGTCTCCATACTTCACTGGAAAAGCAAATTCAGAGGAAAAGTTTTTGTTCTACCAAACATACCAACCTGTTATTTGAGTTGGTTACATGCAAGACTTAGAACGTCCAGGAGCGAGTTACCGACGCCACCGCGATGCAGCCTCCTGCTGCTACAAACCAACAAACGTTCCCCTCTTTTTCATGTTCTTTGACCTTTTTTCTACATTTCGTTTCCTTTTTTTTTTCTTCATGTCTGAATTACAAGTCAAACTGGATTTTAACGCTGATTTGGATCATGTGCAGGATTTCATGGACAACGTTTACAACAAACTGCACCATGGGTGATTTCATGATATGTTAACAGGATCTATCTATCTATCTATCTATCTATCTATCTATCTATCTATCTATCTATCTATCTATCTATCTATCTATCTATCTATCTATCTATCTATCCATCCATCCATCCATCCATCCATCCATCCATCCATCCATCCATCCATCCATCCATCCATCCATCCATCGATCGATCGATCGATCGATCGATAGATATAGATATATATATATGTGTGTGTGCACAGTGGGTAGATTTACTTTATAGATTTATTTTTTTTGTACATAAATTGATAACAGATTATTTTTATGAATTAATTAGGGTGTTGTATATGTTCAAATGTGTGTGTGTATACACATAAATTTATATTTTTATAGATTCACACTAGGATTAATGTTGTGCTTTATACAACGGTTTTGACATGAAATGAATCAATAAAAATGAAAAAAAAGAGGAAAAAAAAATAAAAAGTAACGAATCATCACAAACTCCTCGCCGAAAATGTCAACATCGTTATTTTCCACCGAGTTCACTGTTTGGGACTTCATGGAGCCAACAACCAGCTGCTAAACCAGTTGCACCACCCGGCCCAGACCGGGTGGTGCAACTGGTTTAGCAGCGAAGAAAACAAGACACATAACGGTGGCTCGGTCTCCTCTGGTGTAGATGTCTTACTGCTCTTCACCAACACAACCTCCACCTGACTGTTTGCTCGTGGCGCTACGGTGGCGGGTTTGGTCCGTTTGCCCGTGGCGCTACGGTGGCGGGTTTGGTCCGTTTGCCCGTGGCGCTACGGTGGCGGGTTTGGTCCGTTTGCCGGTGGCGCTACGGTGGCGGGTTTGGTCCGTTTGCCGGTGGCGCTACGGTGGCGGGTTTGGTCCGTTTGCCCGTGGCGCTACGGTGGCGGGTTTGGTCCGTTTTCCCGTGGCGCTACGGTGGCGGGTTTGGTCCGTTTGCCCGTGGCGCTACAGTGACTGTGGTTTCATATGTTTGTCTATAGTACTACAATGACTTTGGTGACATCATCAAGGAGACGTTGTGCCGGACCAGGCAGGTGGATAAGATTGAAAGTGCACGTGCACTGGTGCTCTGTCTGCAGCAGGTAAAGGAAATCTCTGAAATATTCATCCAGGCATCGTCTCAGGTCGGTTGAGCTGCTGCTGTTTTCCTGCTCTTCCCAGCTATTTGTGCAACTCAAACGGGAGCAGGGAAGTGGCGGGAAGTCTCACCCAGGAGTCCAGACGTTCACCAGCATCAAGGAGCTGGCCAGGAGATTTGCCCTCACCTTCGGGGACCTTGTCAAGCTTCGCGAGTGTGTCGTCATGATTCACAGGTCAGTGTCATTGTTATGGCTCGTGCTGTTGGGTGCGTTTTGGATCTTTTCCTATGCTCTTGTGTTGTTTTGCTTAGGAACGGTATAGAGTTTGTGTTCCAAGAACCCAGTAAGAGTGCAGACATGACTGCACCTGCGTACCTGTCCTACCTGACCATCCTCAGTGAGTTTTCCAGCAAGCTGCTGAAACCAGACAGGAAGATGATGTAAGTGCTCCAAACAGCAGGTAGGTGCAGAACTTTGGAGATACTACTCTGACATTTCTGATCGCCATTTTTGTGTGTAGATTTTCTTACCTGCAGAAATACACTGCTGAGCATGTGGTTGAGCTCAGGGACGAGTGCTGGCAGCCTCTCATCTACTATCGAGCGTCTTTATTAGCTGTAGCTGAAGGGGAGGACGCAGCGTCGCATGCGAGCTCAGACCGGAGGCCCTACCGTCCCTTCTCCAAGCAAAAACATGAAGGTACCACGCCACCCAGCTCAAACACTACTGTGTGTGTGCACTCACCAGATTTGAGCTTCATCAGCCTGTTTGTTATGATTAGGAAGCAAGTCTCCGTGTCCATTCAGTCCCGTTGACTCTAAAGTCAGTAAGGTTCACAGAGCGAGCGTCGGTCCCAGGTGAGAGCTTCTAACACGCTTTTGTAGTTCAGTAACTGCATTTGTCCTCCTGAACTGTCTTAACCTCACCTCTGCAGTAGTCAGAAGAGTCCTGTCCTTCTGGAGCCTCCTGCAACCATCCTCAACTCCACAGCATCCATCCTCAGCACCAGCAGCGAGGTGGGTGAAGGTCTGGTGGAGGTGGAGCTGTGAGTCCGAGTCGGTCCCGAGACCAGACCTGCCGTGGCTTCATTCAGCGTTAAAGGCTTTAACAGCGTTACTTTAGTCCTAAAGAGGAGGGACGTTACATTTCTGAAACAAAGCCAACTGGCTAATGACGCAGCATTTAATTAACAGTATATTTGTAAATTCATTGTATGAAGTTGAAAAACTCGAGTCAATGTAAACATTTTTTCTGAGACAAAGTTGTAAGTTGACTGTTGAGCAGTTGTTTCTAGATGATTTGGAAAATAAAAATATGACCCTGTAATGAAGGTTATTCCCAGCTGACATTAAATTAAGGATATAAATTATTTTAAGATGAAGCTCCACCGTGAACTGCAACCGAATGTTACACTAAAGTTTTCTTAAGAGCTCATAATCTTTGATCACATGAATATTAAATTGTTGATCGATGTTTTCATTTCCTTCCTGTCACTTTATGTTACGCAAACTATTTTGAATAAAAGTAAAATTACACACGTCTAACATATCCAAGTACCGTCCAATAAACACCATCAGACCTGTCAACACCTCACAATCTAGGATTGAAAATTGATTTCAGATTTTATTTTTTTAACCCGTGTCAGTGTGCAACGTCGTTCCAGCATCCACCGCGTGTACATTTGACCGTTTACTCTTCCAATAACAAAAGCTTTATTAATTTAAAGAAAAGCCAAGGCTGTACTTTAAATACAGCCTTGAGTACGTTACGTACTTTTAAACATAGAAAAAGTCAAAACACCCGTCATTTACAACACAAGCTCAAGATAAATATGTACAGTCGTTAATAAATTCAATCTAATAATTTAGATCCAACCTCACACATAAATGATAGAAAGCACTTGTTTTTACAGCGTGCGTGTGGTGTGTGTGCGCATGTGTGTGGTGTGTGTGTGTGCATGTGTGTGTGTGGTGTGTGTGCGCATGTGTGTGTGTGCATGTGTGTGGTGTGTGTGTGTGCATGTGTGTGTGTGCATGTGTGTGGTGTGTGTGTGCATGTGTGTGTGTGCATGTGTGTGTGGGGGGGAGAGAGACCCACAGAAGGAACACTGGTTTTTTGGCGTTTTCATAATCAAAGAAAATGATCACTGGAATGTAACATTAGCCAATACGTTTGACCCCAGAACAGCATCAACATGGTTCCGGTCCGACGATCCAGGGAGCTCCAGTGTGGAACTTCTTCAGTTTGACTCATGTGAGCGTGATGAGCAACGAGATGAAAAAAATCTTGGCCCAAACATTGACTGTAAAGAGAAGATGGAAAAGCCACATGTGAGGAGGCAGCAGGAACCACATCCCTGCAGATGTCTTCTCCACTCTGGTGAAGTCCTGCTGAGCAAGATGGGAGATGACCTCCATGTCCACCACACCCAGCCATGTTGTCGACTTGTGTGTTTGGGTTTGCGAGGGAGCTTCACTAAGCCAGACGTGACTCAAAGCCTTCATACTCCCCGCCCGGCGGCCCCGGGCCGCAGACTTTATTCAAAGTCATCCTCATACTTGTACTCGTCCAGGTCCAGGTTGCAGTGTGGACTGGGAACCTCAAAGAAGTGTCTTTTTGCCAGAGCCAGGTCAGTGGAGATGTGCTGCTCCAAAGGCCTCTCAAACCTACACATAGAGAACTGGATCAGAACTGGATCAGAACACAAGTCACCATGTTACAGAGTTACAACAAAAGGTCACAGTTGGTCACCGCAGTTAATCGGTAAATATGCAGTCTGTGATCCAAAAGCAACAAACAACAAAAAAACCACTGCAAGAAAAACAGGAAATTTACAAGAACTTTTTTACATCTGTGCTACTACAGTGACTTTTGTTTACGACCGTTTCAGCTTACAAGCTGATTTTATTTCAAGAAAAAAAGAGGGTAACAATTTTAAACTTTCTGATAAAGGCATCTTAACAATATAAAAGAGCACAATGATGATGAGTCATGAGTCTGTGGGAGGGGCCACAGGGGTGGTGTGCAGTGTGAGCTGGGTAGTGGCCTGAAGAGGGGGACCCAGGCGGTCCGATCCTTGGCTACAGTAAAGTCAGTGATAGTGGAATATCTGTCATAGCAAAGTAACTGACGGTAAGTATGACGGTAAAGAAACTGTAAAGTAACTGGATGGTAAGTAAGTATAATAAAAAAGTAAGTGTGAGCGTAAAGTACCTGTGACGGTAAAGTAACGGGTCAAGTCAAAGGAGTAGCGGCGATCTACGACTCCAGTCTTACAATAAAATCCAAACCTAAATGTGATTATAATACGTTTGAAAGCCTCACGCTTATTTTAAAACTGCCGAGCTGGAATCAGAGAAGCCAGTCTTGTTGGTGGTAGTTTACCGGCCTCCTGCTGGTGCTGGTCTGGAGTTTCTGTCTGAGTTCTCAGATTTCTGATCTGGTTTATTGATCAGTACAGATAAAGTCATCATAGTGGCGACTTTAACATTCATATGGATGTTGACAACAATAGTCTTAAGTTGGCTTTTGATTCTCTTCTAGAATCAAGTTTGGTTCCTGTAGACCTCCCTGACCTGACTCTAGACAGTTTGGTTCCTGTAGACCTCCCTGACTTGACACTAGATTGTTTGGTTCCTGTAGACCTCTCTGACCCGACTCTAGACTGTTTGGTTCCTGTAGACCTCCATGACCCGACTCTAGACAGTTTGGTTCCTGTAGACCTCCCTGACCCGACTCTAGACTGTTTAGTTCCTGTAGACCTCCCTGACCCACTCTAGACTGTTTAGTTCCTGTAGACCTCCCTGACCTGACCTCATCCCAACTCATTAGTTCGACAATACTGGACCAGATCAATCAGTCTTGTGTGGATATGTCCCACAGGCATATCAAAGTCAGAGCCAACCAGAAGCCGTAGATGACAAAGAAAGTCCACAGACTCCTGAGGGCTCGGAACGCTGCCTTCAGAGCTGGAGACAAAGTGGGTCTAAAGACAGCTACGACCAACCTGTCCCATGGCATCAGGGAGGCTAAGAGACGGTACTCCAGGAAGACAGCCCGCCATTTCAGCAACAGCAGGGACACACGGAGCCTGTGGCGAGGGATTCAGACCATTACGGACTACAAGCCCCCACCGCAGACCTGTGAGAGCAGCACATCCCTGCTGAATGAGCTGAACACATTCTTCGCCCGCTTCGAGGCACACAACACCATCGCCGCACAGAAAGCACCACCCCCTCCCGGCGACCAGGTGCTGACGCTGTCACCGGACATTGTGAGGAGATCCCTCAGCAGGATCAACGCCCGCAAAGCTCCGGGTCCTGACAACATACCTGGTCGTGTACTGAGAGACTGTGCAGGAGAACTCACGGATGTCTTCACAGACATCTTCAACATGTCACTGAGTCAGGCGGTGGTTCCCACGTGCTTCAAAGCCACCAACATCCGTCCGGTCCCAAAACGGTCATCTCCCTCCTGCTCCAACGACTACCGTCCAGTCCATTTTAGATAATTATCTACCGATTTCCAACCTTCCATTTATCTCTAAAATTCTGGAAAAGGTCGTTGCAGCAGCTATGTGACCATTTGTATAGAAATGATCTATTTGAAGTTCTACAGTCAGGGTTCAGATGCATCATAGCACAGAAACAGCACTGGTTCCAGTCTCCAATGACCTTCTTATGGCCTCAGATGATGGATTAGTGTCCATACTGGTTCTGGTGGACTCAGATAATGGGTTAGTGTCCTTACTGGTTCTGCTGGACTTCAGATACTGAATTAATGTCCATACTGGTTCTGCTGGACCTCAGATACTGAATTAATGTCCATACTGGTTCTGCTGGACCTCAGATACTGGATTAGTGTCCTAACTGGTTCTGCTGGACCTCAGATAATGGATTAGTATCCATACTGGTTCTGCTGGACCTCAGATACTGGATTAGTGTCCTAACTGGTTCTGCTGGACCTCGGATAATGGATTAATATCCATACTGGTTCTGCTGGACCTCAGATACTGGATTAGTGTCCATACTGGTTCTGCTGGACCTCAGATACTGGATTAGTGTCCTAACTGGTTCTGCTGGACCTCAGATAATGGATTAGTGTCCATACTGGTTCTGCTGGACCTCAGATACTGGATTAGTGTCCATACTGGTTCTGCTGGACCTCAGATACTGGATTAGTGTCCTAACTGGTTCTGCTGGACCTCAGATAATGGATTAATATCCTTACTGGTTCTGCTGGACCTCAGATGATGGATTAGTGTCCATACTGGTTCTGCTGGACCTCAGATAATGGGTTAGTGTCCATACTGGTTCTGCTGGACCTCAGATAATGGATTAATATCCTTACTGGTTCTGCTGGACCTCAGATAATGGGTTAGTGTCCATACTGGTTCTGCTGGACCTCAGATAATGGGTTAGTGTCCATACTGGTTCTGCTGGACCTCAGATACTGGATTAGTGTCCATACTGGTTCTGCTGGACCTCAGATACTGGATTAGTGTCCTAACTGGTTCTGCTGGACCTCAGATAATGGGTTAGTGTCCATACTGGTTCTGCTGGACCTCAGATAGTGGATTAGTGTCCTAACTGGTTCTGCTGGACCTCAGATAATGGATTAGTATCCTTACTGGTTCTGCTGGACTTCAGATAATGGGTTAGTGTCCATACTGGTTCTGCTGGACCTCAGATACTGAATTAGTGTCCATACTGGTTCTGCTGGACCTCAGATACTGGATTAGTGTCCTAACTGGTTCTGCTGGACCTCAGATAATGGATTAGTATCCATACTGGTTCTGCTGGACCTCAGATACTGGATTAGTGTCCTAACTGGTTCTGCTGGACCTCGGATAATGGATTAATATCCATACTGGTTCTGCTGGACCTCAGATAATGGGTTAGTGTCCTAACTGGTTCTGCTGGACCTCGGATAATGGATTAATATCCATACTGGTTCTGCTGGACTTCAGATACTGGGTTAGTGTCCATACTGGTTCTGCTGGACCTCAGATACTGGATTAGTGTCCATACTGGTTCTGCTGGACTTCAGATAATGGGTTAGTGTCCATACTGGTTCTGCTGGACCTCAGATATTGGATTAGTGTCCATACTGGTTCTGCTGGACCTCAGATACTGGATTAGTGTCCATACTGGTTCTGCTGGACTTCAGATAATGGGTTAGTGTCCATACTGGTTCTGCTGGACCTCAGATACTGGATTAGTGTCCATACTGGTTCTGCTGGACCTCAGATACTGGATTAGTGTCCATACTGGTTCTGCTGGACCTCAGATACTGGATTAGTGTCCATACTGGTTCTGCTGGACCTCAGATACTGGATTAGTGTCCATACTGGTTCTGCTGGACCTCAGATACTGGATTAGTGTCCTAACTGGTTCTGCTGGACCTCAGATAATGGATTAGTATCCATACTGGTTCTGGTGGACCTCAGATAGTGGATTAGTATCCATACTGGTTCTGCTGGACCTCAGATACTGGATTAGTGTCCTAACTGGTTCTGCTGGACCTCAGATACTGGATTAGTGTCCTAACTGGTTCTGCTGGACCTCAGATACTGGATTAGTGTCCTAACTGGTTCTGCTGGACCTCAGATACTGGATTAGTGTCCTAACTGGTTCTGCTGGACCTCAGATACTGGATTAGTGTCCTAACTGGTTCTGCTGGACCTCAGATAATGGATTAGTGTCCATACTGGTTCTGCTGGACCTCAGATGATGGATTAGTGTCCATACTGGTTCTGCTGGACCTCAGATAATGGATTAGTGTCCATACTGGTTCTGCTGGACCTCAGATACTGGATTAGTGTCCTAACTGGTTCTGCTGGACCTCAGATACTGGATTAATATCTACACTGGTTCTGGTGGACCTCAAATAATGGATTAGTATCCATACTGGTTCTGCTGGACTCAGATAATGGATTAGTTTACATACTGGTTCTGCAGGACTAACGGTAAAGTAACTGTAATGGTAAAGCAACTGGCGGTAAAGTAACTGTAATGGTAAAGTAACTGCAATGGTCAAGTAACTGTAACGGTCAAGTAACTTGCGGTAAAGTAACTGTAATGGTAAAGTAACTGCAATGGTAAAGTAACTGTAATGGTAAAGTAACTAACGGTAAAGTAACTGTAATGGTCAAGTAACTGTAATGGTCAAGTAACTGTAATGGTAAAGTAACTAATTGTAAAGTAACTGTAATGGTAAAGTAACTGTAATGGTAAAGTAACTGTAATGGTAAAGTAACTAACGGAAAAGTAACTGTAATGGTAAAGTAACTGTAATGGTAAAGTAACTGTAATGGTAAAGTAACTGTAATGGTAAAGTAACTGTAATGGTAAAGTAACTAACGGTAAAGTAACTGTAATGGTAAAGTAACTGTAATGGTAAAGTAACTGTAATGGTAAAGTAACTAACGGTAAAGTAACTGTAATGGTAAAGTAACTGTAATGGTAAAGTAACTAACGGTAAAGTAACTGTAATGGTAAAGTAACTAACGGTAAAGTAACTGTAATGGTAAAGTAACTGTAATGGTAAAGTAACTGTAATGGTAAAGTAACTGTAATGGTAAAGTAACTGTAATGGTAAAGTAACTGTAATGGTAAAGTAACTGTAATGGTAAAGTAACTAACGGTAAAGTAACTGTAATGGTAAAGTAACTGTAATGGTAAAGTAACTGTAATGGTAAAGTAACTGTAATGGTAAAGTAACTAACGGTAAAGTAACTGTAATGGTAAGGTACCTGTGACTGTAAAATAACAGAAATAGTAAAGTATGTGCAGCAGAGGAAGCGGTTGTCCCGGTTCTGGTCACATGTAACTGAATCAAATTAACTGGTTTAATTCCGTTTCTCTTCACAGTCATAACAACATGCTTTTAAACTGGAATTAAATATTAAAAAGTGGTATTTTAATTCAGCCTCTCGAGCAGCAAAACTAGGTGTTGGCAAGGAAGCAGGTGAAATCACTGATCAACACAAAGATTTCTACAGATTTGAATGAACCAGTGAGGCTGGAAAAGACGTGGACAGGAATGTGGCAGGAATACAGCATTAATAAAGGACACAAAAACTCTTCCTGCAACTAAGTCAGAAGATGACAACCACCTTCTGGGAACGGTGTAATTTCAGACTGGTGATTTCCCAGAGAGAAGGAGCAGCAGGAGGGTCAGAGGGTGAGAGGAGGAGGAGGAACATCGCTACTTCTGGGACTCCAGGTGTCTTACCTGTCCTGGTCTTTAGAAGTTGGTGGTGTTCCTAAAAACGCCACACAACATTGTCGTCACTGAGTGAGTCTCCGAGGAGTTCTGCTGCTGCGTGTCATCCTTATTAGCAGACTGATCACTTCCACTAAAATATTTAAAAATCAGTTGATCTGATCTTATTCAATGATCATCTAAAATTACATAAACTTTATTGCCTTCTGGTTGTTATATTGATGAATAAAATGGACACATTTGAATTTAAATCAATCAATCAATCAATCAATCAATCAATCAATCACACACTCTCTCTCTCTCCCTCTCTCTCCCTCCCTCCCTCCCTCCCTCAAACTTTCCTTGCCTGATTTCATCCTGATTTGACTTATTTTACCCTGATTTTACTTGTGTGTGGAAGTTCAACGTCTTCTCTCCATGGACACCTCGATATGAAAGTGCCCTGACGTGACCTGGACCTTTACAAATAAAATGAATCCAGCTCAAACTCAATACTACACTATGTCCCTTAATGTTCAATATGAATGTTAGAGACGCATTTCTGAGCGGATGAATTTATTATGCATAAAGAGTTTTACGGTCCAGTTTATTGGAATAAGAGCATGGAATTCCTGCAATGACAACACCAATAAAACAAAGAGGAACGTGGAGGTTTGCTCTGCCTTCATGTTGTCTTTTGGTGAAATATGTCTGATCACAACTTCCTGATGTCAACAGAGTTTACTGATGCTGGATATACATCCTGATTTAATAGTATAACGAAGGTCGTTAACAGGCCATCAGTTTGTGAGCTGCTCACTGCTTAGTTTATCCAGTTTCCTGGAACTTGCCAAATAAACAATTAAATGTAACATGTTTTAACATTTGAGGAAAATTTTCAAACAAGATGACCATCAGAGATGATGGGGATCTGTGCAGGAATCAGTGGATCTTCACCCGACTCACATGTGAACATCAAATAAAAGAAGTGTCAATAGAGACGTGCTCTCAGACTGCTCCCTCCACTCTGGAGGGCCATAAAGCTCTCTGGGGGACCTGAGCTGAACTTGTACTTACACGCCGTTGCACGGATCATTGGCAGCCTCTTCAGCCACCAGTACGTCGTACTCCTCTGCAGCATATTTCTCCCAGTCTGAAGCGTCCTGGCCGTCGCTCTCGGCCTCCTTAAAGACATGAAGAGTTGTGTGACGTGCTTGACCACTGACAGGACAAGAAATATGACATCTGGTGTCCTCCAGTCACAATTTCATGTTATTCACCCTTATGACAGAGAAAGGGTCCCTCTGCTCGTGGTCCAAGTACTTTTCTATGTTGAAGAACGTGTCAAAGAAGATGTGGGACAACTTGCACTTCTTGAGGTCTCGCAGAGTGATCTTACCTACACAGGATTGAGAACAAAAATAGAGACAAGCTCTTATTCGTAGACGTACAATACCACGGACATTAATTCACTTTTAAAACTGGCCCGATGCTTCACATCTCTTTTCCAAAAAGGTTTAGTCACAATTAAACAAATGCAAGACTGTCACTCAATGATACATTTTCATTAAAAAAATCATAAATATTTAACTGTTTAATAGTCTTCCTTCATTCTTGTGTCCTTATTAAAAGTATAACCTTACTAGTAATATTATAAATACTTACAGTACTTCCTAACCGTCACTTACTAAATGCTGCCACATGAATAAAATGAACTTCTCTGATCTTTTTTAATGGTTCATGAACAGAAAACTGCAGATGACGTTTGTGTTAAGGAAGACAGATGCAGAGAGGCTCCATCAGTCCACTCTGATCATGGTAAAACATATTAAAATGTACATTTCTGACAGTTTCACTAGACTATTTCATAACAGTCAATGATGATGATTCAAAAAACTGATTATACTATTATGTATAAATAGTCTGAAGAAATGAACCCAACAAGCCTGTTCCACAAAACCCCACAGATCTCTTGCCAGCGTCCAAGCAGCAGAAACCCAGGACCCCCCACAAGTGCTCTGATACGTGGGAGTCTAAACGATGTCGGGCTTTAATGCTCATCTAAGTACATTATTATTGTCCTATGTTCAGAATAACACTGTGGAAGAGTTGAGTGTTTGCAGGAATTTGTTGACTGTGTGGACACAGGCAGTCCAGTCACTCAGACCATGATCAGTGATCGATGATCAATGATCTGTACCATTAGCGCTGCAGAGGAAGTAGAGGCTGTCAGACTCTTGCGTTGCGAGTAAATGTGAAGCAGCTCTGACCTTCCACCTCCGGCTTGACGAGGTCCAGCATCTGGCAGAGGCAGTCCTCGAAGGGAAGGGGCTCGATAGCCATGCTCTCCAGTTTCTGACACTGCTCCTCGTAGAAGTACTCAAGCTCGTACATGCTGAGCACCCCGTCCCCATCCAGGTCCATACAGCGGAACCAGTACTCTATACTGGACCGAGAGAAAAAAACTTAAGAAACACTGTATAGAAAAGGACAGTGCAGTAAACGCGGCGGACCGTCAACACACCTGGTGTCAGACTTCTTGTCTTCCTCAGAGATGAGGAACCAGACAAAATCTGCATAACTTAACCGTCCTTCCTTATAAACCCGTCTGTCTCTAGAGGACAAAAAGACAACTTTAGATTTGGTTGTGGAGATTAAACAACAAATTTTCTTTTCAAACTCAATGAAATGTCTGACTCACCTTGTTACTGTTCCTGAGAATATTCTTTCAATCATTCTATGTGAAACGGCTGGAAAAAACACACGTGTTATCCATCTCCACCCAGACTGGCTTTTGTAGCTTTCCATTTTTAATCTGGACAGTGCAATAAATTCTCTGGTCGTGGTTTTATACCACAAAGTGGTAACAATAGTTGTAGACATGGCGTCATCGGAGCAGAGTATATATGCTGCCCTTTTATTGATCCACAACCTGACTTTAAAACCATCAAGCAGGAACATGTGGCTTGGAGTCACGGCAGAAGTGTCAAGAGACAAATCTGCTGCGTTGCTTTATGTGAAGTGGGAACCTTTTCCAGATTTACAAGTGGATTTTATAATTAAATGTAGCTTCAGTCACACGTTGCTTCAATATGCTGTCAGGCAGCTTCAAGTTAAAGTGAATCCATCCTGCATTCTTTGCATGCATTTTACTGCCACGTGTGTTTACATGATATGAACAGAAAAGAAACTAACAAACAAACTGATGACGGATTAGTGTTTGTTTGTGCACCTTGGTCACTGTGCCGTGCCAGGTCCTTCTGGTCTATGTACAGGTCGTGATCCGTGTCCAGCTCCCAGAACTTGCAGTATATAACATAAAAGTGTTCATAAGAGAAGTAGTCTGTCAGCTGGTTCACGTCGTCCTCCTGCTCCAGCAACGCCACGTTCTGCCCAGGAGGAATAAAGCCCAAGATCCAAACATCTCATGTGAAAAGTCTTCTGGATAACAACTGAACTAGTTATCTGAAAATTGACAACATTTCTTAAATCCTAAAAACAGCTAAATGTATACTATGCACCTGTGAAGAGTAGAAACAATGCAGTGAAATGTGATGATTTACCTGAAGAAAGTCACTTTTCCTGAGCTCAGAACACGTTATTTTTCCAGTCCATGAGCGGTTCATGTTGTAAAATATCCTCTGAATCACCTGAAAAACAAATCGAAGTGAAAAATTAACAGGAAACAGTCATTCAATATTAAGAGCAGGTTTAGTTCTGGTATGTGGTGTGGTTACCGTGGTGATGTATCTGGAGTGGAAGTCTGGAGCTTCTTTTAGAAAAGCCAAGCCTGCATGTGAGTTCACCACATCCTGAAAACATAAAGATCACTTTCATAGTCCCGTCAAAGACATCAATCATCAAGCTCTGGGAAATATTACACTGCTCAGACAGATGTACTTCAACTGTAGAGTTCAGACACGGGCTGGATGAGAATCCACATGCATGCCTCTTCTTCAGGACATTAACGTTTCAAAAACAAAAACACAAAGCTGTCTGTTAGGGAAGAATATGTAAGCAGGGCAACGTTTCAAATACTTTTTTTCCTTTTGGACAGGCTAATGTTTTCTTCTTCTTGGACTTTTCCGCAAAAGTGAAGGTTTAAACACAAAAGTTTTCAGATTGTATTCTGTGGTGCATTTCACATGAATTGTGACAGAAAAGATTTCCTTCACTTCACTCTCTTGTCATTTAATGAAGAAAATCTAAATGCAGTAATTCAATTCAAAGGTCTTTTTTAAGGGAGCTGACATGATTCTTTGACTCTTAGTTTTAGAAATTAAAATTATAGAAAAACATGAATAATGAACTGCAGGAAACAGGTGGAGACAGTCAAATCTACTTCACTGCAATCAGACTTATTTGTCAAAACAGTCAGACGATTTGTTGAGTCCAACGATACAAATGAAACTATGTGCCATAAGGCATCTCTGCAGCTCCTATCAGCATTATACTAATCAAGTGCAGTGCAAGACCAGCTGGTTAGGTGGGAGGAGCTTACAGCCACAACAGCCAGCACACACCGCATTCAGCTCCAAATATTTAATTTAGAATGCATCTACAAGAGCATAAATGCACCACGGGTGGGTTCGTGACTTCTAAGATTACTTATGTCCTTTGATGTGTTTATGACACCAGAAGCATTTTCTTTTTTAAATCTTCCCTCTTGAGCCAGAATACTGCTCCAGAGAAACCTCCTTTTTCTGTACAACCCTCAACTCTTTCATCATCTTACACTAATAACCAGAAATTCATCCTAAACTACATGAAAAGGCATAATCTGGGGCAGGATGTCCAAAAAAGCACCTACACCAGAGCAGTGTTGCCAGCTCCAGCCCCCCACCCCACCCCACCACCCCAGCTGTGCTGCAGCAGTACCTGCAGAAATGGAATAAAGTCATCTTGTTCCAGGTAATTACAGCCAGGCTTCGCCAAGAGGTGAACAAATTTAGAAGCATCATCGTGACATGTCTGTAGAGTTCTAAAGAAGGAAAGAGACAACAGATGGTTGCAAACTTGATCACACTCTGGCTCCAACACTTTCCACCTCTAGTATCTTTACATTTTACCACTGAAAATTCAAAGTGCAGATATAGGACATTCTGAAATCAGGACTCTTGAGAACTGACAACAAAAAAGGATGAAAGAATGTGGTAGTGGTTTCCCCATTTCCCATCTAAGAATGGATCTGTCATGAACTAAAGACCACACCACCCCAGAATACTTGGCCTTTGCTGCTGCATCTGGCGGCCTTCACTGATGAGCTTATATAATGGTGGCTGGCATAAAGTGGATGCTTTATTTATAAACTTAACTGTATGCACAGTGACTTTCTCTTTCTGTGTTTTTGTTTGGGATGAAAAGGAAAATGTCATAATAACAGAAGTGGATGCAATGCTCGTGTTCCCCAGCGAGTGGTCGTCATTGTTCAAAGGAGACTGATGAGCCATTTGGCTGACAGTGAATGTTTCAGTGGTCTAGGCAGAATAGGAGGAGCTTTGTCTTACTTTCTCCACATAGCCACAAACTTGTGAACAGACACGAAACCCGTCCTGTCGCCTCCAGCCGAACAGAACAATGGGACTTTCCAGTAGAGGGGACACTCACAGGCCTAAGAAGAAAGGAGAAAAGGGACAGTTTGCTGTACAGAAACCATGGTGAAAATGCTGAATTAGAGCACAGACATCACAAATATACAGGAGTTGATGATTATTATACCGATAATGATGGCAAAGATCATTATTATAGAAAAATAAAACTGAACTGAACCACCACGCTGCCGGTCACATACTCACCTTGGCAACGGAACCCATGTCCTCAATGGTGGCCCTTTCATTTGGGAATTGGGAAAATATTTTCTCAATTTTGGAAATGAGGGTGTCAATGTTAAGGTCGGCTTGGGGCTGTCCGTGTGGGAAGTAAAACTTGGGAATGCTTTCGCTCAGTGCTGTGGTAACTGGCAGCTCCGTTCTCACCTCGGCCTGAGGGACAGAGACATAAACCGTTAACCGCGGATGCTCCAGCGTTACAGCACGAACTCCACGACGCTGGCGCTCCTGTCAGCAGGTTCACCAGAAAGAAGCTGTGACCACTCAGCACTCTTGATCTTTATCCATTTATCTGTAATACATACCTGCAGAGTCACATTCCCAGTTAACAGTTATGCTGCAGTAGATCTTAAATCAATTGTAACATTCATTAAATAATTATAATTTGGCTTGTTGTTCACAACTTTTAAGAGTTCCCTGATAAACCATTATTAAAAGATAACATTCAAGCCTTTGCAGAACAGAAGACTGACAACGTGCTAATGTACACAAAGTACTATACTTTTAAGTTAAATACAAACATGATACATACATTAACACCATTAAACAAAATTCAAAAGTAATTTGCACTTATTTAAAAAATTACTGTTTCGAAATATTCTTTTAAAGTGTACATTGATTTGTTAGTAAGGTTCTGCAGAGGCCTCAGAAATGTAAGTAGTTTAATAAATAAGATTGTTTGATTACCAAAATGATGAGTAGCTGTGTCATTAAATGCCGTTTACAACACCATTGTGATTATAACTCTATACGATGTGTCAGCTAAGAGTGATAAGAAATCTGTGAAATGTTAGTTACTAATGTACAACTAATGAAGTTATGACGCTGTGTAAAATGTGAATAAAAACAGGATGCAACTATTTCGTATTTTATTCCCAATGGAACATCGTACCGGATGTTGAAACTAAGACATTTGATCGTTTCATGGAAACTCATTTTGAATTTGATGGCAGCAACACATCTGTAAAATGTTCCAACAGGGTGATGTTTATGGTTGGAGCATCTCCTCTTCTTCCAACATCTGTCTTTAAAGTGAGGAAGTGAGGAGACTAGCTGCTGCAGTTTTTGGAAAGGAATGTGGTTTCGTTCTTGTCTGATGCAGGATTCTCAACAGCTCAACAGCTGCTCAACAGTCCTGGACCTTCGTTGCTGGATTTTTGGTTTCATGATGCTCCAGATGTTTTCTACTGGTGAAAGGTCTGGACAGTAGATAGACCAGTTCAGCACCTAAACTCTTCTTCTGTGAAGCCATGTTGCAGCATGTGGTTCAGCATCGTCTTGGTGAAATGTGCAAGTTTTCCCCCAACAGAGAAGTTGCCTGGATGGGAGCAGATGTTGCTCTAAAACCTCTGTGTACTTTTCAACATTGATGAAGCCCTTCCAGATAACCAAGTTGCCCCATAGACACTACTGCAACCCCAGACCATCAGAGAAGCTTCTGACCTGAGCTGACGACGAGCTGGATGGTCCTTTTCCTCTGCTCTGCAGGATGCAATGTCCATGGCTTCAAGAAGAATTTCAGATGTTGATTTATCTGACCACAGAATAGGTTTTCATTTTTCATCTGAACATTTTAGATGATCTTTGGCCTAGAGAAGTGTCTGGATGGTGTTCACATGTCTTCTTCTTTGCCTGCTGCAGCTGTTAGCTGCATTTGTGGATGGTACAGTGAACTGTGTTCACAGACAGAGATCTCTGGAAGTGTTTGAGTTCACGCAGGGATCTCCGGGACAGAATTATGTCAGTTTTTAATGCAGAGCTGCCCGAGGACCAGAAGATCACCAGATCCAGTTTAGACTTTTAGTCTTGTCCCCAAGACAGAGATTGCGCCTGATTCGCTCAATCTTTTGATGATATTGAACACTGTACATGAAGGGATTGTCAAAGTCTTCACCATCGCTGAAATGTTCCTTTTATAATCCAGTCATGTGACTGACCTGTTGATAGTTAATATAATTAGTTGTTAAATGCTCCTCCAGCTCATTTAATTTGTGTCAATTACTTTTCCAGCATTTTGCTGCTCCTGTTCCAACTTTTTACAAATGTGTCGCTGCCATTATCTCAAAATGAGCTAATTATTTCATTAAAATGACAAAAGTTTAAACAGTTGATGTGTTACTTTTGTTGTATTGCATTGTATTTTGTTTTTATTTGCATTGGGATTTTACACTTCATTAGATTTGAAGTTGTAAATTAATTTTATTTAAAAAAAACAAAAAAAAACCCAAAAACAAAGCATTATTAATAACCTTGAACCACAGAAGAACTTTAAGATGTTTCATTTAGTTGTGGGAACATCTGATAACTAAATCACAGCTTAATGACCTATGAATTTTGATCAGGATTCATCATCGTTTTTCCACCTCCGTAATATGACAAAGATCAGGAGCATCCTCTCCCAGAGTGATGCTGGAAAACTAATTCACGCGTTCGTATCTTCTAGACTGTTGTTGGCTGGATGTCCAAGTAATTCTCTGAAGATCCTCCAGCTGATGCAAAATGCAGCAGCGCGAGTGCTGACAGGAACCAACAAGAGACCACGTCTCTCCAGTGTTCACTTCCCTCCAACGACTCCCCGGAAAACTCAGAATCCAATTCAACATTTTATTACTTGTGTATAAAGTCCTAAACATCCAAACTCCTGCTTTTCTCCAAGACCTGATGGTTCCTTATGTTCCTAATAGAGTTCTCCGTTCTCAGAGTGCAGACTCTTGTCCTCTTCTGTACATGTCCTGCGGACCAGAACCTCAGGAGCTGCTTGCTGACCTGCAGTTCCACCTCTGACCATCCCAGTGTCTGCCTCCACCTGTCTGTATGGATGTCTGTTGGATACTTGCTGACATCCAGACCACCAACTATCCATATATCCCCCATATATACATGGAAGTATTAGTTCTGCTGCTGATGGATAATTTTACTATTGTATCCTGTCTTGTACCTTTGACGGTGTGTCTGTGTCTCTTCTCTCTACTTCCTGCTCTACCCAGCTGGTCTTCAGCAGGAGGGCCCCCCTTATGATCCAGGTCCTGGTCCAGGCTTCTGTCCTCTTAAAAGGGGAGTTTTTACCTGCCGTTGTTTATGTAATAATTGCTCGGGTCATGTTCTGGGTCTCTGGAAAGATCCTAGAGACGACTTCTGTTGTAATAGACGCTATATAAATAAAATTTAATTGAATGTGTGCACCTTATAAATAAGGCAAATTATATTTTGCTAAATCAGTTACGTATAAAAGGAAAACATTTTCCTCAGATTCAGTGATTCAGTGAAGGAAGCCATTCAGTTTCATCTTCAGGTTGGAGGCTTTCGGGTTGGTCACATTGGAATTAAACTATATTGAAAAAGTATTGGCTCACTCATCCAAATAATGGGAATCAGGTGTTCCAGTCACTTCCATGGCCACAAGTGTATAAAATCAAGCACCTGGGCATGCAGGTTACAACTATTTGTGAAAGAATGAGTCGCTCTCAGGATCTCAGTGAAGTCCAGCGTGGATCTGTGATAGGATGTCACCTGAGCAACAAATTTAGTCCTGAAGTTTCCTGGCTCCTAAATATTCCACTGTCAGCTGTATTAAAAGAACGTGGAAGTGTTTGGGAACGACATCAACTCAGCCTCCAAGTGGTAGCCACATAAACTGACGGAGCAGGTCAGCGGATGCTGAGGTGCATAGTGCCGAGAGGTCGCCAACTTTCTGCAGTCAGTCGCTACAGACCTCCAAACTTCATGTGGCCTTCAGATCATCTCCAGCTCAGTGTTAAGAGAGCTTCATGAATGGGTTTTCATGGCTGAGCAGCTGCATCCAAGACAAACATCACCAAGTGCAATGCAAAGCGTCAGATGCAGTGGTGTAAAACACACCGCCACTGGACTCTGGAGCAGTGGAGACGCCTTCTCTGGAGTGATGAATGGAGCTTCTCCATCTGGTGATCTGATGGACCAGTCTGGGTTTGGTGGTTGCCAGGACAACAGTACTTGTCTGACTGCATTGTTCTAAGTGTAAAGTTTGGTGGAGGGGGGATTATGGTGGGGGGTTGTTCTTCAGGAGCTGGGCTTGGACCCTCAGTTCCAGTGAAAGGAACTCTGAATGCCTCAGCAGACCGAGAACTTTTGGACAATTCCAGCTCCCAACTTTGTGGGAACAGTTTGGAGTTGGCCCCTTCCTCTTCCAGCATGACTGTGCACCAGTGCACAAAGCAGGTCCATAAAGACCTGGATGACAGAGTCTGGTGTGGATGAACTTGACTGGTCTGCACAGAGTCCTGACCTCAACCTGACAACATCTTTGGGATGAATTAGAGCGGAGACTGAGAGCCAGCCTTCTCACAAATGTGCTTCTGGAAGAATGGTCAAAAATTCCCATAAACAGTCCTAAACCTTGTGGACAACCTCCCAGAAGAGTTGAAGCTGTTATAGCTGCAAAGGGAATGACATCATATTGAACCCTCTGGATCAGGAATGGGAGGTCACTGAAGGTCATATGGGAATTGAGGCAAGTGAGCCAGTACTTTTGGACATGTAATGCATCTAAATGTCTGATTCAAATGTATCTCTGATCAAGTCAAATTAAATAATGACACACCTCAACAGCAGACAACAACGAATTAGAAATGCTATGAAGAAATTAATTACGGTCCCCAAGTAAGACTGTACTGAGAGATTTGCAGAGTACCATGCAACAGAAGACAGTTCACTGAACATGTGGTCAAACATAAAATAAAGAGCCGGAATGCACTTGAAGCAAAAAGAAAAAGCATCTTAACAATGCAAGGTCTCGTCAACAAGTATGTGTTTCTGAACAGACTGAGGATGCCTCACTGTAATCTTTTTTCCCTAATAAATGATAAATGCTGCTGACCCTCTGTTCGTCTGTGCTGTGTGTTGGCATCAGCCATGGCTATAAAAGGACATGAACATCTCCTGTTGCCCTGTACTGTCCCCTCTCTCACGTCATGCTTGCAGAGCTCTGAGCACAACTGCTAAGCCACATGACACTTTGCACATTCACAATGATGTGGTCTGAAAGAAGACAGGAAGCAGCTGAGCTCAGTGTGGAGACAAGATAAAACAGAGCTCATGTCTGCAACCCTGCACAACTGAAGAATATCCTGACGACAAACAACTCCATTAACTATACTTGACCTGGTTGCACTACAACTTCATTTTGCATAAAACAGTACTCTGGGGAGGAGGTTGGGGTTAAGGTAACCCTAACCCTCTTTAAAGAATGTTTGCAATTTACTGAAAAACTAAGGGAACTTCTCCTTAGTTCCTACTTTAATAGCAAATGCTGCAATCTGAATACCATGACAAGAAGCTGTTGAATCCCAGTCAACATCAACAGATCTGACCCCTGCTGATGAAAGCCCGACTGGAAGCAGGCTCGCTCTTACAAACACCTGCCTGTCCTCGTTGGAAGGCTCTGAGCCTCTTCTTGAACCGAGATGGCAGAACAAAGTCACATCCACGTGCTAGGAAAGCCAGCTCCTTCCTCAGGTCAGGATCCTGGCGCAAAGACAGCTCTCTCATCCTCATCCTCACTCCAGACAGATGGGAAACTCAGTCCAGTGTTATCCTTTCCACTGTGGAGAAATTTACTTAAACTGGCAGTTTAAGTAAAAGTCAGTGGAAGCGGCCGAGGTCCTCTGTGATTGTCCTCTGTCAGAGCAAGAGCCTCTTAATGCCAGCAAGCAGCTGCTACTGTGACTCCCCCTCCCAGTCCAGATCTGGTCGCACAATCTCAGCCCTGCATGCTGATCTGTCCGTGTCCAGCGCACACGCACGCACGCGCACACACACACACACGCACACGTGTCAGGGACCCCATGCTTCAGAGCTGCTGGGAGATAAGGTGTGACTTGTGTGTGTGTGAGTGTGTGTGTGTGTGTGTGTGATGGAAGGGTGTGAGCAGTAGATCTGCCCTTTCCAGTTTGCATACCTTGGTGCTCGTGGAAAGTTATGTAAAGAGACAGACCTGCTGCTCGACTGAAAAGTAATATATACAAGTTTATTTCTTAGACAAACATCTGCTACCAACATGATCCACTGAGTGGTGCCTTCACCTCCTCCGTTTCTCTTTCCCTTCCCTGTCTTTTCTTCACCTCAATCCTCAGTTATTAACAGTATCCCATAAACATAATTGTGGTCCATTGTTCTTGTAGTTTGTTGTGCTGGTCTGTCCCTTCTTTTTCTTTTCTGTACATGTTCTGCAGACCAGAACCTCAGGACAACTTGTGTTGTAATAGACGCTATATAAATAAAATTGAATTGAATTCCAGTTGTTGCTGTCCTGGAGTGAAGGCATGTACATAGGTTTTACATAAATGCTGTGATTGAACAGCTCTGACTATATTCTGCAGATGTCCCAGTGCCGTTACCGCAGCCTATGCCATGTTCAGAACTCCAACTTTTTGTAACACTTTGTAAATAAACCTTTATCTGTTAATGTCTTTGTTACTGCAGCCAGAACACACACATTCACATTATGCATAAAACTACTGACACTCATGTACCACTCAGTCATTCTGATGTTTGAGCAAACACTAAACAATTTTCCACTTACAAAGGTTTCACAACACAGCATGAAAACAAGATGTTCACATGTGAAAAATGTTTTGGATTACAGACAAATGCGGCTAAAACGACTACGGCAGTGCTCAGGTACTGAACAATAACCTGCCCTGTGTATGTATGTGCATGCACGCCTAAACAACCTGGATGGACACACTCCTACAAGCCTGACCACTAATCAATTCATCAATTTTAGAACTCACTCTGACCCACCATGTATCTAATCAGTGAACTGCTGCAGTAAATCCAATTTGTGCACAAACGTGTCCAGTCGTGTTCACTTCGTTGCATAACAGATAAGATTATGAAACAGCACGTCTGGAGTTAGTAATCGTTAGTCACATGACCAGTTGTTGACACTTGATTTTGCTTCAACATTAGCCAACATGGCATTCAACACTAGCTGTGTTTCCATGAAAGCCGTTCTGTTATAACATCAAACTGCATGTCAGAAAAAGTTTAGGACCATGACAACAACTGCAGTTATACTCTAACTTCCCTTGTTCTGGGTCAGAAAACAGCTCTACTAAAATATAGAAATGTCTTGCTCGGAGCGCCATATTCCACATGTGAGAGATGAACGGTCAGAACAAGTCTGCTTCAGTGATAATGTGGTGGTCTCAGAGAAAAGCAACATGAACAGGATGAAGGCAGAAACTGGGCAACACTGGAAAAAAAAAACAACAAAAAAACAACAGGATATGAGAAGTGGAGCAAAAGATCTGAACAGTGTTTATAGAATTCAAGTTGAGCTTAAGTACGGGTATCTCCCCATACTGTACCGTAGGGGAGGAGATTTATCCTGACCATGACCCGGTTAAACCAACACAAGTATTTCTAGTCCTGGAAAAGTCATTAGTTACTTTTAAGAGTGAAGCTGTACAAACAACAGATAAACTGAAACACATGGTAAATTTAGGATTCAGAAATTTAAAAAAATGTAAAAAAGGCACCTGTCTACTACTGAACTGGTGAATATCAACACACCTGTGATACAAAAGCAACTACCAGGTGGGAAACCAGTCTGCCAGTGTACTCGGTTGCCTCCAAATAAAAATCAGCTGAGCAAAACGGTTTAGCACCTGGTTTTCTGATGATGTGACCTCTGAACCCCCCTGCTTTAAATAGTTTCTACCCTGTGAAGCTAAAACAAGCATGTTATAAAAGGACTATAAGACATTTTTCATCTCAAATGCAGATGCTGAGAGAAAGAAGAAAAACTTCTGCAGTATATTTCCAACTACTGGGTCTCTGTGTGCGAGCTGCTCCATTGTAATGAAGGCAGTTTAAGGTTCGAGCTACACACCAGACAGGACCGCCACACATTCACGGAGAGATAAGACTTGCTGTATTTTCAATAAAACAATCTACGAGCACACATCCTGACAATGCACAGCATCTAATAGAGGCACTATAAAGTAAATTAAGGACGGGACGAATGTGCTGCCACACTTCTTCTCACTGCCAGACTTCTGGGTATGTGATGCCAACACAAGGGAACCAAGGCTATCTATATCAGTGTCTGATGTCAAAGTCACAGCAGCTGCTCCACACGGCATCAGTGCAACATAAATTGAATATTTGAGTAATCCTTTTAAGAATGCATCTGTATATAGGAATTCTTTTAGCTGCCTTAAAATAGAAGTATAACATTCATACAAACTCACAGTCCCTTTTAATACCGAGTGACAGTGTGGTCTCATGACATCACAGCAGACACACAAGCTGTCCAGCTGTTGCATTTATCTGAGAGGGAACTATGGGCAAAGGTCACTGCAAGTAGACCTTCATGTACACTCCAACATCAGAACAACCCATAATAAACAGAATGGAAATTCTGGAAGCCTTTAGTTCAAACTCGAAAACAAACACCACCATAGTTCAGAAATGGGATGTTTGAGAGGAATGGATGCTTAGGTTTGATTGAGATGAAATATCATCTTCCTGGCACTAATGGGAAGAGGGAATGAACACTGATTAAATACACATTTGACTTTAGTAAAATTTTGTAGATGTGGTTAGTAATCTGAATAGAAATGACGTAAGCCATGCTAACCAGTGTTAGTTGGACTCAATATGGGCGTCTATGTTTATCCCATGAAAGGGTCTGATGAATCTGCCTTCTAATGACATGTACATTTGCAGTAAACTGCTGTAGAAGTGTGGTTATATCCATAAAACAATGATGTTGACAATCATTTTTATTGATAGTACAGTTCTGTCAAATATAGACCACTGTCCTATTTACCTTTGTTATGTAAGGCTTTAGAGAAAATTGTTCATCAGTTCCTTTCCTTTTTGGAAGATAATTATATTTTTGAGAAATTCCAATCTGGATTTAGAACCCCCCACAGCACTGAATCCGCTCTGTTGAGGGTCCAGAATGACATGCTCATGTCCTTAGCAGGTGGGGGGTTAAGGGCCTTGCTCAGGGGCCCACAGTGGTTCACCTTTGTTGCCAACCTGGGGACTTAAACTCTGTAACCACTCCTCGCCACCTGCCATTAGGGTCAGCTTTTTCACAACATAATGTCTCCTTTCATCTGGATGCAGATGATTCACAAATCTATCTGCCTATTATGCACTACTTAGCAAATGCATTTAATTCCATCCAGTTGTTTGGATGACATCAAACTAACCGTCACATAATTGTCTCTGCTTGGATAAAAACTGAGTGTATAGTGTTTCCCCCTCCAAGCTGCCAGCAGTGGTGCATCTATAGTAGCTTCAGGTCCTGATGCTCTAGCCCCATGCTGTCAAAAATCTGGGTGTGTGCTTGACAGCAATTTAAGATTTGAAAAACAGATTGACTCAATTGTCAACTGAAGCTTTTTTCAACTTCAACTCCTTGCTGAAGTCAAGCCCTTCCTAAGAACGTAGTGACCTTGAGATAGCCAACCGCACATTGAGCACTTCCAGGCTTGATTACTTTAATGCTCCTTATTTTGGAATTAATCAAACTTTTCTGTGTCATATCATAAAAGTCTTTATAGAGATTTCTGGTAGTCCTTATTCTCCTGCCATGGTGTTCCAAGCAGAGAGACAGCTGATATCGCAGCATAAACTACTTGAATGTCTCATGTCAACAGCATGTAGATGCTGGAGTTCCTGAGGAACACGTGTCTCCAGCTGCCTGGCTTTCTCACTGTCACCACACTCACTAATGTCCACAATTTAAAACAAAAAGTGTGTGTCCTTGAGAGGGTATACATATTCAATGACTAACACAGTCTAAAGGAAATTAGACTTTGATATTGATAATGGAACAACCAAAGAAGCAGGGTTCAACCAGGTTCACACAACTCTCATACCACAGTAACTTCTGGGTGAGGTCTGAACACTTCCAAAGTATTTGACGAATAATGACTACTTATGCCTACAGACACCAAGGCCCCACTACCATGTGCAGATTGAAAAGCCTCCTGGTGCCTTTGATGCTGCAGGTTTCTCAGCAGCCTCTTGTGGCCATCCAGGGAAAGTAAAGACACCATGACATCCGAGGCTTCTACGAGTAAGAGACTAAAAATCATCCATTAAAACACCAGGATGGTTTGGCTGCGTTAATAAAGAAATCTAATAAAATAAAGTTCATGTGCTGTACAAATTAAATTCCATATTAATGCTAAATGTGTTATAAGACAGCACCAGCATACTTAATGTTAACAGTAGGTACATCTTTAGAGCTTTAAACAGACCATTAAATGTGCAGTATCACCACTGGTCTGCTGGTATGATTAGTTTCAAAGTTAAGACCAAGTTTTCAGAAATGACAGCTGATGATTGATAAATGAGGAAATACCATAACAAATAAGATACAAAACTAACTTCACCAGTCTGAAGCACGCCCTGTCTCTGTGTAAGTATACGTTTTCCTTATTTTGTTGATCAGATTATTTATAAATGCTCAGACTTAAACTTCTAGTTATGCTTTGCTTATGTGCCTTCCTGTGAAATCATTGTTGGCCCAGGCTCATTATCCCAAAATAAATAATTATCCCACTAAATGAGCCAAATGGTCTTTTTATACAACTATTATTATTGTCACTTCCATACCATCAAGTGTGCAGTGCACTAAAACTAAATAGAACAATTTGAAAAGTATGAAAAGTACTTTCATAGTTTTAATACTAAACATGTTTATTTTTAAAATTGCATAGCAACACAATTATACACCCCCTTGTTAAGTGCAACGGCTGAGATTTCACTTCTGCTATGTCTTACCAAACACTAGGACGTAGAAAAAGTTGCTTATGTCATGAACCTCAGGTGGTTCAACAGGACACCCCTCAGTTTTTAATGTTATTACAAGCAACCTAAGATAATAGACTTATGGCACGACACCTTAACATCCCTCAAATCTGTCCTAAAGAACAACCAAAAAAGAAAAAAGTACATATGAATATTAAACACACAACAAAAATGACAAAAAAACTGAATACATGATTGCAAAAAAATCTAAAAAGGTTCAAATTATGTACTCCATGACTGCAATGTGCATTTACCTTCTTTGTGCTGACAGATCTCCGCAGTACTCTGCCATGAGGTCCAGTCACTCTAGTACTGCTGCCAGACGGTAGGGTACTGGTACCAGAGGTCAGGGTACTGGTGGCTGGGGGGCTGGAGGAGGTACTAAGAGGAACAGACCTTTTTTCTGCCAGATTTTTCTGGGATGCCACATTGTTGTTCTCGTTGAAACCCAACAACCGTTTGGTCTGAACGTCTTCATGGGTGAAGTCAATAGATTGTCCATTTCTAACGAGGTTGAGGTAGTCTTTAAGTAACGACTGGGTATGAGGATGGCTCAACCAAGTGAGAAACAGCTCATCCACCTTCATCTTCAAAACCGGTTGGAGGACCTGCGGTGACGGCATTCTGCAGGTAAAAGCTTCTGTGGCAGATGAACCTGTGTGGAAATACCTAACATGAACCTGACAGCCTCACAGCACAGACCTGAAAGCTCTGACGATCACGACATACTAGAGACGAAGATGTTTGACAGCAAACAGCAACAATGCGGCCCGATTGTTTAAGAGTTGGACCGACCGCTGGTTCGTTTAAGAGTTGGACCGACCGCTGGTTCGTTTAAGAGGGTTAGGGTTAGGCTCGTTTAAGAGTTGGACCGACCGCTGGTTCGTTTAAGAAGGTTAGGGTTAGGCTCGTTTAAGAGTTGGACCGACCGCTGGTTCGTTTAAGAGTTGGACCGACCGCTGGTTCGTTTAAGAAGGTTAGGGTTAGGCTCGTTTAAGAGTTGGACCGACCGCTGGTTCGTTTAAGAGTTGGACCGACCGCTGGTTCGTTTAAGAGTTGGACCGACCGCTGGTTCGTTTAAGAGTTGGACCGACCGCTGGTTCGTTTAAGAGTTGGACCGACCGCTGGTTCGTTTAAGAGTTGGACCGACCGCTGGTTCGTTTAAGAGTTGGACCGACCGCTGGTTCGTTTAAGAGTTGGACCGACCGCTGGTTCGTTTAAGAGTTGGACCGACCGCTGGTTCGTTTAAGAGTTGGACCGGCCGCTGGTTCGTTTAAGAGTTGGACCGGCCGCTGGTTCGTTTAAGAGTTGGACCGGCCGCTGGTTCGTTTAAGAGTTGGACCGGCCGCTGGTTCGTTTAAGAGTTGGACCGACCGCTGGTTCGTTTAAGAGTTGGACCGGCCGCTGGTTCGTTTAAGAAGGTTAGGGTTAGGCTTGTTTAAGAGTTGGACCGACCGCTGGTTCGTTTAAGAGTTGGACCGACCGCTGGTTCGTTTAAGAGTTGGACCGACCGCTGGTTCGTTTAAGAGTTGGACCGACCGCTGGTTCGTTTAAGAGGGTTAGGGTTAGGCTCGTTTAAGAGTTGGACCGACCGCTGGTTCGTTTAAGAAGGTTAGGGTTAGGCTCGTTTAAGAGTTGGACCGACCGCTGGTTCGTTTAAGAGTTGGACCGACCGCTGGTTCGTTTAAGAAGGTTAGGGTTAGGCTCGTTTAAGAGTTGGACCGACCGCTGGTTCGTTTAAGAGTTGGACCGGCCGCTGGTTCGTTTAAGAGTTGGACCGGCCGCTGGTTCGTTTAAGAGTTGGACCGGCCGCTGGTTCGTTTAAGAGTTGGACCGGCCGCTGGTTCGTTTAAGAGTTGGACCGGCCGCTGGTTCGTTTAAGAGTTGGACCGACCGCTGGTTCGTTTAAGAGTTGGACCGACCGCTGGTTCGTTTAAGAAGGTTAGGGTTAGGCTCGTTTAAGAGTTGGACCGACCGCTGGTTCGTTTAAGAAGGTTAGGGTTAGGCTCGTTTAAGAGTTGGACCGACCGCTGGTTCGTTTAAGAGTTGGACCGACCGCTGGTTCGTTTAAGAGTTGGACCGACCGCTGGTTCGTTTAAGAGTTGGACCGACCGCTGGTTCGTTTAAGAGTTGGACCGACCGCTGGTTCGTTTAAGAGTTGGACCGACCGCTGGTTCGTTTAAGAGTTGGACCGACCGCTGGTTCGTTTAAGAGTTGGACCGACCGCTGGTTCGTTTAAGAGTTGGACCGACCGCTGGTTCGTTTAAGAGTTGGACCGACCGCTGGTTCGTTTAAGAGTTGGACCGACCGCTGGTTCGTTTAAGAGTTGGACCGACCGCTGGTTCGTTTAAGAGTTGGACCGACCGCTGGTTCGTTTAAGAGTTGGACCGACCGCTGGTTCGTTTAAGAGTTGGACCGACCGCTGGTTCGTTTAAGAGTTGGACCGACCGCTGGTTCGTTTAAGAAGGTTAGGGTTAGGCTCGTTTAAGAGTTGGACCGACCGCTGGTTCGTTTAAGAAGGTTAGGGTTAGGCTCGTTTAAGAGTTGGACCGACCGCTGGTTCGTTTAAGAGTTGGACCGACCGCTGGTTCGTTTAAGAGTTGGACCGACCGCTGGTTCGTTTAAGAGGGTTAGGCTCGTTTAAGAGTTGGACCGACCGCTGGTTCGTTTAAGAGTTGGACCGCTGGTTCGTTTAAGAGTTGGACCGCTGGTTCGTTTAAGAGTTGGACCGCTGGTTCGTTTAAGAGTTGGACCGCTGGTTCGTTTAAGAGTTGGACCGCTGGTTCGTTTAAGAGTTGGACCGCTGGTTCGTTTAAGAGTAACCAGAGCCGCCCTTATCCGCGGTTGCGTTAACGTTAGCTTGACACTCCGCTTGGGCGGGCCTCGCAGCTTTAGCCGGCTGACACGGTTTCTGTTATTAACACACCGACCTCTGGATTTGTTGATGGAAACGCCAAAGACGATGACAAGTCACAGCACGACCTTTCCGTCAAGAACCACGCCGCTGCGCGCCGGCTGAAGAACAACGCCACGCTGCAGGACGACGCTCGTTCCCGAGAGGAAACAGCTTTTCCAACTCGCGCGCCCCTGGTAATCACGCGGTCATATCGCGAGAACACGCACGACGTCGCTCCGTCAAGACAAATATTCACGTTTTTATGTAAAACGGCACAAATGAAGGCGCCGCTCATCTTACGTCCGCCTCCGTCTCTGTGGTTACGCTGCAGTTTCCCAGGAGTATACCAGAGGCAGCTGCAGATTGTGCGATTATTCAAAACTATCATAAACAAAAGTAGGAGGAGGAGGAATCTGCTGTGTAAATACTGTGAAATTATTACAGTCACAGTTTAACATGGTCATAGTAGTTAGTTTACTTAAACCGTTTTACTCTGTATCTAAGAACAGAGTAAAGTATTTTTGAATCCTAAAATTGAGGTTTAACAGTATATTTAAAGCTAATTAAATAATATATATGTACATCATGTTTGTTATGTAGGATTTCATACAAAACGAACTTGTATTCTGATCAGTTCAGTACTACAGTAGCTTCTTTCAAACTTGATCAAGACTGTTTGCATGAGGAAAAATGATGCATCTGTGTTTAATTCTTGTCTTTTGTCACGTGTGCAGTTGAGCTGGTGTGTGTTTGGACGCCTGCTGGGGCATGACTCCGGGTGTACCGACACAGAGCAAACAACACAAGAATCCTGCGTTTAAATAACAAACGGCCGAGTTCAGGTTTGCCCGACTCTGGTCCTCTGCATGTTCTAGATGTGTTCCTGCTTCACACAGCTGGTCATCAGGGTCTGCACAGCCTTGTCAGTGACCCGGTCATTTGAATCAGAAACATCTGAAACGGGCAGGACAGCGGAGGGCAGGAACTGACAGCGGATGGATTTTAACAGAATCTGTCTCATCAGACCCATAAGCAGGTTTCACTCACAAAAGTACTAATTTATTGCATTTTAAAGAACTGAAGAAAGCCGTGATAATGACATCTTAATATAATGGCATGGAACCATTGTTCTTTACACAAGCTGTAACCAAAACCAACAGCTTAATGACTGTTTAGTTTTATAAATACAGGTTGCTAGGTAACTATGCTTGAGCTGCATGTCCGCAGCACTGTAAACTTTGTCTGGAGTAATCTGTAATGTTTGACAATAATATATTACAGATGTAAATGTTTGCTTCCCAGTAACATTTTTTTTTGGTGTCATTTGAGCCATTACAGACAGCTCTATTTTGCTTTACATGGTAATTCTTACTCAGATATTACAGGGATATTACACTTGTGTGGATCATTCATTAAAAAAAAAGTTAAGCTAAGACAGTTTTATGTTGACTTGCCAATAGCTGCGCATCATGGGCTTCACACGTTTCTCTTTCTCTTCAGTGTGAAAAACATCAGATCGAGCATCACTTCAAACCTCTTTCTTGTTAATGACCACATTCAAAGTGCCTCCAGGTTTGTCCTTAAGAGCACATTAACAGTGGTTCCACAGTTGTGAAAATTATTGACTGCTTTCTCCTGATTGTGTCCCTTGACAACGTGAGCAAATCAAATGTGAAGCATTCAAAGTTGTCCGCGGCACAGCACGTAATGAGAAACCTCTTTGTTCTGCAGATCAGCAGCCTCACATGCGTTTTAGAGCCCAATCAATATCCAAAATGAGAAGAGAAAAAGTTAAGGTCTCCAAACTTTAAACTTTGCAACTTTTCAAAGTCTAATTACAGTGTACAAATAGGATTTTACCCAAAGCAGTGTGCATGTTGTTTTCATGCCTTGAAGGACGTTTCAAAGGTTTGGCTGAGGCTGAAACCACAGGGGGACAGCTGGTTAGTGCAGGAAAGCGTTAGTTAGGAGTTCATCTATGCAGCTCTGCGTTACTGCTGTCAGCTACGCCATATAGAAGAAGAAATCTGCTCCACTAAAGCCAGCGAGGAAAGTAGAAAGTCTCGCGGTTTAGTCATGTGTTGTTTGGATTCTTTTGAACTCTAACTCATTCACGTATCACAGACAATAGACCAGGTCTGTGTGACGTCGTATTTAGTCTCTGCTTCTTAAATTAATAGATTTCACATAAAAGTAACTGGCTACGGTCATTTTTAAAAGAAAGTAATATTTCAGAAGTGAATCCACAGGACTTTTAACCATATTTAATAGTAACCAAAACAAACAAACAAAAAATTAAATGTAGATGGATTATTTAGATTGTAGTCATGGTTACAACGTTTTAACATTATGTGATCATTTTCTCTTTTTCTTGCAGAAGGTATCAATCCTCTACTTTTGTTCCTGATCCTGCAGATTCTGGTGCTGCTAAACCTTCAACCCGTCTGAACTATTCAAGAAATGGATATTTGACATTTGAAGTGACTCAGAGTCACGAAGAAACCGCAGTCACACAAACAAGTCAGCTTTAAACCGGCTTTCACAACAGACTTCCCTGGTAGATATTCAGAACAGATCTGATGTGATATTTTCATTTTTATCACATACATTTCACATCCCAGCTTTAATAATTGTGGCAGACACAGTAAACTAAAAAAACATTTGTAAAAACATATCAAATGTGGATCAGTTCATTTGGGAAAGTTATATTGATGCCCAGATGCATACAATGTAGATTTTGTTGTTTTTAAAAAAAATCTTTTTAAAAAATGCAATTATGTTACTTCTTTTAAAGTTATAAAATGAGACCTGAGATCAGTATTTCGGAATTATGTGGATGGAGTTATATTCTTTCTTTTTTTTTTTTTTGACTGAAACATAAAGACAGAAGGTTTATAAATTTGGTATTTCTGCCACCATTATAATCCACTCATTCAATCATTTAACTAATACACACACAGATATATGCAGACGGCTAATTAAACTTATGTTCTTCCAATGTTCTCATGATGCAGGTTAGTCACAATAATAATGACGAGTTTGAAGAGAGGATGAAACCTCATAAGAAACAGTGATGAGTTCAAACGGAGCAGCGTCAACTGTGACGGTAAATAGAAATAAAGTCGCTGCCTGTGTTCAGCGTTTGTGTTTTTATCCTTCTTCTTTTATCTAGACAGAAGAAAATGGGATTGTAGCTGGTCAGAAGAAATCCTGTCAACGTTTTAAGACCATTCTTTTTAAGACGTTTTAAGACGCTCCAGCCGAACTGAGGTCCAGTAAGTTTGCAGTGTAAGATCTTAGAGAAGTGAATTTATCATGTGGTGCCGGCCATTAAAATGTCAAATCTAGTTTTATTTAGTTGTTAAAAGAACTAGATGGAGATAGATTGATAGATTGTTAAACGAAATTTCCATTTTCATAAAAAGCAAATATTCTAAAAAGTCACTTGAGGTGTTTTTTTCTTTCTTTTTCTCTCAGTTTTATTTGCAGTGATGGCCAGAAACGGCTGGTAACGTAAAGCAGAACCCTTACAAGGATGCTGCTCGTGGAGGGATATTTTTGACCAGGAATCACTTTGATCGTGGGTTTAAACATGATCTGTTTGATACGGCTTTCACATGAACTGTGGTATGAACCTCACTTTCCGCCTCCCAAAATGGCATCGAGTAGTGATGAGCCTTCTCACAGCGCTTTCATGGCTACGCTGTAAACACTGTTTTTATTCCTTCGGAAAATCACAGACGGAGAATCAAACTGTCTTCAGTCAACATTTAGATTCCTAATACTCTGTGCAAAGAAGAGGCACGAAGGAGGAGATTTCTTTCATTAGACACTTCTCTGAGGCTCTGAAGTCTGCTCCTTCCTACCGAGATGACTTTAAAAGAGAAACAATGCTCGTGCCTGTTGGGCTCTTTGGAGATTTTCTCTCTCATCACGTATTAATGAAAGCGTTGGCATGTATGGAGCTTAAGCAGGAAAACCTGGATGTGAAATTGCCAAAGAGAGCTGCATGTACAAATGTAAAACACGCTCATGTTGTGCATCTGTGATGTGGTCCATGTACTTTCTCAAGACTTAACTTTGAAACTGATGCGCTTTGCAAATCTGGCACATTTTCCTCGTACTGATATGATTCGTGTCACCTCCAGATCCCATACCAAACAGTGTTTGTACGACAGTGGTCTGTAGAGAGCACACTTCACCTGGTTCCCTCACCTGGTGGATCTGTGCCTCCTGCTGAGTTTTTGTGGAACCTGAGTGGGCAGATACATGTACATTAATCATATATAATAATCTTATATAAAGCCGGTGCTGATAAGAGGGGACTTGATGTTAGTTGCTGTGATTGGTGTGTGGAACATCAGTTCCTATGATGGCTTTCCTTTTCTTCTTCATGGAGACAGGCCCATCGAGACTGGGCAGGAGCGTGTTGACATCCTCACAGGGCTGTGATGTGCAGACACATTAAGGCTCATAATTCATAGCAAATCAAGACCAATTTTGTTGGACCAGAGGATCACAGCTATTAGCAGTTGCTTATTGTTTGCTGCTGTTGTGTTTACTGCAGTCGGATGGTATTTGGAGGTCAGCCACAGCTCTACATCAGCTCCAAGTGGAAACGCTCTTTTGAAGCCTTTTATTTTGTTGTGCCATGTTAGCTGCACGGAGCAGATCCAGACAACACAATGCATTTGCTTTCAAGATTAAAAGAAACCCACATCGAATCACTTTCTAAATAACCTCATGAATTAGGTAAATTGCTGGTAAATTGGTCACCTAAAAAAACAAAAAAACACTAGCCCCTTAAGAAAAATGTGTTTCATCTATTAATTTGCCTCAAGATTATAATCGTCTACATAATGACTTGAACATGGGAACAAGAGTTTGTGTTCGATTCTGGTCAAATGTTGTTGGCTGCAGACAAAGACGCCTCTCTTCCCTTCTTGCTCCTCCCTCGGAACAGCACATTCATGCCATAAAAGCAGGAAAAATCATGGAAATAAGGGAGGCCTTCATTAAAGCAAGGTCATTACAGCTGGCTTTCATCCTCCTCTATCCTTACAGGAGGTAAGAGAATCCTGTCCTCCATCACCCAAGGCCTCACCTTTGAACACACACAACCTTACAGCAGGGCCAGCGTGTGCTCTCACACACACACACACCCACACACACCCACACACACCCACACACACACACACACACACACACACGCACACACACACACACACTCACACCCACACCCACACACACACA